>NW_004624763.1:20991418-21082951 GCF_000247695.1 Heterocephalus glaber | reverse complement strand
TCCTGCTCCTCCTCTTCCTCCTCCTCCTGCTCCTCCTCTTCCTCCTCCTCCTGCTCCTCCTCCTCCTCCTGCTCCTCCTCTTCCTCCTCCTTCTGCTCCTCTTCTTCATCTTCCTCTCCTCTTTCTCTTCCCTTCTTCTTCCTCTTCTTTCCTCCTCCTTTCCTCCTTTCTCCCTTCTCCTCTGCCTCCTCTTCTCCTCCTCATCTCTCTCCCTCCCCTCGCTCTCCTCTCACGTCCTCTTCCCTTCTCCCCCTCTTGTCTCCTTTCCTCTTCTCTCTCTCCTCTCCTTTGATTCGAGAGAAGCCATGTGGTCGACAGCCCTGTGCAAAAGCCCACACAGTGAGGGGCTGAAGCCTCATGGCCACAGCCGTGTGGGTGAAGGCCCCAGTGGAGCCTTCAGATAACCGCAGCACTGATGAACAGCTTGGCTTCAACCTCTACAGGCATCCTGAGTGGGAACAGCCCAGGCTCTTTCAGGCTCCTGGCCTTGAGAAATGAAGTGAATACATAAATGTTGAGTGTTTTAAATTATTAGGTTTGGGGACAACATGTTACCTATCAACAGAACAGAGGACGTACAGAAGGAACATAATCCAGTTAAGAGTTGAGATTATAAGAATTGTTTCTTAAGTTTCCCCTTTCATTTTTATTTTTCTTTACTTCCACCAGTGCATATTCTGACCTAAGTGGTAATATTTGTACTGATTGCTTTCTGACACAATCTTAGGTTACACTAGGACAAACAATTGTGCGGAATAATAATGAGAGTTGTTTAACAAAGAAAATGAGATTTAACATGTGTGATTGATTGCACGCTTCCATATAGGAATCTACAAACAGAGGTACGTGATCTTCTCAAGTGTAGAAATGCAAAATAAAACTCATTCTACAAGGAAACATAGAGCCTTTTTGGAAGAACCCTGGTAGACTATAATCGGGCTCACTGAGAAACCCTGTGTGCACACACATTTCTTGGATAGCGGTGGGTGGAGGAACAGGGCCCGGTGTATGCAGATGGTGAGCTAGAAGGCCATCTACTTTGTTAAGAAGGCTGGAAAGTCAGGAGAAGCCTGGGCCAGATGTCCTGACTGGGCCCCAAACCATGGACTGAATACTGCACCAAAGTGAACCTCTCTCTTTTGTCCCAGCAGCAAGGAAAGTGGCTAATAAGCCCCTCTGCCTGTGATGGGTTGTATGGTACAAGAGACTTGAGCCTACCCTCTTCATCTCGTTATAGTATTTAGTTCTTCTCTGTGTGCTCAGCCACACGGGGTCCTATAGTCGATATACGAGTAGTATAAGGCAAGCTTCCTGTTCTCAAGGAAATCTTGATCTCATTTGGAAGTTACACCTCCAGGACACACTGGGAGAATATCAGCAGGCAGGATGCACAGAGGGTTCCAATGTAAGATGAGAGGTCATGGTTAGAAGAGATCAGTACTGACAGCGCACAGGAAAGGATAACTCAGGTAACCTCTGAAAAACAAGTTAAACTTGGAAGGGAAAGGGGAAGAAAGGATATTTCAGGTCAACATAGCTTCACTCTACCTTGCATTTTGGGTTATAAGAGGCAAATAGCCATGGAATAAAGGTCAAGATTCTCCATCAGGTCTCAGAAGGGGTGAATCGGTGAGTGCTCCAGCACACAGCCCTTTACCAGGCACTTCCCGCCATTCCTACTTCATCTTTGTTTTCTTCTCATTCTTTATTGTTACTGTTATCAGCACTACTAATACTAGCATCAGTTCCCATGTGCCCCCTGCAATATGCACTATGTGTTTCACTTAATTCTACCTCGAGGTGTAGGCATCATTACCCTCATTCAACAAGTGAGCAAATGGGGGCACAAAAGCACTGAATGTCTTGCCCCCAAATCTCAGGATGGTGACCTCACCCTCCCAGCCTGAAGAGCTGTGAATGATTGCTTTCTCTTCCAATTGTCCAACTCCATTAACAGCTCTGTGGAGCACAAACAAGCCAAGGCACACACAAAGTGGTGGAGAAGGTCTGATAAAGGAGAGGATCTCTACTAAAATCTATCAACCCGTCCCATCGCTGCTAGGGGAAAAGCTGGTCAGAGTGGGAGAAAGCAGATTTCCATGTCCAGGTGTTAAGGTGGTGAGAAACAGCCAGCAGCCTCTGCTCTCCTCCCATGAAAAACTAAAGAGTAGAAACGTTGGCAGAGCTGCCAGGGGCTACTGGGCCTTCGCCTTCACCCACAGCCTCATCAGAGGAGAGACAGGGGGGCTAAGACCCTGGGGGTTGTACCCACTGCATGACCGGGGATGTGATTGAGGACTGCCTTCCATAATTGGGATTTCCTTAAAAATATGGAACATTTTTCACTATTAATCCCTATCTTCAAAATCCTAGGGCAATGTTCCAAGAGCTTTGATTCACCCTGAAATGATTTGGTTCTCAGAATGTTTCAATTTCTGGATTTAGCAACTCGGAGCTGTGGTGCAGAAAAAAAATATATTTTGAAAAATCCTTGAAGCTAAGGGCTCAAAAGTGCCATGTCGCCAGCTAGAAATTGCAGCATATTCCATTTTATTCTCCATTTTAGTGTGACAATTTCTCCAAACAAAGACAGCACAAATAACATCATGCAAATTTGATATCAGGGTTCAACATTTTTCATATATATAATTTTTAACACAAAATTAAGCTGGGGCTGGTGTTTGGTAATTTCCATCTCCCCGTGGTGTGTAGGATTGGCATCATCAAGCTCACACCTGCCAACCCAGCAGCCCCTGGCACATACCAAGTGTCTGTAAATACTGGGCCTTCTTTTTCACTACTAAAAGGAGAAAATACTCTCATAATCTAATTTTTCAACTAAGAAACATTCATTTTATTCTGGTTGAGTAATGAAGAAGGAATCTGTTTCTTCTCAGGCATAAGTCGACTTTTAGGTCTAGAGTTGAGATTGAGTTGACTTTATTCTGATTCAAATTTCTCATTTCTCCTTTGACATTAACATACCACTGTGACATTCTCTCCCGCTTATTAAAACGGCTCTCTTAAAAGGCATCAAGAACATCTTACTCGGTCACAGAATGCAAGTGTTTGTTAGAAATGCCCCTTCACGCATCTCCCTGAGTCCACTCGCCGACAAGGCCCACACCACTGCTACTGTGGACAACTGGAGTGAACGCGCTGTCCATGCTGCACCAGTTCTCTGTCTCCAGTCTGTCCTCGCTTCCCAGTTACCACTTCCTGGGCCTTCAGTGGGGTCCTCACTGTCCCTACAGGTGTTGCTGACTGTCCCCATCTTTCTTCCTTGTAAAATAGCCACCAACATGATTTTCCAAAGAAAGACACCACTGTCCCTCCGCTTCTAAAAAGCATTCAGTTGATCTCCTTTACGTGCCCCATGACATTGTCCTGCTGCTTACATCACGTAATAACACTATCTTTACCGACATGTCTAGATTTAACTCTCAACCTACTGCCATTTTCCTTTCTGCTCTTAGAAAATGACCTTGTGTGCTTGCCGTAGTGTCCAGGTGGTTTTTGTGTTTGCACCTCAGGAAGGCTTGGGCCTCTCTCCCCATGTCCTTCCTCCTCTCTTCTCTAGGATGTCAGTTTCACCTACAACTCTTCCCACTTTGAGTTTTCCCTCATTCTTTCTATTATAATTCTCCCACTCTTTCACAATTCTTCTTTCTCCCTCTTTTTCTCCTAACTCTCATAGCATCTCATTGATTATGATAAGGCCTACCTCATTTGAATAAGTAATTTTCAAAATATTTGAAGCAAAGATTAAAATGTAATTTTCTAGAGGGCAAAAAAACCAACACATAAGACACTCCTTCCATAGCCCTCAATGTTCTATCTAGTGCTGTCTATGACTTCTGATAAATTCTTAATGAACTGAAATAACCTTGTATTATTGTGAATGAAAATCAAAAATGATAGTGTGGTGGAGAGCCCCAGATTGTGTCTAAATTCCATTGCATAAAGTTACATAATTGTCATCTTAGTTGCTCTATCCCCACTACTGAGCACAAACTTGCACGTAATACACATTAAAATATCTGCTGAACAATGACTGATTAAATGAACAAATAAATGAAAGATGAAAGGAGAAGCTAAGGTAAATCAGAATAATTTGAAATAAATATGAATCACCTCAATGTTACTATTTCCTTAGTATCTACTTGCAGCTCGACAAATGAAGAAAGCAGGTGTATTGTGGTCCTTCCGAGGTGGTAGAAGCCTGGGTTTCTCAGGAAACAAAAGCGTGTATCCAGGGGCTGGTTTCAGAAACCAATATTTGGCATCAATTTGCTGAAGGAAGAGGAAGCTGTTCCAGCCGTTCTCCTGAGGAAGACCTCTGAGACCAACTGGTAGCAAGAATAGAGTTTCCAGCTGCACAATGCACCATACGTTCGCCTTCTGGCACTCTTCCCCAGAGCACCCAGTGTAGCACTCAGCACACACGCAGATAAAAATGCTGTTGATTATTTGCCTAGCCCTCTTCTGTGTGACCAGGCAAGGTGGACAGCCACTGGAAAGGATTCAAAGCTGCCTTTCACTGCCTGAGACTGCAGGGCCAATTCCCTGGAGGGACACAGATGTTCAGTCCACAGTTGCCCAAACTGTACAATGGGGAATCTCTTCTCACACCTCTCCCTTTTGTTTCTTCCCACTTACTAAAGCCACTTCAGTCAACGCAAGTGCTCAGGGTTTAGAGGATTAATGGATATTTCAGAAAATCCTGCCCTTGGTGAACAGGATGGTGTGCACTTTGGATGCAACTTTGACATAAAAGTTTTAAGGTAAGAAAAACTAAGGAAATGATCACGAAGATGTGCTAGGATGGAATGGATCATAAGGAAAGAGTGCACAATTATTAGGAAAACAAAAAGATTTTTGTGTAGGTAGTCATTTTTGCATATTTTACATAACAGAACATTTAGCTCCAAAAATTAATATTTTATCTCCCCTTAATTCCCAACTTCTTGAAAATAGTGTGTGCACTAGTTAGGGAACGATGCTTGGGAGTAATTAAACCAACTTTCTCTAATTCCTATCTCTTCTATATTCCAAAACCATCTTCTATGTAATTCCCTCTAAATGACAAAGAATTTGTTCCCTTCTTTTTCTTGTCTCCTTAAAGCAGCTGAAGATGAAGTAGACTGGTGAGGATACTCCCGACAAACAAGGTCAGACTGCAGTGCAGTAAAAGCAACAGTCACAAGTAGATCTTCTATTTCACACAGTCATTGACTTTGCTATTGAAACGAGTAAAGTCAGTGGACTGTCCTGCACGCTCCCGTCCCATCTGGGTACCACAGATGGTTCCCGAGAGCCTGGACTTATTTCTCAGAGGTGTTCCCCCGTGTACCTTTATCCTTTCCCATGACTGTCTCTTGGCAAGTTTGCAAGAATTTTCTTTCCTCAGATCAAAATTTTATCTGCCAGAAAACAAGCAACAAAAGAACTGGGAACTATTTTAATTGCAATTGGACTAATTTATATCCAAAGAACTCAAAAACAGAATATACAGGCTCTTAACCTTTGTAAATGAGAAATGACATCTGCAGGGATTGCTTTTGCTGGTCTAATATCATGCAGTTCTGCAATGTTAAAGCACATACTATCATGTGGGCACACATTACAGGTGAAACTTGCACTTTGATCAGAAGAATCCCCATGCATGTTAAATAATACATGTGTTCTGCACTCCCTTCGAGGTAGGGAGCGGCAGGGAGTGTGGAAAGCTGCCACACTGTCTGCCCAAACGAAAGCGATCAGAGATGACACGAGTCGCTGGGGTTCTGGAGGAGGCCCATAGAAGCCACCTTGCTGTCCCTCAGAAACCCCACAGCTTGAAGCGAGAAGTCGTTGCCAAGGATGTCACCTGGGGAGGCGCAATGGGGAAATGCAGATGGGGGCCAAGAGTCAGCCACAAGTCTGAGCAGAGCCTCAGAGGCTTATCACAGCTGGGCAGCCCAAGAGGCATTTGCCCATAGCCCTGGGAATCTACCACCTCCACCAGAGTGACATAGGGGTGGCTTCCAAGTGCCCAGACTGTGTCCAGAGATGGGGAGAAGAGAAACCCCCTACTAGTTCAGCCACTGGGGAAAATTAACGTGTAAACCAATTAGATCTATCCAAGATGGCAGCTCATTAAGGGCCAAATGCAAGTTATGGAGTATGGAGAAGGAAACCACGTAACTTGAGAGAGAAAGGTGACCTGAGTCAGGAGGGAGGCCACAGCAAAAGGCGAATCTGGAGCTGTGCAAAATAATCAAGACACGTGGACGCTCTAGTGACCAGAGCAGGACCTGAGCAGAAGAAAACTGATGGTGATCCAGAGGAATCTGGGGGAACTCCATGCTCTGGTGGGGCAGGATCTGAACTAGCTCTGAAGGACAAGCGGAACTGGGAGTGGCAGATCAGGCAGGTCAGGTAAGATGGATAGGCTTCCCAGAGTGGGTTTGATGGAGAGACAGAGCAAGACTGCAGGCAGTGCAGCAACAATGCAACGTTAAAGCTAACTTCACTTCAAATGGCAGCTGAGAGCCAGTATCTGTCCCTAACGATGCACTGCAGCACCGTTGGTGAGCAACGCTGGCCATAGGCATGGAAGGGCAGGAGCACATCCACCATCTCTCAGGAAAGTAGTCATCTTCAAGTTGGACAGACCTGAGGGCTTATGGGGCTTTCCAACCCTGGTGAGGATGGCCTTAAAAAAATAAACTGGATTTCATGTAAGGGTTGATTTGGTATGATTTTTAATAGGAAACAGCCAAAGGTATGCTTTGGTGGTTCAGAAAGAACCCATTAAGGAAAGCCCATCCAAAATGACCCACATTACATTAGAAAAGTTAAACTCAGTGGTAGAACCTTCCTGGAAAGATGAGAACTTGTTGGGAGAGAGGGCACAGCCTGGCACATGATGTTAAAATATTAATATTGGTAAACATTCACTTGTTTAGATTTAATATAAAGCATAGAAAATAGGTTGTAGAAATGGGCAGGAAGCTGTGCCCCTAAGGTACAATGCAGTTTTATAGTTATGAAAATTTAATTTGACTGCTTTCTCCATAATTGCTCATATTTGTAGCAGCAGCATGCCAGCAAGATAACGGTCAATCAAACGGACATCGCCCCATAAATGCTCTTAAAAAGCCTGACTGCGTTTCCTGATGGGAGAAGACCGCCGCTTCCAATTGTTAAAAGATGCCCGTTGCAAAGCAGAATGAGAAATTGGACAGTGGGAAATCTTTATATATTGCCATTCCCCTCTCTTTCTCAAATTAAATTCCTGTTGAGAGCTGGAACTATTAGTTTTTCCTTGTGAAAATGGAAAATCTGTCACATCATGCACTAAACCTTGAGCTCAGAATGTGTGGGGTCGTCTTTTTAAAATCCTGGCTGTGGCCAGGAAAATTAGGGTGTGGGCGGGTGAATATTTCTTCCACAGGTGAGTGAAGGACAGCCAGGGTCCCTCCCCCACATGCGAGAACCTCCCTGGATCCGGGGTGAGGAGCGGCAGCAGGAGGCTCCCTCTCTCTCTGCCTCTGTCTGGCTCCCAGCCTCCTCCACTTCCTCTCTTCCTTTTGTTCCTCCTCATCCCCCATTTCCCGCACTCTTCATGACCGGTGAGAAAATGCCATTAATAACTGGTACAAAGAATCGTCCTCAGCACATGGAGATAAACTGGGGATGACAAAATATCAACTTCCTGCTGCTCAATTGAGAGCCCTATCTGTACAACTGGTAATTACTTTAAATTTAATTAGGACTCCTGGTATTGTTTCTATCTCATAGATTACATTATAACATGCAACGTGTTAAAGCAACAAGACAAATTGAGGGGAGAAAACACAGAAAATATTACCTTTTTGTCTATAAATAATGCCACAGTTTGTCTTCAAAAAGCCCTGAAGTAGCTTGACTACGGGCTAATTATTATTGTCCTTATCCTTTTGGCTTGAGTAAGCAAAAATCATGTGTAATCTAATGAAAAACTGCATCTTCTGGGTTTTTGAAAAGAATTATTTTTAACCCTATACCTTCCTCTATCATGCAGAACAAATAAATGATTTATGCTCTTGTGTGCTGAAACAACATTCGAATAGCTAGAAAGAACAATTGTTGGTGGAGAGGGATGAGCTGGTGCTCCGGTTTAGGCTCCAAGAATGGCTGAGAAGGCCCTGCTCTTGGGCAGAAAGACATATCAAACCAGGCAAGGAAGCTTGGAGAGGAATTTGCTGATTCGAGAGGATGAAGAGTCACTCCTTTGGGAAAGGCATGCACCTGATTTGAGTTCCCATATGGGATTCACAAACCCACTGGGAACTAGGAAATAATGACTCTCTGAGTAGATTATACGATATGATAAGCGATCATTTGGCCCCTGAAGATTTGTCTTCCCACATTGCTAAAGTATAGAGCAGGCCATGGAGTGAAGGGGGCGGTGAAGTGGGAGAGAGCGTGGAGGTGTCCGTGAGAGGGGACAAGTGCCTGGGTTGGAAGAGCCCCACGCAGAGCTCGCAGTACTCATAGAAGAAGGCAGCATACATAGCAAGGTGAGATATGATTGGAAGCTGCTCCAGTGATATTTGATCTTTTCATCAATCATTAGATCTGGAAATTTGTAAAGATAGGTTTCGTGGCTTAACCAGAACTTGCCCTAAAAATTTCATAGCCCACAGAAAGCAAACAGATCAGACCCTCCCAAAGACCGTCCTCCTCTAAGACGAAAGGTACGGGCTCACAGATCATTCTAGCGCCCAAAGACTTCGAATAACATCTGCCACAGCAGCCTCATTCAGTGCATGGTAAAAGCAGAAGGGCAAAAAGGAAATTGGCAAATACACCCCAGCGAGTGAGCAAGGACCAAACTACAGGTCTTTCCTTTATTAAACTGAGGAGTTGTTTTCCATGCATGACATTGCTATTGTCCATGACACTAACTAGAAAATTCAAACTGTTGAACTTTAGACACGTAACAAAAATTACATAAAATTAAATACTACACACTCTTCTTTTCTTTTTTTGGTTCTTGCAAGAGATAAAAACACTCCCATTTTCCCAGGTGGCTGAGCTGATTCCGTCTCGGTTTCTAGAACAATGCCTCCTTGGCAATGCGGCTCACAGCCTGGCAGAGAAGGGGCAGCTGTTGTCTTATTTGCAGCCCAAGAAATCAGTCTTGGAAGCCAGGTCCTGCAAGACAGAGGACTTCTGACAGAATGGCACTGTTCTCTTTCAAAAATAGCAGAGCACCATCTGGGTATGGTCAGGAAAGTGCACGACTTCTGCCAAGGTGGAACTATGCAGTGCGGATGGTCAGCCAGTGTTACATGGAAGCGGAGATCTAGATAAAGGACAACTTAGATTTTAGGAAAACATGGAGAGTACTGGACGCCAAATATTTAGAACAATTCCTTAAGCAAGCTATTCAAATTTTCTTTGAAAGCATCCAAACAGTTTTTATTAAATAGATGACTGTAAAATGACGTGTTTTAAATTATAATACTTTAAATTATAAGAATAGCTTCTGGGGGAACTGTGTGCTATTTTCCTAAGAGGCAGAATGGAAGGGGGAGAGGGAGGGAAGCTGAGGTGTAGGGCTGCATGATGCTTCCACAGTGCTTTCAACAGCAACATACAGTGGCCTGGGTGCTCACAGATCCCAGACAGAGCAATGCAATGCACACTCTCGTGGAGCTCCCAGGCCACAAGGTTGAATAAGTGATGCCAGAGGGAAACAGATGATTACTTTTTAAAATGTTGTCATAACTGAGAAAGCAGAAGCTCACAGAATGTGATTCTAATAGTCTCACGACACTTTATGGAGCTAGAACATAACTTTGAAATACGTCCTAATTTCTTCGTGTGAGATTGTGCACAAGTCATGCCAAGAACGACAATGAAAGCGTCTGTAGGCTTCTTGCTGCTACGCAGAAATTCAGGGAGGTTACACTCTCCGTGGATTAGGAGACGGGAGTAGGGTTCTCCAGTGAGAAATCAAGAGTGATTCCTGCAGAGGGAAGACGTCACCCAGTGGAGAATGAGTGGCTCCCCATCCGCAAGGCTGGCCTGGGTCCTATGTGAGCAAACAAACAGATCAGAAAAAGAAAATACTAGCTAATAGAGAGTCAGTCGGCGAGAAAAGCACGCAGAGGACAGTTGAGGAGGCAAACATTGGCAGGGCCTCCCGAGCCCTGGCCAAGAGTGGGGAGCGTCTGGATTTCGGTCCGTCCTCTCCAGATGGAAGCATCGCTTGCATGGGGACGGGTGTGCAGAGCTAAAAATCAAAGGACTTGGCAGATTTCTGACACCATTAACAGAGTAGTTGCTGTCCTGAAGTGGATGCCTCAGAATTCTTTACCTTTTATTTGAAAATCGGTTTTAATCGCGCCAAACCTTCTTCAGCTCCATTTCTCATCCTTACCGCACAACCTTCTGACACACATTAAGTGTGTGTGGAGGGATAGCACATGTGACAAATCAAATCGAGTATTCCCGCTATGTGACTGTTATTCTCACCCTTGCTGTTTATTGATCTGCTTCTCTGTAAGGGTAAGAATTTGGAAAAGCGAGGACTGAGATAGGAAGGTTTAGAAGAGCAATGATGGTCTGAGCGGCTAGAACATTGATGGAAGCAGCCCAGTCTTGCCCATATAGCCATACACTGATTTATGTTCTCAAGAACCTACCACTGTTCTCTACAAGGTAACAGATTAAAAACATGGCCCTGGAAGGTACATATAATGATCAGTGACGAGAAACTGAGACACAGACGAGTCCCACGGCTTGCTCGGGACGGAGTCCTGCTCAGACTGGTGTACAGGCCAGTGTCCTTCCGGCACTCACTCTGGCTGCCTTCGTGCTTGTTTTCTGGACGAGACCGACCCAGGTTGAGGCAGCTGAGAAGGTCCTAGAGTGGGGCCCGAGGTGAGGTGGGACGGTTTGGCTCTGACCCTGGCTTCCAGATCAGAATACTCAAGATGCCACCCCCCAGGACAGGTCAGGCTGAACACATTCGTCTGATGTGGCCTCTTCACGGTCTGCATCCTGGTCCTCAGTCTCCAAGAGGGGCACTTGACAATGGAACCACACTGTGACTGGGGCAGAAGGAAGCCTGGCATCTGAGAAGACTCGTGGATGGAAGACACAGAGATTGATGGAGGTATAGATGGGGCTCAGCATTTGGCAGGAGAAAAGCAATCTGCTGTGGGTAGCGGGACATCTTCAGGAACATGCTACCTGGAATCGTGGCCAGGAGCAACTGGACGGAGCAGAAATGATATAAAATTGAGCGCCACCTACAGGACAAAAAAAAGAACTCCACGGAGATTATTTGGGAGGCTGGGCAAAAATGACCCTCAGGAGAGTAGGAGGTGGCTGAGGGTTCTAAGCCAACCACCAGACGGGTGTCCGAGAGGCAGAAGCGCATGGGTACCCATGAGCCTGCAACAGGGAGAGGCGCGAGCTTATGAAAGCACTCATCTGAGGCAGCCAAGAAAGCATCTTAGGTGCACCACACAGGGACAAGGAGCGTGTCCAGACTTCCGGGCACCCGTAGGTGATACCAGGTGAACCTTGGAGTCTGTCCACGCCCACTGAAATAAGTGCACACCTTCCGGAGCGGGAAACCCCGCTGGCCTTCCTGCTGACCAACACGACCGCCTCCGTTGCGTGGACGCTGTGAGGCGCTCGGAGCACCGCACGCGGAGCTCGCAGCACTGTTGGTCCTGGCACGCAGCCCACTCTGTCGCCTGTAACGGACCCTGATTTCCCAAGCTTCTCCTCGGCTAGGCTAGCGCCGACTTTCCCCCGCACTCCTTACACACCTCGTGCTGATTACTGGTCCATACTAATTTTATTATTTTTTATTAATAGAGTTAAATGCTGCAAAAGACTTCTCTTTCCCATGGAATTAGTTTCACCACAGTAAATCCAAATTTGCCTACTAAGATCCGTCTCCAGTCCAAGAGCTTCCATCTTCTTATCTCACTACCTGAACCCTGTTTGCTTTCTATTTCGCTAACCAGTCTTCTTATCTCCTGAAAAGGCTGTGACCACTGGACACACCATCCTTTCCCTTTCACCCTGTCCCCACCGCTCCTAGGCTGGGCTGCTGCGCACCGCTGTTCTGCCTCACCCCCGTGCGGACTCCCTCCTGACTCACGCCCCGCCGACGTCGCTCTTTCTTGGTGGCAGCCAGGCTCTGTGCACGTTTGCGTTTGTGACCTTTGGTCTTCAGACGGGGCAGTGATGCTCAAGCCGGGCTCCTCAGAACGCAGACCCAATTGCCACAAATGCATCACCCTTCCGAGAAGAAAATAATGCAAAAAGCGTGTCTTGCTCCAAGGCGTCTTTAGGGGAAGGGGAGGAAGGTTGCTTCCATTTTAAAAGCTCTGTCCCTCTTGGCCTTCGGCATTGCATGCGAAGACCCCATTCCCTTCAGGGTGAGGAAGGCAGATAGGGCCAAGGAACTCGTGACAAAGGAACAGCAGCACGGCCCGGCGCTAACACCTGCTGATCACTTGCTGTGGGGAGGGTCGCATCCTAGGTATTTTCCTGAAGTCATTTACCCATGAGAAACGTCTCAGGTACACACGCAGAAGACAACAGTCGGAGCTGACTTACATCCGACTTCACAGCAGGCTGCTGGTCATTCCAACCCGAGGTCCAGTGGCACAGCCGCGTGCTTATCCCTGTCAGCAAGCTGCCTGCGAGAAAGAACACTGTCGCTTCTGCAGTGGGAGGCATGCCTGACCACAGCCAGCCCACCTGGCTTCTGGACCCCGCACACCTCTCTCCCGACAGTGGAAGTCCGTGGTCCGTATGCGGTAACTGCCAAGTGGGCACGGCCCTCCATGCTCCCCTGCGCCTGAGCCCTTTGCCATGCAGCTTGGACCCCCTTTTCTTGCCCCAAGGTGAAATCTGTCTCCCACTCCTTATATCTGAGCTGTTCGAGTGACTGTGGCCAGCAGGACAGGGACAAGTGCCAGTGTGCCCTGCTGAGCTAGGCCTCAAAGGACTTTGCGTGGTGTTTCTGCTCGTTCTCTTGGAGCCCAGGCCGGTGCCTGCTGGACGGCGACCTGTCTGAGTCCCAGTGACCCCAGGACCCTCACCAAGAGCAAACTGTAAGAGGAAGACAGTGCCCAGCAGGCCTCTGCCAGCGGACTGCAGACTCCTATGTCAGCTCAGCTGCCGTCAGCCGAGTCTGGCCCAGGGCAGCAGAACCCTGAACTCATGAGCAATAATAAGCGCTCATTTTCATAAGCCTCTTAGTTTGGGGGTGGTTTAATCCTCAGCATTAGAACAGCAACTACAGACTCAGTCCCGTCACTGTGTCTATAGCCAGTCCTCCTCCGAGTAGACGGGAACAAGGAGCTGCCAACCAGCCACATTTCAGCAGTGCTGTCCTTTAGTCACCTTTAAGAGCTTAGCAGTCACCTGGGGCCCAGTCACACCTGGGCTTCTCACTGTATGTAAGTTCCTTTCTTCATAAACTTCTTAGCAAACTACTTGCTCTTGGCCTGAGACCCAAATATGCCATTTTCCACAGCTCAGTACTCGAATGTGACCTACTCTTTGGAGCTACTGTTGCCGACCATGGCCAAGTTCACCTCCCTGCACCACCTGTCCTCTTGGATTTCACCCTGTCTCCTACCCTGGACTCCCACTGCGATCCGTCGTATCATACACCATTGCCCTTGGAAGGCACTGGCTTTGCTGACGCACTTGTTCTGCAGACAGGAGCTGTGTTCCCAGGCACTGCAGTGGGAGAGATTGGTCCTGAGATACCTCGCTAAGTAGTCTCTGTCTGTGTCACATCAGTAGGGCCACCCTCAGTCTGTCCCAGTGGCTGCATAACAGGAAGCATTTCATTCTCAATGGGAAAGACAGTCCTGGGTCAGCAATGGGCCTTGGGGACCAACAAGAGAGAAACACCAGGATGACAACCAGCCTATCTCACCGTCTTTAAGAACTTCTTCAGTACATTTCATTTCTACGTGCACGTAAAACAATGCTTTGTGCATGTTTCATGGTCAATAGTTTCATAGAAATAAATTTTGCCAGTAACATCATTTATGAACATATTTTCTCCCACAGTATATCATAATATTTATTTTCTTAGTAAAAAAAACCCCACTTCTATCTGGTCTGGTAAATTAGAAAAGTCTATAATATCTTAGTTTTTTAAATACTATATGATCTCCCTTATACTTAACAACTTTGAAAGGCTAGCAAGTAGAGGCAGAGAGTAGGATGGGGTTACCTGGGACCTAGGAAAGGGAAAGGTGAACAGAAAGGGAGACACTGGGGAAAAGACAGTGTTCAAGTAAACAAGAGGAAGAAGTCGAAGAGATTTATTATACAACGTGATGAATACAGTCAAGAATAATGCATACTTGAAAATGGCTAAGTGACAAACATGTACATTTGCTTGATTTAACCATTGCACAATATATATACATATTATGAAATCATCACAGCATTCACATTAAGTATACCCAATTATATTCAACTTGTACTTGTCAGTGATTCCTTAATAAAATTAAATAAAAGAAATATCTGAGTATTTTGATTATTTGTTTTCAAAGAAAATTTAATGTAAACAGAACAAAAGCCAAGGAGGAATGGACATTAGGTCATTAGCAAAATAATAGATTTTCCATTCATTCTTCCAATACAACAGTCAGTAGGGTGCTATTCCTGACCTTCAGAACCCCTAAGCTAATAGTGAATGGAGCACATTAAAAGCAATCATAAAATTAGATGTTTTTACCTCAATGAAGCTGTCTGGCATCTGTCACCACCCAAATAGGAATAAAAGGAACTGTTTTAAAGACCAGGTGCCACAATGAAAGAATATTGCATATTTGAAAAGCCACATGCCTGACACTTTACCATACCTTAGTAATTTCTTAAAAACTAGGTCTTAACTGTGACCGTACAGGTCAAATGTTCACTAAAATGTGATTTTACCAGGAAAAAGTAAAGGGAAAAGGTATATTTCCAAATATATTTCAGAAATGTAACTTGGAGACTTCCCCTGAATATTCACCATGTCATCTTGTTTATGAAAGCTTGCTCTCACTGTGTAATAGTCATGAGATTAGAAATGCTTTGCCTTGTCCTAGTTCTCCGGAGCAGGTTTCATAAATGTAGAGACATATTCCTTGTATAATTCTGCAACCTCACATTTCTGTAAGTAATTTATAAAACTTAATTAGGAACAGTATATACAGTTCAGCAGGTAGTTACTGAAACAACTCTATATTTCTATGAAATATATTAGATTTGGTACACAAATAATGTAATCATTTAATGGGTCGATTTCAATTACACTTCTGCACTTGGCACCCTGGAAATGGATTTCTTTAACATAGAGACATTAGTCTTTTTCATATTCCTACATATATTTCAGTGTCATAAATAGAATTGAAACTAAATTTAATAAATCTTTTCTTCATTTTCAACACACCTTCTTCTATGTTGCATGTACTCCATTTGATGGCAATTAAAGACAGAGCAGCTTATAAGTATACCACATATTAAAACTTAAGACAAAATACTTTCTTGTACATTCACAATATTTTGAAAGAATTCTTTGAATGTAATTTGGGGTACAAATCATCTACCAGTTTATTAAATATTCTCATAACACATCTCAAAGAAGGGCCACCTAAAACAGTATTGTAGTCACTTTCCCTGTCTTTGAGAGAAAATACCCAACATTGTAACTTAAAGGAGGGAGGTTTGTCTGAGCTCACAGTTTTTCAAGATTTCAGTCCCTGGTCGGCTGGCTCTAAGGCAGGCTGGGAGGTGGAAGGGCCTGGTGGAGGAGCACTGCTCCCATCAGGGCTGTCAGGCAGCAGAGGGAGAAGGGAGGGGTCAAGGAGGGAGATACAGTGTAACCTTTCAGGCCACGCCCCCAGTGATACATCTCTAACCAGGTCCCGCCTCCTAACAGCGAGTTCAGCAACTGAAGGCCTTAATGCATGAATCACTGATGAGTACAGCACCTTCATCACTGAATCACTCTCCACCCTCCATTCTGCTGTAGATCCAAACTGTAGCAGAACTTAATCACTGCTTACATCACCTTGTAAGATGCACGCATGCATGTGAAAACAGGCAGTTCACTCTATTCCAAAGTGTACTTCTTGCTTTGGATGGGGCAGAATATTTGCAATGGCTAAATGTAGACAGTAAATAGGGTCTGAGGTAAAGCAACAATGACAACAGTAGAAAGAGAAAGTGGGGTTGATTTTTTTCCACTCAATTTCAACTTGTACCAAACAAAGATGCTACTCTTTCTTTCTTGCATTTTGGGGTGAGTCTTGGAAACAGGGACAATAGTGTCAGAACAAACTATTTCATCTACTACACATACATGGGTTGTGTAAGTTTCACCAAAGGATGGTGTTCCCAGTTTATCTCTCTGAACACCTAGAGAAAGATCCTGACTCAAGGTTCCACACCCAACAAAAGAAAAGAAAAACGTGTTTACTTTGGCTTTTGTTTTTATTTTTAATCTTTATGAGAACATGTGTAAGGAGAAGAGAGACTATTTTTGCTCTCAAATGTACTCTGACATTGTCAATAAATGCTCACAAAAGAGGCTTGGTCTGACCCCAGGAAATCATTTGGGGGTAATTACCACTTGGCACTAAGCAACGTTTAACGAGCTTGCTTCTTCTGCTGAGAGATGAAAGTCAAGCATGGCTGTCATTAAAAGCCAAAGTGGACTCGCAATTCATGCCAGCTTTTACATTGGTCTGGATTCAGAGACATTGGGATGGCAATTTGGGAGGTGGGAAAGGAGACATGACGATTTAACAAGTAGAGAATGTCAGCTATTATTTTGTAACAACTGGTGCATTTGCAATGATATGGGAATGTCTGCCTTCTCTAGAGAGGATTGAAAGTAAGAAAATTAACACACATCAGTTCACTTCACTACCTGTGTTGGCACTGGCACATGCGTGAGAGACACACTTCCCATGTGCATGTATCTCCTCCCTATTTCCCCCCAAAGTAGACTTCTGGATACTTCTTTGGTCATTTGTGAGAGCAGCTCTTAGGTCACCAATGGGGTCAGAGTGGAGGGGGCATAGGAAGGAGTTGGGGGTCCTGAAAAGTGCAGGCAAAGCACTTGGAGTCAAAGGCAAAAGAAAGGAGAAGGGATGAGGAGAGCAGACGGAGGCCACCGGGAGCAGAGGGCGGCAACATCACGCAGAAGGCCAAGAGAGAGCGCGTGAACTTCAAGTGGCCACAAACCACAGGGAGTCTGGAGCCCAGCCCTTTCAGCAAGCCCAACCCAAAGGACGCCAGAGACGGGGTCTCCGAGATGTCAGTACTGACAGTGCCGAGGCGGAGCCAAGACAGTGCAGTCTGTGCCCTGCGTGTACCGGGGAGTGGCTTCGTGAGGAGCCTGAACAATGCGTGACGCAGGAAGACGTCTGCGGACCCGAGCTCCACATGGCGTCTGGGAGGAAATTGTTGTATCCCAGAGATTTCCTTCTCTGCGCCAGCCGCACCCTCTCTTCCTCTCCACCGCCCAGCCCATAGGTACCTTTCCCTTTTCCTGCACTTTGAAAAGGCTGTGTGGGCAGCAGAGCTAGAAAGTAACCACTAATGGGTTAAGAGGGCTGGAAACTCATTTGATTTCATAGTTGACTGTTTGCATGACTACAGGTTAAGCTGTGATTAGATTTCCATTTACAGTTCCCTCATTTTCAGGCATTTAAAAATAACTCAGCCCTAAAAGTTCTTTCTAAATTGATTGAACTGGAGCTTACCAATGAGTCACAGATAACCCTCAACCTCAAAATACACAAACAAAAAGCAGCATCAAAATTGGAGAGGAGGATATAACAAAGCACTGGTAATTTTTTTTTTAATTTCATTTGGGGAATTCTAGCCAATAATTTATGTCAGTGTGTATAATCATTTTAAGTCATTTTTCAAGGACCAAAATAAGTACAACATTCAACTTCTGCACTTGCAAAAGACTTATCCCTACATAAACACACACGCGCAAGCACACACACACACACACACACACACACACACACACACACTCCACGGTTCTCTGCATATAAACGTGGTAGATAAGAATTCAGGGCACATATTCAAAGTCAAAACGGGTGTTTTGTGATGGTCCATGCTCTGAAGGAAATCCAAATAGCTTTGTAAGACCTGATAAAATAGCATTTTATTCCTCTATTTTCAGCCTTACATTCAAGACTATTTAGGACTCTTCCCTGTTGGCTATTACCAAAAGTGTAGGATTTTTCAAAGCATTTGGTGTGTCCCAAGTGTGTTCGACAGGAGTCCCTGGTGGTGGTGTCTCTTTGGACCTCTGGCGCAAAGCTGCTGTTTTTCTTCTTACCTCGGCTCTCTAGAGCAGGAACTGGTCTCTTGACCTGTGCTATGACTCCCAGACTGCAATTTCCTAAAGCACTACAGCCCCTCACTAGCGCACGTGAAGGATTTAAAGTATTACTTTTCCTCATGCCAAGGAGCACAGTGATGCTTTCAAGACAGTTAAGGTTTCTGTGAGCCATCACTGTTTGCAGGCAGAGTCTTCACATATCCTGGTATTTCTGTCATTTGTCAAATAATTTCCCTTTGTAGTGGAGGTGTAAGTGCACACACACACACACACATATACACTTAATAAATCAGGGAAGAGGAGAAAAAGTAAGACAGGAGGTTGGTAGAGTAAGCTTCATTAATGTGGCTTCTGTGATACAAAATTCATGATAGTGTTCTTAGGTTAGACCAAATGCTGCTGTTCATTATTGGCTAAGAAAAAACATTGCTGTCCAAATGAAACGAGACAGTAAGAGGGGAGTGGGCCATTAGCAGATGGAGGAGGTAAACTAAACCTTCGGACACAACTGAGGAAAGGGCTTCTAGGAGTAGTGCAGTGGCACAAGGTATCAGATCTGGTGGCTCGGGGGTGGGGTCTGCAGACAGAGAAGTTGCTGCCTTCTGGGAGTTCAAGCCAGTGGCTCCCACACGCCGCGGGTGCCCACAGATCCTGATGTTCACCAGCAGGCAAAGCCTATCTTGGCTGGCAATTTAAAAGTTGCTGGGTTTTATCTTGTTGTATTAGATTGGGTATTAAATAGAAGGTAGTAATATTGCACATAAACGTAGAACACATATGTACACATCTACATACACACAAAGTAAAAATGAAAGCCCTCAAAGCTCTCAAACTGCTGTAAAAAGTGTTAGGGTCTTCTCTGCAGTTTTGGTTTCCTCGCACAAAAACACAGAAAATTAAAAGTTTAGGAAACACTGCACTTGGTTGGCTTTCTGTCCAATAAGAACCAAAAAGCAGGGCCAGGGATTTAGCTCTGTGGTTCCCCCACCTGCCTCGCAAGCACAAGGTCCCGAGTTCGATCCCTGATACCCCCCCCCCAAAAAAAAGAACCAAAAAGCAAGGAGGATTGCCAAGCAACTCACTTTGTAAAAACTGCCTGCCTGATCACTGAATTATTCCAACCCTTTCTATTGACAAATAAATAGACTGCCATCCAATCCTCAATAACGCACAGTAATGAAGGTTTGCTGCTTCCTTCCAGCCCCTCAGGGGTTTTTGGTGGTTTCTGAAACCTAACTTTGAAGGCAGGTGTGTTTTCTTAAAGAGAAGATTCAGCTGTTTATTTGTGCAATATTAAGCACCAAGTTTAGTTTGGTTTTTTAGTCTACAATTTAGTATTTCAGTGACTTCCCACTTCACTTCCGTGCTTTTTGACATTTTTCCTCAGGTCCTGCTTTTATAATTGTGCTGTTTAGTTCTCTGCTCACCCTGTGTGTGTCCTGGAGAAGGATGCAGTGCTGCTGCTTCACCTCCACAATCACTCTGCATCTCCTCCCGGGAAGCGGTCCACTCACACCAGCCCAAGGGGGCTGCTCAGGCCGCCCAAGCCCCTGCATGGAGCTGGAGACGGATTTGGAGTCTGGGACGTGAGCAGAGATGATCACACCTCCCCTGGAAGATCAGGGAAATCTGGAACTTCTCATGGGAGAGCCCTGGCTTCAGCTTTTTTTTTTTTTTTTTCAGTTTTCGTCTTTATTAGTCGGAGGAAGTTCATAATGATCACAGTCACTGTGGAGAGTTGGTACATGCACACAACTCATCTTCATTCCCTTTACATCCACCCTCATTTCTTAGCCCACTTCCCAATTGCAAAAGATCGAGCTTCCTGTTTCCTGTTATCTATCTTTTATTATGCTCTTTAATTTATTTATACTTTGGGTGTCTCATATAAGAGAAACCATATGATATTCAAGCTTGGGTCTCTGATTTATTTCACTTAACATCATGGCCTCACTGTCCATCTATTTCCTACAAATGACAAACTTATCCCCTCATCTTTAACATGGGAAAGGGACAGAAACGAAGTAGGCACAAAGGCCGCTGGGATTCAAACTTGAACTCCTGCCTTCTCAGCCACGTCAGTTCTCTAATCTGAAAGATTAAAACCACTTAACATCTTTTCTTTATCTTTCTCCTCTTTAATTTTCTTTACTCTTTTTTTCTTTCCTTCTTTTTTTTTTCTATTCTTCTTTTTTGTACTCGAGTTTGAACCCAGGGCCTTTACACCAAGCTACATCCTTAACCTGTTTTTACTTTTTATTGTGAGTCAGGGTATCTTTAAATTGTTAAGCTTCCCAGGCCGGGCATGTATAGTACTTGTGATCCTCCTGCCTCAGACCTCCATGTTTTCTTTTTAAAAATCTCATTTAATGTGCAAATCCAGCTGGGTCAGACACTCATGGTAATAAGAGGAACAGCTACAGTTTCTTAAATATCTACATCATGCCATCACCATTATAAGTACTTGACATAAATTAATTCAATTTTTATGCACAGTTTATAGAAGAGGACGCTGAAGCTCAGAGAACTTAACGCATTATTTATTATTCACCTTCAGATAACTAGGAACTGGCAAGCCCAGTATGGGAGCTCAAATCTGCAGCACTCCAACTTTTGTTCCATTGTGACAAAATCCCTTCACTATCTTCAAATCAATTCTCTTACGTAGAATCTAATTTCTAAATTCTGGATTATCAATGTCCCTTATTGATCTTTCTTTTCCACAGGACTTTCTTTTTATTTATCAATGGCTTATTAATAAGTTTCCTGAGCCATGAAATGAGAAAGGACCGAGGTCAGTGAATAACCTTACTCAAAGGTCTGAAACAAACTGGATATCAGGGAATCACGAAGGTGATGTCTAGGGGGGCTCTGTGTGTGCTTTCCTGGGTGGGATCCTTAGCCAAGACAAGGAGGCCACAGCTGCCCTGAGTGTGAATGATCATTTGCTGGTACATCATATCCACACAGCACCATGTGCTATGTGACAGACACTACTCTAAAAGCTTTACAGACATTGGCTTATTTAACCTTTACGATAACTCCCTAAGTAGTTGCTATTGTTATCCTCATATACAATTGGGAAAAGTAAGCTCAAGAGAAAACAGATTTACCCAGTGTTACACAGCCATCAACTGGCACTGCTAGAATTGAGTGGAGGCCCTCTGGCCCTAATGCCAGGCTGCCTCTTAATTAGGGCACTGTTACGGTTTAGATCTAAAATGTCCCTCAAAAGCCTCATGTGTTCAGAGGTGGGCTTTTGGAATGTGATTGAATCATGGGGCAGTATATTCATCAGTGGATTAATTTACTGATGGTCTCATGGCTGAATGTGTTATTAGGAGGTGGGGCCTGACTGAAAGAGGTGGGTCACTGGGGAGACCTGGAAGAATGTGTTCTTGTCCCTGGCTCCTCCCTTCCCTCTCTGCTTCCTGGTTGCCATGGGGTAAGCAGCTTTCTTCCATCAGGCCTTCCGCCATGCCATTTCCACTTTGCAGCCACCAACCACAGACTGATCCCACTGAAACCATGAGCCAAAATAAACCTCTCCTCCTTTATGTTGTGGGTGTCAGATGTTTGTCTCAGTGGTGGGAGGGTGATTAATATAAGCCTAAAATTATTGATTCATTGACATTCTCTTCTCAAAATACATAATTCCTGAGCCCTCTAGGGGCTGAATCCTCTGGTGGATGTTCCTAGAGACCAGGTTTCATGCTGAAGATCTATGGTGATGGCCTCTTTATTATCAGTCACGGGTTTGAGTAATATCTTTACCTCATATCCACTGTTTTTAGAAAATAGAAGACACACTGAAGACAATGTGATTTAATGAGATGTGGTCTTGCATTTTTTATGATATGCTTCATAAAGAAAGGGGAATGTGTCTGGTATCAGCCTTATTACATTTTTCATATTTTAGTTTATAAGCTGAAAATTCCAGTTTATAAGCTTTGGCATAGAATAAGAAGTTTGTCTAATTCACCTTTTTATTTCTAGTGTACAGCAGAGTTCTTGGTTCATAGTAGAAGCTCAATAAACATTGATTTGAAATGATGGATAAAATTAGGTGATCAAACAAAGGTTATAATTCTTAAACCATGTCTTCTGGTTTCATATGAAATGAATTAATACCTTTCAATGATTCGCCAGATATTAAATCCTATAATGTTAAATGAATCAGAAGGTATATCTTGCCAAACTTCTGTACCATATTTCCCTATCCATGGAATTTTCTTGGTTATTGCTGACCTATTATAGTATTTTCAACAAAGAAAACAGAATAGACAATCTCCTGTTAATAGCTTTTGAAGTGAATCAATTTATTGTCATAGTAACCCAAATTTACAAAACAGATCAATTAAGCAAAGATTTAAATTCAAGCTAGGAAGTGAATGTTCCTGGAAAAAATAAGATAAACTATTTCTTTTTTTCTTCTTTCAAAAAAAATAACAAAGATAAGCTTCCTTCTGCCTCTCATAGATTTCCCAAGGTAAAAACTGCAACCTATCAGAGTCCAAATTGGATCTGGGAGGTGAAGAAAAATAAAGAGAGGATAATGATACCACATAGCCAGCAGATGTGTGCCTTGGGTCCCTGCTGGGCCTGCTTGATTCCCACTCCTCTTTCTACTATGGATTCATCCTCAGACTCCAGGGGATCCTGGTAAGTCTGGGGGAGCCCCTTCTCAAAGTGTTCACCTCATTTTTGTGTGCCTTTTCCTCCAACAGTTATTAGTTTGTAAATATACTCTAATTTTGTGATTCTGTGATTAGTGTTTGTCTCTCCCTGAGTGTGAGCTCCATGGCGTCATGGCTGGATCTATCCTCATTCTCATGGATTCCCTGGAGAAGACCACAGGATCTAAAACAAACAAGATACTCAAAATATAGTTGTTAGAACCATGGCATACAGTGTCCTTGACAAAACTGGGTCTGGCCAAGCAGTAAGAATTTAATATTTTTTCTCATGTGTCCTTTAAAAAAAGGAACACGGAGAACAACATATCAGCCACAGCGATCCCATGGCAAACAGAGTGCTTGTCCAGTTATCTACCTCCAGCTTTAGGCTGAGAAGCTTTTCCTCAAGATGGAATCAGACTCTTTAAGATCACAGGGCTCATGTCTCAGTGGGAGAACTGATGAATTCCAGGGACTGGAGAGCAGTCAGCCCAGAGTTCCCACCAGGACACCTTCTGGGCAGCCTATACCCATCTGTGAATAATCCTAGTCTTTACCAGCCACTCCAGACTTTTCTCTGCTACTAACATAAGCCCACTGACAACTAGATCAGTCAGTGTGTGACTCATAGCTAAAGCCATAAGAAAATGCAATTGCTTCCTAGAAACAAATCATTCCTATCACAGTACAATCAATGGTGATACACACAATTGTTGAAAGGATTTTATGGAAAAAGGGAACCTCGAGGGGCTTGCAGAGCATCCATAGGAAAAGCCAGAATTTTCTTCTGAAAGAATCTGGAGGTCACTTTTTGTTTCTAATGTGTTAAGCAATGGCATTTGGCTAAATTAACTGCCTTAAAAGGTTGGATTGTTGACAGAAAGCAGGAGAACTAAACTTAGAAAAGTAAGAGCCTCAACAGGCCTCTGGAGGAGCCAAAAATGAAGCGAAGGTTCATTTTTGAAGGCAACACCTGTAGTTATCCTAGCTTCCTACTTTGCTTGCAGCTCAAAGTGCAGACAGAGCCCCTGGTTCATGAGTTATGTGCCCCTCCCGACTGGGGAAAGGCAGGGTGGCCTGGTTTGGAGCCCACCAAGAACACATGGTGGGTAAGCAAGTTCCCACAGGGGCCACACTGGGGCAAAGACACAGATACATGAGTGCTTCTGATCCTCACCAGAAATTCCAAGCACAGACAGAGTCTACACAAAATAAATAAATAGAACTCCACTTCTCATGCTTCTAATTGATTCTCTTCACTTAGTCTCTTTGGTCACCCCGACTCCTCTCTGCTGCCTTTACTGAGCGAATCCATGGAGAAGGCACCTGGTTTTCACCCTGTCGTCTCACCAGTGACCACACTGGACCCTCCATGGACACCGGTGTGCTGCTGGCTTCCCTTTCCTCATATCGTCCTTTCCATGCAGAAGGACTCGTCGGAGTTATAACCTGACGGTCTCTCTGGGTCTCTGAGAGGCCACACGCTGCCCCAGTTTCCTAGCTGTTCTCCCCTCTTAGAGGATGCTCCTGGAACAGGGTGGGATGAGAACAGAGAATGTTTCATGCACCTGCACCTCCTGCAGACACTGCGGCTAACAGCTGTGATTTACAAGCTCAGTCTTTCGTGTGGTGGACATTGCCCATGGCTTGCCACCACTGCAAGACCCCTCAGTGGTGTCTGCATGCTGGCTCCAAGACTTCCAGATAAACCAGGCTGAATAAATCAGTTTCAAATTCAACTCCTCATAACCACGTGAATTATGCTCAATTGAATCCAATTTTGTTAAACTTCAATCTTAACAGATTTCTCTATTATTTCACTTGATCGTGTTCTTTTTGATCCTGATTCTATCACCCTTTGTATTAATCCTTCATTCAAATCTCTCGTCACCTGAAAATTGGATTAGCACTCTTCGGTGAAGGAGTCAGCTAAGACCAGAAAAGGAGAAACCCAGGCGCACCACTGCAGGCCGCGCCTGGGTCTGGCATCCCTTCGCCTTCCACTTCCACCCCATCAACGACAGCGCCATCCAGCCATGTGACCACACTTCCTCACCGCGGGGCCCAGAATGTCCTAAGAGATGTGCTGAAGCCCTGTGTCTAGAGTCCTCACTGCTATTTCCTCATTTCAGGAGTGTACTAGAGAACAACAGCAGGAAGAGCGTGAGGCAGTTTGGTGCGATCTCTACGTCGTTGCTGATTTAGTTGTAAATGCTCAGAAGTGTGACATTATCTACCCGTCTTCCCCTGGGGAGTGAATCGAACACATGGAATGTGAGTTCCTCCTGGAGGTGTACAGCCCAAATTCTTCCCTGTTGGAAACCTAGAGAGAGTCCTATCATTTCTTCCTCTGAGCTCAACAGTAACTCTTTTTGAAAGCTTAGATTGAAATAATCAAAACTAGGAGACTTGAATTTTAAAATACCTGGGTGCTGTTTCACCTGCATCTTGTGCAAATCCTCACTCAGCTAGGATTGCTCTATTATTTCTAGCACAAAGAGCACTGTTCTGGATAAAAGTGGTGGAACAAAAACGGGCTGTCGGGTCCCTTTGTCCCTCACCAGCTGGTGAGCCCAAACGGTCCAGTACCAGAAGCCTCCTGCTCATTGTTTTTCCTCTAATCATATAGTAGGAGCTGCTCAGTGTAAACTAGCTGTAGTAGTTGGTTAGCTAAATGTGTATGTGGATGCCCTCGCTCATGCATGTGTGTGTGTGCGTGTGAGTGACATTTAAATTATCCACCTGTCTATTCCTTTGGTTCAGTGTGAAGGCCTGTTTGAACTTCTGCCTTCCTCTCTTGTATACACCAGACCTCTAAAACAGGTTATAATCTTCTTCCTTAGATGCAATAAAAAGCCTAGAAAGTAATCTGAGAGCAGAAATCATCTAGATTTTTACAATTTTTCCCAATCGTTTTTAGTTGGATGATAAAGTAAATTCTTTCATTATTTTACTCTATTTCATGATTTATTTTCCTATTTTAAGTGACTCATCTTTATAGTCTTTCTAAAACAATTAATTTGGAATCGATTTATTAACTAGTGCTTCTTCAATCATTTCATGAAGTTGTATAATATTCAGCTTCTAAAGCACACAGCGCCGGAACAAACTGGGAAGAAAACCCCAGGACCCTGGTCCCCAGGTGGCTCGTGGCAGTTCTACTTGGCAGAATGGAGGAGACTGCAGAGGACCTCAGAACTGTGAGCTTTCGGGGCGTCACCTGCTCAGGGGTTTCACAGTCAGCCAGGACATTTTACAGAGTGAAGAGCATCAGTTCATTTGCCCTGTATCAGGCAGAGGTACTAGGACCTTCCTCTGTTACTTTCAAATATTGCTTCTCTAATTCTTAGCAGCTCTCATAAACCTCAGCGTTTTAAAGTTTTGTTCTAGAATAGAATGGAATTGTATAGGGCTATTGAGCCTGGTTGTTGTTCTTTGGGAGTGGGCAGTATGGGCACTTCAAGACAGAGTTTCCTGTGACCATCACCATGTCGTCCTTAAAATATTTTCTTTATTATATCACCAGGTTTCCTTGTTGGTAGAATAGTTTAACCATATTCAGTTAAACCGCTATTCACTGTGTGCTGATTATGCACAAGGCATTGGGCCTCTGTTCTTCCAGCAACTTCCTTTTCTGTTATTTAGACTACAGAAACCGGCTTACATTTTCTTCATCTTATTTATTTATTTTTTTAATTTACCACCCTTAAATATAATGTATAATCTATATAATAATATATAATAAAACATTCTCTTCTCCAGCCTCCCTCCACCTCAGTGTTGTAGTAAAGAATCTTTTGGTTGTAACTATTGGAAGTCTCTAACTGGTTTAGTGAAAAAGGTGTGTGTGTGTGTGTGTGTGTGTGTGTGTGTAGCAGCTTCCTTCCTCCTGTCACTGAAGGTCCTGGGGGTAGGAGGACTCCCGGTACGATTCTGGCCTGCAGTTCCTGGGCTTTGGCCTCAGATCTGAAGTCACTGCTGTCCTTTGGGGCTCCTGTGTGTCACTAAAAACCAGCTGTGTGAATGCTGCTCTCTGAAGTCACCTCCGTGAGCCCCAGGGTGTGGTTTGCTCTGAATGTGCCTTGCTGTGCCCGACAACTAGCATGGGGCTTGGACAGGGTAAGTTCTCAATAAACCTTTTTTTCTGCAGGACAAAATGAATGCCCATCATAAGCCATGCCCAAACTAGGTGGTTTGCAGGCCTCTCCTCCTCCGCAACAGAGATGAAATGAAGACTGGAACGCCAGAGTTTAAAAAGTATCATTTAAAACCATTGCTGAATCACATTGCATTTTGTCCAAGTTGCCAGTCTCTTGGCAGATGGGAATTTCAATCTGAGTCACTGGGAAGCCCCTCTCCCCTCTATTTTGTGTCAGATGAAAATGCTGAACATGTGCGTGCTGGACAAGTACCTGAGAGGCAGCCTCTTTCATCCCTGGTGGCCACATTCTCATTTGTCCTCATCTCAGCACCGCTGAGCACTTGCCCATGGCATTTCAGCCTCTGCCATTCAACATGGACCTTTAGCAATGTGATCTTCAGTGCGGACTCCATTTCTCCACCCAGCCTCCATCTGGGCTGCTCCTGTCCCTGGCTGGTCTCCAAATGAAGACAAAATGGAAAGGCGGCCTCTCTGGCCACCATCCAGCAAGTTCGTGGCAGTCTCCTACATGTACCCCACCCAGATCGATCGAAACAGAATGGGAGGTGGCCTCTTGTCTCACTTACTTGACTTTATTCTTTTCCTTGCCCTCACTAGAGGGCGGGGTTTTAACCACAACCACACCTAGAGGAAGCTTGAGTGGCTGCTCCACCAGTGTGTGCTAGGACTAACACACTTCCACTCCAACCCCAGCTGGCCAACATTTGACTACCAGCTTGACTTGTGTTACATTTTCCTCCTGGTCCAGTAGCTACTGGAAGCTATCATCAGTTCGGTTTTACCTTTCTGATAATATGTACACATCACCTGCTGGTATGATAGAGCTGCAGACACCAAAAGAATCTTATGGTTTCCTCCCAGTTCCAGCCACAAAAACAGTAACAACAACCACAACAGCAGCAACCACAGTAACAACAACAAAAAATGGCCAATGACATTGACTGTATGTGAAACAGGAGTTAAGAACACCAGCAGCATCTTGCTCATTGGTTTTCAGCCTTGATGGGTTTGCAGAGCTACAGAGACATGGGGAGTGTATGCTTATCTAGTTACCCCGGTCAGGGTAGGCAGCTCTGTGAACCACCTAAGTCCTTTCAGTCAGGCTGCCTGCATTATCTAAACAAGCGGAATGATCTCTGCAAACCCAGGTCTGGAGAAATACAGCCCTGGCTGACACACATCCTGAAGACCAAAAGGGAAACAAAAAATAGTGACACCAAAGTTCACAGAATTGGTGTGGAATACTACGAACATTCTCTGGGAAGGAACTATTAGCTGTGCCCTTCTCCCTCCCCTGGAAAGGCTTTTAGAAAACCTTTCTCATATTATCCTGATAGTTATAAAAACGGCCTGGAAAAAGTGCAGAGGAGGACAAAAACAGACTAATAATATTTTTAAGTTCAAATCAACATTTAGAATTTCAACTCAGCCTACTCCTGTGCTGAGGAACTGTAAGTCATTACTGTTTCCTCAGCTCCATTTCTAAGTTCACCACTACGTTGTTATTTTTAAACATGCAGAAATCCCTGGGGTGAACAGCAGCACCTTCAGTAGCACCTGCACCTGAGATTTCTATGAAAGGGTGGCCAGTGCCGGCCACAAAGAGTTGGCTCCCTTGTGCTGTGGGGAAGCGGAGGCTCCCTCTTGGATAAGGTGCCTCCCTGGATTTGCCCATCCCTAAGCCTTCTAGGGTTAGAAAAGTATGAATAGTCTTCAGCCTCACGCTCACAGCCACTCAAAATTGCCATACATAAAAGTAAGGCAACTAAATTTGAAGTTTAAAATAAGACAATCCTTGCAAGGAAAATCAGTCACTTATCAGTAGAGTTCCATGCAGCTCATTGGAAATTCAGAATTTGGAACACAAATTTAGAGTATTGAACATGGCATTATTCAGTGCCTGGCACACAGTCAGGCAGGGCAGTTAGCCAAACAAGCTATCGGTCTACTTACAGGTGAAACAACGGCTTGGAGAACCTTAAAAATTTGAAAACATTCATAAATCAAAACGGGAGGCTTTCTAAGGGGGAAGTGAACACTTTGCCAAGTTAAGCAAACTAAAGAAGAAAACAAGCCAGCCGCTAAAATGGTTTTCATGACAGACATTCACATTTCTTCAAACAATATCAATTAGTGTCTTCAGAACAGACTTCCCAGAGATGATATTTCAATCAGTATATTTTCCCCATGTGAAGAGCTTGCTTCCATTGTTCCAGGCTGCAGAAAACAAGACAATGGGTGGAGGGAGCAGCGCCGACAGAGATAGAGCTCACGCATGAGGATCCAGGCGTCAGAAGCACAACGTGACCTAAAAATTATAGTGCTTCCAGAGTGGGGGTGAAAACTTTCCCCATTGACCAACATCAGCACTTCTTAATGTGGGGACATTCCCAGCTTCCTTGTGCACTTCTTTTCTTTACCAAAAGTAATCTTATCTTTTTTAAGAACTGTTAAAAATTCCTATGTTTCTAAGGTATATTCTATCTTCGACATCTTGTTATGAGGTTATAGCAAGAAAATGAGTATTTTTATTCACTTAGGGCATGGAATACTAAAGGAGATGAAAATGAAAGACAAATTCTTCCAGGCTGAGTCAGGAATGGAGCCATTCTTTGTTACAGAAAAGCCGGGTGGGAATTATGCCAAGAATGAGGTTGATTTGGAGCACACAGAGTATAGCAAAGGTAAGGAGAAGTGACACCCCATGAGCTGGGCTTTGGAGGGATGTTTACGTCTGCTGTTAGGAAAGGGATGGAGCAACCAGGGAACAGACCACAGAAATCGGAGCCGTGCGGGTGGAGATTCGGGACTCCCGCCACATACGAAATTGGGGAGTGAAACTCAGTCTCTCTTCGCTGTGCTTCTTCTAAGACCTTGTCTTAAGTCTGGGTCTTGCTGTGTCCTGGGTGTTCAGCAGGTTTCATCCAAGCTCAGGAGCCAACTCACCCAGGCCCCAGCAGCAGGCACACATCTGAGTCCTCCACGTTGTCTATGAGACAAAGGTGCTGAGGTCCTCCCTGGGCGACAGTGGCTCCTCCTACAGCATGGAAGCCCTGCTGACATCACTAGCTGGAAGTGAGTGGTTACCATTGCCTTCTTACTGTCTCTGGAAGGCTAGTACAGTGGTGGCACTTTGGAAATATGGTACTGTAGCAGTCACTTAAAATCATTCAGTATTAAAAAAAAAAATCATTCAGTATTGGAGATATGAGGTGGGCTTTTCCAAATCACTGGGTTGGGACCGTGTATGTTCTCTGGGAAAACCAAAATGCTCATCTAAGAGAAAGAACTGCAAGGCATGGATATCATGCTTTCTACTCGTTTTGCCTTCAAGGAAATGAGATGGGCAGTCACTTGTTTCTGGTGCACCCTCTTTTGGTCTTCAGCTACACTGGCTGCAGGGTATGTTTGTGATGGTGACCCCGAGCTGGGTGAGGATTCTCCAGGACAATGCACAGTGGCCATCAGAGATTTCCTGTGCTTCGTATGTCTTGGATCATGTCTACCTCAACCAAGCTCCTCTTTCTTTGTTCCGTCGGTGAAACGTATCATCCAACAGCTCCCTAAGAAATGGAAGCGAAGAGCTAAGTTTTTGAGACTTTGCTTGATGGGACTTATTTTTATTTTATCTTGACTCTATTGACTGATAGCTTTGGTGAGTATAGATTTCTAAATTAGATTCATTTTCTCTCAGAAGTTTGAAGATATTCTCCCATTTTCATCAAGCTTCCAGGGTTGGTATTGGAAAGAAAGAAGTCATTTCTATCCCTGCTAGTTGCTGTATATGCAGCCATGCAATCCATTTATCTGTGCGTTTCTCTCTGGAATCTGTTAGGATTTGCTCATTATCTCTACTCTTCTAAATTTCACAGAATTACAAGCAAGATGTAACTAGGGAGCTGGGTCCTAACACCGTGAGGTCCAAATGCCACCGGGAACCAGAGACACATCTCAATTTTTTATATCTTTGATGCAAGATTTCAGACAACACACAGAAGCTATAGTGTGCAATGTAAGTACAGTTTATTGCACAGAGAGAGGGAGGGAGGGAGGGAGGGAGGGAGAGAGAGAGGCTGGGCCTTCAAGCGTGAGGTGGGCAAGCACCAAGATCGCAGCTGTGATTGACACAAAGTGAGGTTCTGGTTATACATCTGTGATTGACTAGGTCTTTGGAGGAGTTTCTTCTCCTTCCTCAGAAGCCATGTTCAAAGGATGTTACTCTATCTCTCTCTCTCTCCCTCTCCCTCTCCCTCGGGCTAAGGTTTGGAACCACAGGCTTGTATGGATCCTCTCTATAGCTAATATCTAAGAAGGTAAGGGGAACAGCATCAGATCTTTTTTGCTTTTCATGTAGCTCCAGCTGCCTGTCTCTAGGCCTGCTAATGTCTAACTTTCTGCCCAACAATAGACATTTTGTATTTTTCTGAGTCCTTTCACATGATGGAGATTTTTACTCAGTAAGATTTTAGATCTAGAAATTATTATTCTTTGGTTCTTGGAAATTTCCTTTTATTATATTTTTGATAATTTCTCCCCAAACTCTCTCCTCCACTTTTCTCCTCCTTCCTCCAGTCCTTCCTTTCCTTTGAACACTGCAGCTCCTAGAATAATCTTCTAGTTCTCTTGTCCTTTTCTGTTGTCTTTTTAGATGGTTTAGTTTCTGTCCTTTCTTCTGGATCATTCAACCCTTATATTAAACTTTTAATATCTGCTTTCACATTTTTTAAATTGTCAAGAGCTCTTCTTTATTGTCTAAATGATACACATAACATCCTGATTGCATTCATGAATAAATTACTTCTTTCACCTCTCTTGGGATAATAAATACAGTTTTTCTAGAAGTTCTTTATTTGATCGTGAGGCCTCCTTATCCCCTGGCTTCCTTTCTTCTTGTTGGTTTGGGTGAGTCTTTACATCAGAGTCTAAACCTGAAACACAGGTGATCTTGGAGTCCATTCCATTTTTAGCCAAGCGTGAAAATGCTTATTGGCATACAACTGTGGGAGGGCGGCTTTAGGAACCCAAATGAGAGGGGCATCTGCCAGGCTCCCCGCGTGTGGGGACGCCTCGCAGGTCTATTCTTTACTCTGTGAGTCCATTTCCTCACAGAAAAATCCTCTGTCTCTTGCCTGGGTACAAAGAGAGACTTCAGTGCTCTCAGACATGGGGAAAAGGCTGGAGCTTCTTTTCCAGTGTGAGATTTCCACGCAACCCCCTGATTCCACGTGTCACGTGACCTCCCTCTGTTTTGCCCATGGATGCAGGCTCAGGAACCTCTGTGGTGTGTCCTCCCAGAAACTCACCCTCTGGTCCTGGGCTGGGATGGAGGAAGAAGTATAAAGGGGAGGGGCTGGGTGCTTGGTTTCCATTCGTGCCCGAGAGTCATCCCAGAACTCATGCCTCTGTTCTTACCTTCAGGGGACATGAACGCCACCTCTAGTTCCCAGCTCCAGGAGTAAAGTGAGGTACACACTGGCTCTCTGACTCTTCACCTCCTCTCTCCAAATGCTTATCCGCTAGTGTTTTCTGTCCAGCGCAGTCTTCCCACTTACTCAACTGCTCTGTAACCGCCAGACCTCTTGAGGTACTCATCTGCTGTCCTTTTCTCTCACCATCCCATCTCTTGTGTGTTTATGCCTTTCTTGCTATTTAGTGGGGTTTGCAGAGAAAGTGTAAATATAGTCTGCCAATGAAGCAGGAGATCTGGGTAGTTTTCAACACGTCCTTCCTCTAATGATATAATCAATGCAAAGAGCCAGAGCTTGGCCACCTTGGGAGCAGAGAAGCACGGTGTGTGAGAGCTGGCCGTAGTCAGGTCCTTCTGAGCAGCACCTTGACATTGCTGATGCTGCTTCCTGACCAGTACCTTGGTGGGTGGGGATCAGGATGCAGAGAGGTGGTGTTGTAGAGATGGACACCAACAGTGGAGGTGGTTCATCCACATCATCATCATGGTTACCCTCAGAGGCAGAGACCAGCATAGCTGCCCACTGGTGGTTCTCAACTGGAAACTTCTCCTGGATTCAGCCACCAGGAGTCTGCCACCCACCAACAAAGGCAAGAGCATTTATATGGCCATGGAAAAGCTTCCAAACCACACAGCATCACCGTTGGTGTTCTAGGTGTGTGGCCTTTTCACACTGTGCTTTCTTCAACCTTCGAGCCCTCCCCAAGCCATGCCCCCTTTCAGGCTCCTGCTGTCCCTATTCACTGCCTGACTAATTCGCTCTCAACTGCCTTGTCTTGATTGATCCATAGTCATGATGTAGTGGGATACTAAAGTGCCGGGATGCACTGAGTGCTTACAACAACCTGGTGGATCACCATCCTGTGTCACTGGACGGCAGGGAGTGAGCGCATTCTGAGAGACGACTCTTGCGTGGCTGCTGTGTGGACATCATAGGGTGTGCTCGTGCAAACAAGGCAGGCCACAGCCTCAATGGGGAGAACCATCTCCGGGATGCCCGTGGAGATGCAGCCTGCCCTTGACCTCAGTGTCACGTCCAGGGCACGACTATGTCTCATGTTCTGCCCAGTGCAATCCTATGGGGGAGAAACGCCCACCACCTCCATCTTACAGATCAGAAAACCAAGGTAATGTTTACATAGCATCTTCTCAAAAATTTCTCTCACAGTGACAATTCGATGCAGCAGTCACTCCAATAAAGCAGGGATTACGATAAATTCTGGAGCCAGAGTTCCTTGGGGAAATTGCTTAGGCTCTTTATTCTTTAAATCTCTGTCAGCAAAATGCTGGTAGCAATAGATTTGATCTCACGTGGTTGTTTGAAGGATGAAATAAATTAACACATGCAAAGCATCTTGAACAGACCTATACACACCGTAAGTAGTAAATATACACTAGTCACTGCTGTACACTCCCAGAGCTTTAGGTACATGTCCTATGCTAACACTTTGTACAGGACATCAAAATCTAAGTTGTGCATGTGTTTTTCAAAAGCACATCAATTCAGTATGATACACACACACATACACACACACACACAATGAACACTCAACACGTGAACACTCAAAAACTATTTAGCAGTTGAAATGGCCGGTGGTGGTTTCTTGGTTCTGAGCACATGGTCCTGCCCAGTGACAGGAGAAGCAAATTCAGGCTATGTCCTCACATCTCTTTTTTTTGCTGCAATAGTTTAAGGGAACCTCTGTGGTGTGTGGGCACCATCAGAACCACAGGTCTCAGGGGCCTCTCTTCATATCCCATGGAATCATGAAGCAGAAAGAGCAAGGACTGCAGCTGCTGCCCAGTGCTGTGTCCTACCATTTAACGCCAGCCCCGCATAGGGCAATGCGCCTAAGGACCGGCTGCTGAAAAGGCGAGCCACACGATGAATGAATGAATGCTTGTGGGAGCTCACCTCCTCTGGGTGAGTTCCACATGTGCAGAAAGCAGGTGAGGAGTATTCCATGAGCTCCCAGCTGGAAGATGGCAAGGATACACAGTGAGGGCAGGTCGGGTGACAGGATAACTTGGCCTCAGAAATGCTGGCTGTCAGGACAGTGCTTACTAGGCCTTGACTCTGTGGTCCTGCATTAACTGATTAATAACCGCAGAGCTAAGTATGGAAGGCAGAAGAGAAAGGGAGCTGGGCACCTGCTGCACACTAGAAATCCCCGGAAAGGGTTACTCAGGAAAGAGTCCTCAGGCTTGACAATGGGGAAGGGCTTTGGGGGACGAGTTTAATAAACTTGTCACTCCCAGGGATGTCTCATGAGCTGTTGCCATCCCCACAATCCTAAGCGCCTGAGATTCCGTGTTGATGACAAATGACTGCAGACCGTGTGAGAGAGGAAAGGTGGAGGGGAACCCACAGGCCAAACCCCAAAAGATGAAGAGAACTGGGGTCCTCGAGAGAGAGCGTTAGAACTGCCAAAGAGCACATAAGGCCAGCTACAGAGACCGTTGAACGTAAGTGATGATCCCATTTGTGCCAGCAGTGGTGCAGGCAGGAAAAATTGCAAATTCTTAGTAAGATGGGAAGAGGGAGAAGAAAGGAGGCACGCAGGTCTTCCCTCCAAGTGATATTGGATGTTATGTATGCAGCTCCACAGCTGTGCTTTATGGGGACCAGTGACCACCACCACCAACAACTAATTTGGTGGGTTGGTTCCTCATGAATCCATGGATTTATTCACTTAGCTGACATGAAAGCCGTGCTGGGTCCCGTGTGCCTGGCTTCACACTCCGTACTCGGTGACACTGACTAGCAAAGTGGACCGCAGTGTCCCCTCTCATCATGCCCAGCTTGAACATCGCCACCCTGTCCTGGGTTGGAATAACCCTCAAATCTAACTAGGCTGCACCTTTTTGCATCAAAGAAACTACAATGCTCAACAATAGGAGATAGTTTCCTTCCTACAGGGAATATTAGACGGACATATATCAGGTGTGACCAAGCTGTACGGTGACTGTTTACATGGTAGAAATTTTCTACAGTGAAACACAAATTGCCATTAATTCCCCATCAAAGTCTTTCCCCTTTCTTTGAACACACTTATCCCATCATCTTGCCAATTTCTGAAGCAATTCTGGAAGTCCTTTTTCCTGAGTGTTTCTGGCTCTTCTGCAAACTCAAAGTGACCATGAAAGGAAAATGTTTCAAATCAGTTCAGGACATCAAGGCAGCCACACAGTGCAACTAAAGACCCTCAGAAATATACGCTTGCAAAATAGGAAGAAAAGGTCCAAAGGGGTAGGGGTAGTGGGAGGGGCAGGGGAAAGGAAAGAAGGGAAAGGAAAAATGATGAGAAATGGAAAAAATGGAAATAAAGGCTTTGTAAATAGGGAAGGGTGGAGGGCATGAAGGGAGGGCTAGGAATGGGGAAAAAAATAAGAACCAAGATGCATTATGTAAAGGTACAATTCCCAATGAGAAATGTAATTGTGTTGTATACCTACAATGTACCAATAAAAGAATTGAATACAAAAAAAAAAAAGAAATATACGCTTGCATCTCAGTTTGGGGTATCATTTCTGAAAAGAAAAGTAAGTTTTGGTAAGAACAAACACATTTAAATTAAAAAATAAATATACTGTAAAGAACAGGAGAGACTGAAGCCTGGTTTAACTTTTCCCCTTAATAAAAGGTTTTAGTACCAGAAACAGCCTTGAGACCTAGAGAGAAGACGTGGCCCCAGGCAGGGAGGCTTCCTCGCCGGACAAAAGTATTGGGGACGGCAGAGGAGGGGCTCTGAGTGCTCCTCTTTCCAGACACCATGGATCCGGCGTCACTGGCCTCATGACAGAGGCCCGAGATGAGCTCAAAGGAGAATTTGGAGCCATGAGAGAAAGGCACCGAGTTGAAACTCTCGATGACCACAGCTCCAGAGACAAATCAGATAAATGGTACCTATCTCATTGAAAGCATTTGTCCTTTCCATGAGAGATACGGGCAGCGAGAATTCTGGCTCATGGATGGCGAGTTGTTCTCACTTGTTAAATAAATGAGGGTGTGTTTGCTTTTCGTTGGAATATCTACACATCCAGAATCATGTATGCACACAAATGCACACACATGCGTGAAGCTACTTGTGGGTGCATAGCCACACACACACCTGCAAAGCGCCAACCCACAGATATGTGAGTGCATGCACACGGACACACAGAGAAACTTGTGCACACACGGGAGATGCTGGCACGCACACACACACACATGCACACACTTTCACGTGTGTGCAACATGCTTCCCCTCTGTGGTGTTAGACATCATCTGTGTGCCCTCCCATGTCTAGAGGAGGTTGATGTTCACTTCTAGAAGTGTGTCTGTTTGCACACCTGGCCTTAAATATTTTCCTGAAGGGGAAAAACGGCAATCCATATAGCTGGACTGCACGTTGTGATACCGGGAGACTCATTGTGCCTGTAATTTCCATTTCCTCCTAAGAGAGACTAAGGTATTACTCAGGGGGAAGACAAAGCCCATTTTCCCCAACTTCTTTCTCTTCTTTTCTTCCTGTTCTCAAAACACTTTCTTCCATGGCTCCCTGCAAGGGCTCCCTGGGGAGTTCAGAAGGTCCCCAGAGCTGCTGGATTTCTCCTCCAGCAAGAAATGCATGTGAAAGGCCAGCTGCTGCTCAGGGAGGTGACAGATTGCCAGACTGCGGTGCCAAGCTCGGGCGGCTACCCCGAGGGGAAAGGTGTGCGGAGCTGGAAGTGGGGCTCTGCAAGTGTCCCTGGCCTGCCCGGCTCCACCCCCTACAGCCCCACACCCTCTGCTCTGTGCACTTGGGTGGCAGCAGAGCACAGATCGTCTATTCCCCCCTCCCGAGAGTGTATTTGTTTGAACTCTCCAGAGCACCACTTCCGGGGGGCGGGGGCAGCATCTCATCACACTGTGAGCTCTGCTAGCTTCCCCAGAGGCTGGCTTGGTCTCCTCCCCTTCCCTAGGTGTGATGCTGATGAAGGAAAGGCCAGCCCGGAGCAGCCTCCACCCGCTTCCCTGGGGAGATCTTTAGGAACCTCGGGGCTCCAGAGCCAAGTGGCGCATGGGGTGACCAGCCTGGTGTGTGGCCTGCTGGAGGTGACAGAGACAGTGAGTCCAGGGACTGTGGCTCCGAGGTAACGAACGTGCTGCCCCTGGGATGGATCACGTGTGGCTCCTCCTTCCTCCGGAGAACCGCCGGTGAGTGCCGGATTGGCAGTTCTGTTCCTAGACACCATCATTTGGTTTATTCGTTGGCTGTTTCCTTTCCTCTTGTCTAAAAGCAACATTGGAAGGAAAACAACCCATGGCACCGACACCCCTGGTCAGGACACCCCACCAGGCCCTGGGCTGAGTTTTTCCCCAAAGTTGAAGCAACAGTGATCTTGATCGGGGTACTGTACACACGTGAGTGGATTGGAACAATTATACTTTCAAGAAGCTTAATAAGATGGGGAGCGAGTTCTCAAGGTGGGAGAAATTCCATTTGTAGGAGACGTTTCACGCTCGGCTACACAGGCCACAAGTGGGTCAGCCCACAGCTGTGGCAGCGGAGGGAGTGGCCATAACCGTTCTCAGAGGCTTTCAGATTCGGATGTACCAGGAAGCCACTGGAGATGACAAAACAGAGATGCCAAGGTCTCCCTCCAGGGGCTCAGCAGTTCTGAGGAGGGCTCCAGCATCAGGTGATGCTGGAAACAAACCCAGACAGAGAGCTAATTGAGCTGGACGCTGATGTAAACTCTTGCACTTCCCTTCTAAGCTGTGGGTGGGCCGCACAGCATGGTAGCCACGGGTTGATGTTCTTGGCCGTGGCCAAAGTGGGAAAGAGGAAGGAAGGAGAGGGGAAAATGTCACGGAGAGAAAAGAGGCCTTGTGCTCAGGTGCCCAGAAGCAGAGGCCGGGACGGGGATTCTCGTGCGTGTAAGTTTTGAGGGAGTCATCTCAAGGGGAGGGCAGAGGGAGGACCTAGGAAAGAGGAAGAGATGTCCATCGGGGTCTAGCAGTAGCCTGCCCCCATGGAGTTTTGCAGCATGACCTGTGCGGTGTCCCCCGTGGAGGCCAGGGGTCCTACAGTCAGGCATGGCCATGGCCACCCCTAAAAGTGGGACCTCCGTTCCCAGGCATCTCTGCTTCCAGTGATTCCTCTCTGGAGGAAGAAGCAGCTGTGAGCCTACCCACCCAGCACTCCCAGCAGATTGGGGATGGAGGCGCTGGCTCAGTAGAGGATACTGGGGGGACCCCACCGGGAGGAAGGGAAGTACGGAATAAGAGAGCCATGAACAAACACTTCCCAGGTTCTGCTGCCCCAGCCAACCACAGACCAGCACTGGGCAGCCCACCACCCCTGTCCGGTGAGCCTGGACTCGCGTGGATGCCAGGGATTCACATTCTACACCCCTGAGTATCTGCAGCTTGGTCACCCGAGTCTGGGCAGCTCCTGCTGGGGTCAGGTGAGGCGGGGGGAGGCTCAGGTAGGAGAGAGCTGGGTTCACACCCAGTGGTAGACGCTCGGTGTCCAGCAGCCTACAGCCCTCCCAGCACCCCGGCCACCATGCTCAACACTGAGCCATCTGTGGTTCTGGTGAAAGCAAATGTCCATGGTGGTTAAGCTGGAATTCCATGCATCAGTCAAGACCACCCTGCTTTCATCAAACTTTCAAAACTGGGTGGGGTCAGGCACCACTGGGAAAAATCTATAGAGGTGACATTTTTAACCTTATTAACTTTCTTTGGATTACTGTGGCAGCCACCCCGGCACCCCCATGCCCCATCTCCAAGGGGAAGCATCGGATAGCACCAGCGAGGCAGTGTTTGCTCCCAGTATCACTACATCACTTTTGTGTAAGTTCTCTTAACACTTTTGTAATTACTGTCCCTCAACACTGCTAGGATTTTGCAGAATTTTACTGTGATTCTACTGTGAGGGTTTGGAAATCCCACCGCTTTGCCTTCTTAAAAGCAGGACATCTATCTGCTCACCTGCAGCATGGGGCCAGTGTCTCAGCCACGTGACTTTTAAGGAGCACCCGGAATAGAACACGGATACTGCATGCAGGAAATCCAGGACCTTGTAATTTAATTTATCTGAATCTTTTTTCAGGCAAAGCTAATAGGTGGGTCTCTATAGGGTGCTTACTCATGGAGCTGCTTTCCTCCAAGACAGCCTTGCTCTACCTGGGCCATCTTAGAGATGAGTCTCCTTGCAGGGCAGCATGTCATCTACGTTGAATCTAAAAGACTTCCCTACTCTTTGGGGACGTATCTCTGGTGGCACCCTCACAGAGTAGCTTACCTGTTTGTTCTGCTCATCCACTGCTGTCTGGAGTTCAGGAAGCCTTTGCTGCACATGTTTTGGAAACCGATCTCTCATGGTGGACTTGCGCCTCCCTGATGTTCTTCCACAGGGCCGCTTCCCGTCCTGCCTCCGAGATACCCGAGCCTCCTGCCTCCACCTCTGCAGATGCCCTACCACTAGACAGCTACATCATGGGGCTGCACTGCTAACTTCAGGTACCACACTTCTACCTCTTCAATATGTTCATTAAATTGTCAAAGTTTCTCCTTTTCGGATTCCTTCAGGCCCAGTGAACTTTTGACTTCGCTGACCATGGAATGTGGCTCGCCCTTGCTAGAAACCCCAAGCAGTGCATTTCCTAGAGCCTGAGATATGAAGCTGAGTGTCTCCTACAATCTCTCTTGAATGCTGTCTCTTTCTGAACCTCATGTCTCGAATGATTTGTCGACTTCCTACCAAGGCTCCAATCACATCTCTATCACAAAGCTGCTTTTTCATAATTTGGTCCACAATATTGTTTTCTTTCCTTGCTTCTTCATCTTTCTGAGTTGTCAGCGAGTCTAGAAGTTATCAGATGCCCTGTTTTTTGTAGAATAGGACTTCAGCAGACATTCCGACGGGTGTGTTTTCCCTTCTCTCAAGGCCAGTTTTGTAATCTGCCTTCGGAAACCTTTATCCATAGCCTCTGTCTGGTCTGCTGGTCTGCAGAATACTTCAAGAATAATATCACTTAGAATTCTCTTTTATCTTATCCTCCTTTGGAGAGAAATTTGCAATGTTCATTCTTTGTGCAGAAGGGAAAAGATCTAAGTCACTGCTGTCACCTAGGTTCTTACCAGCCCCTGTGCTGCTGTTTGAATGTTCATAGCACAGGGAACTAACTTAGTGGCCAGTAATTGCTGCATCATCTGACAAAGAAGCCAAAGAATCACTTGATTTCTTTTGAAAGTTCCCCGTATGCAACAGGGTCACCTCTGTCACCAGTTGTATTAGGGTTACATTTACCTAAGGAAAACAGGTTTAACTGAAGAATTGTACAGGCAAACAGTTATTAAGAACCAGAACTTGGACAGCCAAACTGAGTTGACCTTGAGTCTTAGCTGCAGTTCAGATCAGCCATGGGCCTTTGAAAACCTCACTGTTTCAGACATTCACATCTGTAAAATGGGCTTCTTACTAGTACCTACCTCATAGGAGTTTGTGAAAGTTATTTGGAAAAGGTCAATCACCATCCCTGGGTTTTAATAAATTTGTATATTTATTAAAAAGAGATTGATAGTTGTTCACGCCTTGGCAAGAAATATTTTTTACAACAGGAGGCAATTATAACAAATTTTCTCACCTCCTGGGAAGGGAATCAGGTACAAACTAAAAAGTCATTCATACATGAAATATGCACACATTAGTGTGAACAGGAAATGCCATGAAGTCAGCGAAAGTACACAAAACAGGAACCACAAATAGTGTAGAAGGAGGCAGCTGCCTTAGCTGGAATGGCCCAGCAAGGCTTTTCTAAAGAGGACATTTCAGTTGTGCCAGAATGGGGAGAAGGTGCCAACCCTACAAAAGTGGAGAGAAACCTTCAGACAGCAGTGTGCAAGTGCAGTGTTCATAAACTGCTTCTCAGTATGTGCTTCTCTGCCCCCATGGTGGCTGGGCTTGACCTGCTGTCTCTTTTCTGTTGGGCCGTTATCAATTTTCATTTAAAAACGAATAGATTCCCCTTGACCACCCCTTGTCCTGCCATTCAATCAATCATCAATTTTTAAGCTTTTGCAAAGTGAAGCTGATGTTTTCCACGGCCACCTTTATCGCCGGGAGATTGTGGCTGGAGCCGTGTGGACGAGCGTGACTCTGGGAAGCATGTACCCTCGATGATCTGTTAGATGCCTTCTTTACACCCAACCTGCTGACAAAAGCCAGCGAGAAGGCAAATGAATGAGATGAGTTGCAGCAGACCCAGGAAGCCAAGCGAGCAGAGGGTCTAATTGGCAGAGCACAGGAGAATGTTTAAAGTAAGTTCAGAACCACGATAAGCATGGGGATGATGTTATCTCTTGGATAGAAGCTATTAAAATACACCAGAGTGTTTTCAATCACTTAATCAGTAAGCCCTTCTCCCAAGAACTGTCTTTTGTCTGTGTGCCATGAACAAACATAAATATTTTGGACTTCCGGCATCCTTCGCCCTGATAGTGAGCTCTTAACTGTAAGCTCTTCCCACCTCAAAAGGAGAGCTAAAAACAATGATAAAACATGAAAGACAGATATGAAGTCTCTTCCAGATGAATTACTGAATCCCACAAATAATTTTCAGGGTTTTTGCCTCTTCAATCGCTTACTTTAAGTAGGAAATTTTGTACAATTATTATATATTGTACATGACACTTCCATAACAGACACATGTATGTACACTAGGGCTGAACTCCGGTAAACCAACCCCCTTCAGGATAATTCCAAGGGAATTTCCTTCAAGATGCTACATAATCATAAACTTCCATCTACACATCAATTTTCACTTCACAATTAATATTTTAAAAGTCCTTGAAGAAATAATTTCTTATAACATTTTGAAGTATTTATTTAAGACTTAAATCAGACTGTAAATTTTTAATCAATAGGAGTAACCACCACTAGACACTTTTTAACAAAACAATATATGTCCAAATAAAAAATTTCTTTAAAAACCCTGAGGTATTAGCTCTGTTCAGGGAAAACGTAAAAAGCTATGCATTTCTTAAAGTTATAATTAAAACAAATAATTTCACAGGAACTTCTTTATGATGTTGTGAGAATAAAGTCTCATGAGATGTTTACATTCTTACAAAATTTAAAATAATATTTTCTGGATCCAAATGGAAAAGTGTCAATCGTTTGAATCATGATAAGCCAGAAGTTCTCTTTTGCATTAAACAAATAAACCAAAGAGAAATTATACTTTGGTAAAAGGTCAAATTAAGTTTAAATGACCATATTCATGAATAAAATCACTATGAAGCACAATTAAATGTATGTTTGCTACCATTATAAATGACGAATTTTTCCCATTATACCTATATTTTAATTTATAATTGGAAATTGAAATCCTAGTATTCAGATTGATCCCATCCAGTGTTTCCCTTTGAAGTTTGACCCCAGAATTTGCACAGTAACGTCAAGTAGATGATAAAATTACGGAGGAAATTGTGTAATGACAGCACTCCTGTAGGAATCTTGTATACCAGCCTGGCCTTGCTTTACATAAGGAAATAATAGCCCTATCTATCTGAACCTCATTTTACCAAAGCACTAAAATATGGATCTGGTTTAATTAAACTGCAAGATCCAACAGAAAGGATCCAATCATTATGAATAATATTCCTGCTTCTCTTTCCAAAACAAAATAGACTGCTCAAGTGGCTCATGCACAGCAGCAGCAGCAAGCCAGGGAGTCCTGGGTGCTATGTCAGGTGACAGGTGAAGGGTTAAAGAGAGCTAAATTATCATTCAGATGTGAGAGAAAGCGTGTCGCCTCCCTTGCTGACCCACGAAGCTCATGGGGAAGATGCACTGTTACTCATACTAAGAGGGGACTTGGATTTGTCCGGATAAGGCCTTCGAGGAGTGTGGTGGCCCCCTGGCCACCAGCAGGAAGCCGCCACCAATCAAACAGGGAGATTTGGCATTAAATTTCAAGCTACAGAAAGTCCAGTAGGCCTTGACTTATCCCATGCCTTGCTTTAATATTCCTTCTTGATTCCCACAAAATAAAGCCCGGTGCCTGTTACAGAATTTGCAGAAATTGCAGTGGTGTTATTTAGATATGACTTCCTCTTCCAGAGTTGGGGAGCGGGCAGGGAGTGGGCTGCAGGCGAGGGGAGAAGTGTTCCCTGAGCAGCTGCCTCAGGCAAGAATGTTCTGGTATGAAACTGCCTCCAGTGTTTGTCTGAAATAAAGAAAGAAATAAATGCCGTGTCGGGTGAATCACATCAAAATCTCAAGACAATTCCAAGATGAACCAACTCAGAGAGGGAATGACCTCCTCATCTGGGTGATAAAGTTCCAGCCAAAATATTCTCGGGGCCTGAGACGTGATTCATTAGAAATATGTGCGTGGTGTGGCGCTCCCCACTCTATCTGGCAGAGTCCGGTCTGCACACTGATAAGAAGCAAATGCAAATGTCCTGATAAGAACTGAATGCAAATATTTATGATATGATATTCCCTGGGAATTACATGCAGATAAAACAAAGTGTATTATTTTCCTGCTTCTCTTTCAGGTTTGCCAAAATGCCCTTTTTCTCTTTTGGAATTTGCATTTCTTCAAAATTGATTCGGCTTGCGTATTATGTTAAGCTATTTGTTTGCTAAGGATGGTAATTAGTTACTGTAATTACAGCAATGACAGTTGCTAAATTGTTTTTAAAGCATTACAGTGGGCCTGTGCCAGAAGATTGCAGTATTTTTTTGGATTTAAGCAGAGGCTGGAAAAACTCCCACTCTAGGGCCAGCATGGGATTTTCAACTACAAAGCTGCTTTTCCTGATTGAAATTTCTTTTAAAAAAATCATTAATTTGCACTGATTGCAAGTGCTAACTTTACAATGAGGTGTATTCACATATCACAGAAATATTAGTGATCGTGGCCTTGGCACGAAGGAAGCACAAGGGGACAAGTGTCGTAAATAAAAGTGAAAGCTGATAGCAGAGGAAAAATGGTGCAACTATTACTTAGAGCCTGTTAATTAAACTTTTTAGTCTGTTTTTAGATAAATTAAAAACAATTAAAAATGTTTCTCTGAAAGTCATTCCCAAACTTTTCTGAGCACTGCTGGTTAAAATGAGTAATGTGGAGGGGGATGGTTTGGCCACAATCCATTTTGACATGTGGAAAGTCACGGGAAGAAAGAGGAAGGTTATTTACCCAAATACCGCTCAGATTCCGTGTGAAAGGAAATAATTGAGGAAGAGAGACTCGCGCGGCAGTGCGTGTCTGAGAGGGCTCGTGATCTATGTTTTGTATCAGTTGTGACTCAGAGGTTAAAGGCAGGGAGCAGGCTCTCTGTGCCGTCCACTGTCCCAAGGCGCCTTCTCCCAGCATTTTCCGAAGTCCAGAGGAGCCAGGTAAGCCCATGTTTTGCCTCCAGCCACAGAAGTCGAAAATAATTCCAAGTCTGAATGCATACTTGGAGTGCGTATCTGCAGATGTGTCCTTGCACGCACAAGTGCCTCATACATAGTGAACCCCACTCTGTTTTAAGCGTTGACCTTCCTCCGCTGGAAGAAAGGAGGCAACTGTGGTGACAATAACAGCAGCAGCAGCCGACGTTTATTGAGGTTGTCCCAGATCCCAGGCCTGGGCTAAGTGTGTCGCATTATTATTATCTCCGCTTTATAGAAAGAGACACTAGGGTTGGACGTTAGTTCCCCAAAGCCATCCTTCAGGTAAAATCTGAGCACAGAATTTAAACAAAGGCACCTTGAGTCCCCAGCCTGTGTTTTCACTTAAAAGGATATAGCTTTGCCTTTTAATGTAAATAAATAGTATTTTAAAAGCCTGAAATTTCCTCCCCCGTTTTTTCTTTTCAAAATTCACCCTTTTAACTGGCAGCTAAGAAAATCAAATCTCTACCTCATTGTTCTGCCATTTTAATCCATTTACTTGTTACAGATACAAATATAATGTCCCTCATGATGACTACCACAAAGCAGAATTGATGAGAAATTTGATGTTTTTCAGAAAACAGCATCTCCTAAGAATTGATTGATTCTCAAAAAAAGACTCAATAAATGTAGTTTGCATATTTTTCATCACTAGAGAACCATACATCCTACCTTGTTTAATATGATTCCATTATATTTACATGAATACAGATGAAATTGGCAAAGGAACATGTTGGCATTCAACACTGAAGTTTGAAAATGACCTCGTGCTGGGCACACTGAGGCAGGACCCTCGTCTGACACAGTTACGCCATGCAGAGCCCCAGTTACATGGCCACAGCATGGGAGACAGGGGTCCTGCAGGTACACACATGCACACACACGCACATAAACCCGTGAAGTGCACACAAGCAATAACCCCAACTAATATACTCAACCACTGCTCTTTATGAAATCATCCCTGATATATTCTTACCTCCTCCAAGCTGCACCTTATTTCTTCAACGCCTACCCTCACCGCACTGTACTTCTGCCCCTTCCAGCTGTCATCGCAAGCCCCAGGGTCCTGGGTGATCCTGGCTCTGGGTGTACATCTCTGTCTCCTGCAGTGGACTGGAAGCTCTTTGAAGCCTGGGTCTTTTCTATCTCCTGAATCTGGGACACAGCTCTGTACACAGTAAGTGCCCAGGATGGACTGGATGAAGAAGCTCTGCACTCATTCACACAACCATGAAGGCCTGACTCTTCACTCTTGGGTCTGTGGGATGACAAGGCCAGTGCTATCACCGGGCCTGTAGCTTCCATCTCAACCTAGAAACTGGGCCAGAGGGTAGACAGTGGACCAGTGATGAATGTTTCCTGAAGAATAATGTAATCTACCGCCAACACCAAATATTCATATGCTAAAAAGCATAGCCAGTTATCCTTTTCCTAATGTAAAGCATCTAAACCATCTAAGAGAGATAAGAAAGATGAATAATTGGCTCGTTATCAAGACCCCTCAAAATTTCATAATTTCCACTGATAACTTTTTTGTGTTTAACAAATATAACTGACAAGAAATGTCGCTGTGGGTGAGTAGTCCTAGAGTATGCTACAGTTTGGCACTTTTATTCCCTTTGTGTCTGGAGAGGTAATTAACTCTTCTTCCATACTTAAAGACCATTTGTAAATTGTTCCTAGGTTTGTTCCTGGACCTGACGCTTCTTCCACCTCCCCTCCTACATTTCACGTGTCAGACCACACCCAACCTCGTGGCTCTTCCTTGGAACTCTCCCCCAGTGCAACTGAAGCCAAAAACCATACTGGAATCTCTTCTTACCATCAATCAATCAAAACAGGAAAGAGAATCTTGTTTCCTGAGAGGGCAGATACTGGCAAATTCCCAGCTGAAGAGAAACATATGGGTTCACACCCCACCCCTACATTTTCCTACCCCCTGCCCCAATCTGCAAACACATCAGAGTTGATTTAACTAAACTGTATGAGATCAAAGCGGAGCTCTGAGGAGTGTGGAGCAGGCTTCAAATATCAGCTAAGTACAGTTTGGTTACAGAAAGGAAAGCGTCCCTCCTGGAGTGAGACATCTTTCTTGTCCAGACATTCAAAGAGTGTTATTCATTACCGAGTTTGTGGGACCCATGCTGGGAGCACAGTTCATGGCTCCAGAATTTCTAGCCAGAGTACAGGAGGGGTCCTCGTCAGTGCTGTACCCCCAGCACACTTGGTCTCGGTGAATGTAAAACAGACCATCGGCCAATTGAGAGGTGGAATGGTTCCGTGATAACCGCAAACACTTAATTTGGATTCCATAACTTTTAAAATGCTCACTTAGGTTTTACAGCTAGGAAGATAATTTATTCGTACGCTAGAAAGAAAAACTCACTCGTGGTTTCTTCATTTAACTCATCTGCTTAGATTCCACTGAGACAAAGAAAGTTCTGGTGTATTAATACCAAAGTGTGCAGGAAAGAGCATGCTTGGGAACGTAATGCAGTATAATCCATGGTGACAGGGAAAGAAACAAAGGGCCTCCAACACCCTGATGTGGATCCATAATTCACATATTTATGTTCTAGATTGTAAAATGGCATAAAGCTCTCTTCGTTCTATCCCTGATCTGATCAAAAATAAACCTGTATTGAACATCTACCAGTGGAGACTTGGCATCTACCAGCGACTACCATTCTTGTGATGGTTGTGAAACTGATTGTTCTGAATTACATATAGTACACTTTTACTTATGGTCAGAAGCATCAGGAAGCAAGCAGACTTGGAATCACACCTGAATTTGGCCTTTCCTAAAGTCTAAAAGAAATTAGCATAAATATGCAAAAAAAAGGCAAAAATTCTAAAAGAAACTTGCAAAGTTCTATCCAAATAAGATGTGCTCATTTTGTGGGCTGTGCTCTGTCGTGTCCACTAGCATAGAAGCCGGAGAGATTTGTTCAGCTCGTAAAATAGAAACCAGCAGATTGTGGTCTGGGGAAAATTCTTGTCAGCTCACACATTTTTGTCAGGGTTAAAATCCAGACCACCATGCACCCCACAACTCAGATCAGTTTGGCGTTTCTGTCCAGCACTGAGTCTGGAACCTCAGACTAACACACCTCTCCCAGCTGTAACACTCACCTCGACACCCACAGAAAGTGCAACATCAAGCAGTTAGCACCTCCATGAATGGGAGCGTGTTTGATTTTCTCACACAAGGCCAAACACAAGGCCCCATCTCAATTATGAGTAAGGTGGATGTTTAGAAGCTGCTCCTGGCATTTTAAGAACTCACAGACTTCTGAAGCCTCTCATGGGCGACTGGCTGGGCCATGAAGCAGAAGGAAGGATTGTAAGGGAGAATCCCTCAGGAAAACACAAAACAGCTAAGGCAGCTCCAGACAACAGAATTCTTTTTATTCAACAAAGGAAGCTCAAGTTGCTGGGGAAAATTGTGATTGCTCTCCATTAAAAGCTACAAATAATAAGTAAGTGCCTGCACACTTAGATACTTCCAATTCTCACATCCTTTCAAGCTTAGTTATCTGTTCACATAGGATTGTGTTGAAATCCCAGGAAGCAGGACCTCGGGATCTCTGTGGGTGAGCCAGCCTGCACCACCCTGCCCTCGAGAGCATCAAGAAGCAGGAGGCAGAGGGCAGCCTCTGCTTTGGGAGGGGTGCACAGCATGCTGCTCCACCCCATTCTCCAACACAGGGTCTTCATTTGTGTAGACAAGGCAGGATTTAAGTGTAGAAGTCAGAATATTTCCAGGATTGTTCTCTATTTTATATGCATGTGCATATATATAGGCATGTTACAGACGTGTGTGTGTGTGCACGCATGCTTAATAAAATATCTGAACGAAGTTTATTGCTGGACATCAATAACTGAGATTCTATCTAGACCCTTACAGTCCCACAGTAGATCAAAAAGATCAGTCTTATTTTTAGGATTTGTATTCTAATATGAGAGAGAGAAAAGTGATAAATAAAATTTGTATTATATTTAAAATTCTGATAAGGCATCTGAGAGAGATGTGACTACTAAAAATGCAGTTAGCAAGGGGAACAAGTTTAATCAAGGGAGTTAGAAAAGACTAGCATGAAAAAGTGATGTATTTATTCTGTCCTGAAATTTAAAAAAATTGTTAGGTGATAAGGAACTTGAGAGAGGAGGGAACATATTCTAGGCAGTGGGAACGGAATAAAAAAATGCATTTGAGAAACATAGAAAAATCTAATGTAGACCCAAAGAGCCTTCTGTGGGGAGCAGCAAGGCCTGGGCTCCTAAATGACGACCAAGGACGAGTCTTGGAGAGAAGACTGAGCCCCTGAGAGGCAGGCGAGCAGGGAAAAGGCGGGGGCAATGATGGGGACCCGGAAAGGACAGCGCTCATCCGAGATGTATGAGGCCAGGGCTTAGAAGCGGTGACTCTCACCCTCGCAACAAGGAAAAGCAGCACAAATCAAAACCCAGTAGGTTTCCCCAAGCCATCACCACACAGGACTCAGGAGAGCAGTCGCAGTCCCAGGCGTGGAGACAAAGGCCATCCAGGGAGCCAGGCAAGAGCTGTTTCCCTGCAGGCTGCGCCTCAGGGCCATAAAGTGGTGGAAATGGTTAAATGGCCATTTAAGTCAAATTCTGGGGCTGAGCATGGACTGGGAAGGGAACAAGAAGGGCTGGGATGGTGTCTCAGGGTGACTTCCACTTTGGGGCTTAACTTCCTGGAACCCACCAAACCCTCCTGATGCTGGGGTGGGAAGTGCGTGTGGAGGCCATCGCTGCAGAGCCCCCCGAGGCCTCCTGCACAGCGGAAGCCTCCTCTCCAGACTACCTGACCAGAGGCACAGCCCACCTCAGTGAGGGGCATTTGCCAACCCAGGTCCCTCTCTGAATCATCTTCAGGGAGGAAAAATAGTCAAAAGGGGCCTGGGCTTTGAGGGAGTAGACTGCAAATACTCCAGTCAAAGGGAGCAGGAGCCAGGATGGGGGAGTCACGGCCCTAAGACCCACTAGAGAGGAGGTTTACTGGATGCTAGCAAAACTGCTACTCTCCCACTGCACCACATGTCTCAGATTCGACAAAAGTGGGTCACAGTGAGGGAGCTGCCAGGTCCAGACACCCCACAGGGAGGAGACCTAGCCCAAGGTGGAACGAGAGTACTGGAGGAATTTGAAGCTCCTGGCAAATGTTAAGCAGAGTCCAGTTCCTTTGCATAAAATCTCTATTTAATATCAAACTTCATATAAGTGGCCTATTTACCTTGGGCATGACTAACTGGAATTCAACAAAAACAACAAAAAACCCAAGAAAAAACACATTTTTGAAGGGACAAAGCAGTCGTCTTTTGTTGTGATTTAGATCTAAAATGTCCCCAAAATCTCCTGCACTCAGAGGTGGCCCTTTTGGCCATGATGAATCCTGGGTGCTGTGCTCTCAGCGGAGCGGCCCATGGGCGAGTCATAGCTGAAGGCACTGTCAGGGTGGAGCCTGCTTGCAGGTGGCCACTGGGTGTGGCCTGGGAGGTGTCCTTGTCCCTGCTGCTTCTCTCTCTGCCTCCCAGCTGCCATGGCCGGGCAGCTCTCCTCTGCCAGGCCCTTCTGCCTGCTGTTCCTGTCATGGGTGGCAGACTGGATCCACTGAAGCAAAAACAAACCTCTCCTCCTTCAGGCTCCAGGGATCAGGGACTTTGTCATAGTGAAGGAAAGCTAAGTAATGCATCATTATGACCAGTCTCTGCCATGGTGCTGATGTTCACCTTATCTGAGTGGAGTTTTAAAGTGACTATTAATGTGTTAGGGGATTTCCAAGGACAGATGGGTGAGGTAATTAGAAATGGAAACTATTTTAAAACACTGTAACAGATGAAGAATGCTTTCACTGAGATCATTGGAAGATATAACACAGCTGAGGAAAGACTTAGTGAATCTGAAAAGAAGTCACTTGAAATTTCCCAAGCTAAAATACAAAGAAGAAAGATAAATGAAGTATAACATCCAAGAACTTTGAGACAACTTTAAAAATTGTAACATACATAGAACTATAATGGAAAATAAGGAGAGAAAGGAATAGAACAATTTTTTGATGTAGTAATGGCTGAGAAATTTCCAAACTTGATGACTGATACCAAACTGTAGATCCAGGAATCTCAAAGAACATTTCACATCCTCCCCCCACCCCACATGGATACTGCAGAAAATCAAAGGCAAAGAGAGTAACTTCTTTTAAATGCTGAAAGAAGAAAGCAAAACTTCTTAACTCTAGAGGAACAAGGATAAGAATTACAGAAGACTTCTTATCACAGACCATGCAAGCCAAAAAAAAGAATGAAATAAAAAACTGAAAGTGTTGAAAGGAAAAACCACCAACATACAATTATCTATACCCAGCAAAATCACTGTCCAAGAGTAAAAGAAGCAAATTATCGTCCAACTACTAAGTAATACTGTATTGGGTAACCATCGTGTATAGATAAATGAAGTAATGAGGTCAAGAGGAAAGAATTGGGAATATTTTCTTATAATGTATCTGTACTACCCATGAGGTGAAATGATACTCTTTGAAGGTATTCTGAAATGAAACAAAAATATACACTATAAACTCCAGAGTACTACCAAAAGGACTTTTTAAAGATATTTAATTGATTTAAGAAAAATATAAATGTAATCATATGAAATGCTCCATTAAAATCAGAGTGAGAAGGAAGAAAGAGAACATAAAAGACACAAAGAATAAATATAACAAAAGGGAGAGAGTAACAAACATGCTATATATCAACCCAGCCATGTCAATGATCATGTTAAATGTGAAAAATGTCACTACATCGATTAAAACCCAGACATTGTCACAGTACATAGAAATAGCAACACCCAGCTATGTATTGTCAATGAGAAATCCAATTCAAGTAAGAAGACTCAGTTTAAAAGTAAATAAATGAGGAAATATCCACCATGCAACCACTAAATAACAGAGCAGTAGCAACAACAAAGGCTGGATAGCTATATAGATTTCAATGAAAGTATGTTCAGAATAAATAAGATTAACAGGGAAAATGACAGACGATATTTAAAAATCAGTTCTCTAAGAAGACAACAACAGTAAGTGCATACATATTACCAACAGGCTATGAATATACATGAGGCAAAAATTGTTATACCTGAAATGAGAAATAGAAAAATCCACTAATAGAGTGGATACTTCAATACCCTGTATAAATAAATGATAGATCAATTCAGCAGAAAATTAGGATATAGATGATATAAGTAGGGCTAGGATGTAGCCCAGTGTCTGAGTGCTTCCTAATGTGCACATGGCCTTGGGCTCAATCCACCAGCACAGGAGGGAGGGAGGGAGGGAGGGAGGGAGGAAGGGAGGGAGAAAAGGAAGGAAGGAAGAAAGGAGAAAGAAAAGAGGGAGGGCTGGAGATGTAGCTCAGTGGCATCATGCCTGCCTGCCTGGCAAACACAAGGTCCCGCGTTTGACTCACGGAACCAGGAAATAAAAGCAAGAAAAGAGGGAGGGAAGCAAAGAAAGGAGAGAAGAGGAGGGGTGAGGAGGGAGGTCAGGAAGACAGGAGCAGTGCTGCCAATCAAGTTGCTGTGATCACAGTCCACGGACCACACCATCCATCAGTGGCAGAGCACACGCTTTCCTCAAAATCCCACGAGCATTAACTAGAACAGAACAAGTTTGGGGTCATAGACACACCCTTACAAATAAAAAAATTATACTATGTATACATTCTACTTCCAGGCCATAATGGAGTTAAAATAGAAATTAAGAAAAAAATTTTAAATAAATCAAAATATTTCTAAATAACACAGAGATCATGGAAGAACTCTCAAGAGAAACAAAAAGATGCTTTGAACTAATGAAAATTAGAATACAACTTACCAGAATTTGTGAATCATGATAAAGGTAATACTTAAAGGAAATTTTATAGCATTAAATGCATATATTAAAAATGATGACAAATCTGAACTTAAAATCAATAGCATAAGCTTATATCTAGGGAGAGAAGAGCAAATTAATCATACAATAAGCAGAAATAGAAATAACAACAAATTAGAGCAAAAGTCAATGGAATTAAATGCTACAGAAAAAAAATCAATGAAGCCAAAGGCTAATTCTTTGGAAAAATATTACTAAAACCAATACTACTCTATGTAGAGTACTCATAAAAAGAGATAAGAAACTAATTTACAATATCAAAAATGAAAGAGTGCCATCACTACTAAACCATGAAAAACAAAGGAACAGTTAAAGAATACTACAAACAACTCTATATCCATGATTTTAATAAATTAGAATAATTAGACCCATTTCTTTAGTGATGCAAACTACAAATGTACGTAAGGATAAATAAATAACTATTTTAAAAACCAAATCATTAATTAATCACCTTCACAAAAGAAAGCACCAGGCCCAGATGGTTTCACTAGTGAATTCTACCAAATATTTAAGGAAGAAATAATCGCAATTCTCTATAATCTCTTCCAGAAAATAAGCAGAAATAAACTGTCTAATTCATGACCTTGGTTTAAAAATAAACAGATAAACAAAAGATAACTACAGACCAATCAATGTTTCTCATGAACACAGATCTCAAATAAATCAGCAAACCTAATCCAGCAGTGTGCAGAAGGAAACTTTATCCTACTTACCTGGAGAATCTTCTGAAGTATAAAAAGAATTAGACTTCACAGAGCCAGATTTATTCAAGGTCCCAAATACAAATCAGCATCTGAACATCAATCAACATAATCCACCAGGCCCTCGAGATAAGAAGAAATTGTATAACACCAGCAATGCAGAAAAGCGCTTGAAAATAGCTAATACCCACTCATGCTGAAAGTTCATAACCAACTTGAAATAGAGAGGAATTTCTTTAATTTGACAAAAACAGCTTTGTCTTGGTCTTTTTTTGAGACTATGAGAAAATACCCTACATAAAAAATTTCATAAAAAATATAAGTAGATATATTTCCTAACATTAATAATCATGTGCCTAATACTTTTTTTGATATGGTTAGAATATGTTGATCACAATCATATTGAATGCTGGCATAAATTTATAATACAAGTATTAAACAAATCAGGCAAATATACCCATGAAAGTTTGGTCCCTAATTCTTAACATACCTTTCTAAAAACATTGACCAGCTTGTTCTGTATCACGCAAGAGTGAACACACTCATACACACACACACACATACACACATGTACACATGCAGAGAGGGAGGTGAAGCTCTAGAGAGACCAGGTGGGTTGGGGTACAGGCGAGTGTGTTCACCTCCATCCCTTGTCAAGGTCATGGCTTGTGAAAGGAAGGAGGAGACACCAGGATTTGTGGATGATCCGTGGCTTGTAGGTTGTAGGCTGAGGACAGCGAGCTCCTGGCAGTGGAGTCAGTGCCTCCTCTGAAGAGTGGGCGGAATCACAGCTCGAGGATGGTCCAAGACAGCCCTGATCAAAGGGGGAAAAGGGAAGAGCCACTGATGGCACCTTCAAATTACTGTGACACAGGCCAAAACCCTGTTAGATGAAGCACAATAATGTTAGGAATCTCACATATTAATTTGCAAAATAATAATGCAGAAAAGGAGATCTAGAACAGTATTTATGTGTCATATATCTCATATTAAATTTATGAAGAATGAATTAGGCTACACAAACATCTTAATACATTTTAAAGGACTGAAATCACTGAGTATGTTCTCGGACCCCAGTGGAGTTAAACAGAAATCAACAACAGAAGGAAATTTGAAAATCTACAAATATTTGGAAATTAAACAACAGATTTTTAAATAACCCATGGGTCAAAGAAGAAGTTACATGGGAAATTAGAAAGTATTTTGTTCTGTCTGAATATAAATTTACAGAGAAAAATAGTAAAGTAAATTTGAAGTATTGAAATAATAACATCAAGAAAAATAGCATGTTCTACCATGCGTCTGGTCCTTTTGTCTAAGTGTCCCGGCATCCCGTGACAGCTACCATCCCTGCATCCTGTGACAGCTACCATCATCCAGTGCACGCCCTCAAGATGGAAACAAGGACAGCCAGCAAGCACAGCGGAGGACGACTTCAACCCAGATCTGACACCGGAGTCTCGTTTTCAATCACTAAGCTATGACACCACACAAAATTAATGTGGTTATTGTTAATTTTGCCTAAGACCCAGTAAGTAAGCAAGTGAACACATGCGGTCTAAAAAGGAGCAGCCTCTGTCTCAGGAAGGCACCCTTGCCTTTGGACCCCAGGTTCCCGGGCATGGGGCTGGTTGGAGGAGGATGAGGAAAAATGAGGGAGTCACCTGTGTGTGGACACATGTTACCCTTTGCCCAGATGGAGGGAAAATAAGTGGTTTTTAAAGATTCGCTTCAAAATCCTCACATGGGTAGGATATAGAAGCATTTTTTTGAATAACCACTGTCCTTGAAATGTAAAGATGAATGAGACATTCTGTACCCAGAGGTACTGACAATCTTCCAGAATCAGATGATGAAGGTGAAATGACTGATGATTTGAATATGGTTCCCCAGGAAACAGATTCTGAGATGTAGATTAGCGTGCCAGAGTTTATTAGGAAGAGCTCTTAGGAACACTACCTGCGAGGGAAGAGATGTTTCACATTTCCTGTGCCCGATTTTTACATCTCAAAACCACTTCTATGTTTAAACATTTCACACCAGAAAATCAACATGAAAATCATCTATGCAGTTGGACACTGCCTCTCTGTGAGAAGAGAAACAGGATAAAAGTCGGGAAACCAGCAAAGAGGAAGTTGACTTGTGAGCAATAGGAAGTAGTGTTTTACCTCACTCACTCACTCACGAAGAGTGCATGGAACAGAGCGGACCTACGAGGTTAGAAGAACCCCATCCAGCCCGCTCTTCTGTGTTTGGAACTCCCCCTTGCAAAATGCGTTCTTAGAGATGAACGTTTCATAGAGCTCAGTTTTGACATGACTGATGAAGGAAATACATTTGTTATGGTAAATTTGGGGGCTGTGGAAGGAGAGAATCCCGTGGCAGTCCACAGAGTCAGACTTCAGCTGTATTTTCATACTATTCACATTATCATTAGAGACCGGATAATGCCCCAGAAAACCCCGAAATGTAAAGTCTCTCAGGCTCTGGGTGACTTTCCGTGGCTGCGCTGATGAAGCCCCAGCGCCCCTTCCCACAAGCGCCCTCTCCTGAGAACCGCCCCGCCTCACGCCCCAGCCAGACCTTGCTCCGTTCCAAGGCCAGTGGCACTTCCCGGCTTGGCCTCTTGCGATCTCCTCCTCTCTCTGTCCTCACTGCGGGTATTTGACCCAAGCCCTTACTTTCCTCACCTGCTCTGCTCTTCAGAGCTGAGGTCGTCTCCTAACTCCTCCCCTCCTTTGTGTTTAGTCTTCTCCAGTCTTCCTATCAGAGCGAGATTTTTCTGTACAAGCAGACGCCACCACTCTCTCTCCATTGACCACAAAGCCAAGTTCGTATTCTTAGGGTAGCTCCCCAAACCCGGCGTCTCCTGGGCCCTTCCAGGTGCGTCTTCACGGCCTCGTCGCTGCTGTGCCTCCTCTGCTCTAAGATGTCCATGTTCCGGGCAGTATTTGGCCTCAATGCACGTTCCCCGGAATGGAACACGCTGCATCCCCGTCTTCCACCTTTGAGTCTGTCCCCGAGGAGACACAGTCCGGCTCCAAGTGGGAAGAAGCCTGAGCAGTGAAGATCACAGATCGACAGCCTCGTGGATGTTACAGGGAAACTGCAGTTTCCACTTTGGTTTCTTTTTGCTTGTTCGTTTTTGTTTCTGTTTTCGTAGTACTAGTATTGGACCCAAGGCCTCACACATGCTAGGCAAATTTCAACAGTGCAGCACATCCCACCCAGTGCTTGCTTTTTTAAATTTTTATTTTATTGTCTTATTATTGGTGAGTGTGTATGTGTATGTGTGTGTGTGTTGGCTTCTTTGTTGTTCTTGCTTTTTTGAGACAGAGTCTCACTAAGTTACACAGCCTGGCCTCAGACTTAACCACCCTCCTACCTCAGCTGTGTAGGTGCCTGGGATTACAGGTCTATGATACTGTACCTGGCTAGCTTTGGCCTCATGGAAAACTTTGTAGTCCCCTCCACATCCTGAGAGGCAGCCAAACCCCAGCAAGGAAGTTGGGTTTTTACAAAGAACACAAGTAAGGACTCATTCCAAGTATTTTGCGTTTTCTGCTCTGCAGAAGTGGCAAGCAGATTATTATTAAAGGCTTTTCTTCCAACTTGAAATCAGGCAGGAGAAACAGCTGTCAAGAACACTCAACCCCCCAAAAGTTATTTTTCATGTGACACTAATAAAAGAGGCAAGTAGAATAAACATGGGATTTGATAAAAGAAACTGTCCACTTTTGAGGTTTTTGTGTGGCCCATAAACCAGCGCCTTCCTCCTTCCTCTGAGAACTGGTCACTCTACTGCTCTGCAGAGTAGGCTTCCACCCATTGCGTCTACAGGCCAGGCTCCTCTTGGAGACAGTGATTGCTTCAGAAGTGGGAGTTTAGAATCCACACCGAATTTTAACCTGAAACACGAATTCAGCTGGAAGACAGCTGTGTTCTCCACCATAGATCTGCAGAGCAGACAACCCAAGGGGGTGAGAACGGAGAGGAGGGGAGGGGGAACCTGCCTTGGTTTTCCAGCTTTCATTTCCATTTTTCTGACACCCACATGCACTTCTGCATATGTAGGATAATACTTCTAGCTCTTTACCTCTGTGTCCCGGAACCAAAAGTCCTCACTGTCACAGACTTACCTGGTTAGGGCTCCAGATAACCACCTGTGAGCATCCTGTGTTCACTTCCTCGGCAAGCACTGTGTCCTCTGGGACGGTGATGACGCTGGACTCTGTGGTACAAAGATGAGCTCATCGCTGTCCTTGGAGGAAGCTCTGCACCCAGCCTCGGGGCCCTTTGCTCTTTGACGAGGGGAGGAACCGCAACAGGGGTCACGTCAGACTCAGGCGAGGGTTCAAATGAGGTCACATCCGTGTGAAGGGACTTTGTGAACCTGAACTGTACGCACCAAATGAGTGCTATTTTGCATTCATTATGATAAGATTTTGGCATGCCAGCCTTTCCGTCATCTTGTCATCTCTAGAATGAGGGTGTTCCCAACGCGACGTTCATCTCCAAGTCCTGCCCCAAGACGTACACACGTGAAGCCTGCAGAGGCCCCTCTCTTCTCCATATTTGTGTCCTGCACCTTCCTGCCATTCAAGGCAGCCAAATGAGATGACCAGGGTTCTTTTCCACTTGGCTCCCTGTGCTTCCAGCCCAACTGATGCCTTCATGCCCTGTGCACCTGGCTACATACATGCTGCGGACTTGGTTTAGGGTGTGGGTGTGCACCTACGTTTAGTCTTAGGCTGACTAAGTCCATCTCATCAGTAAGGAAGCAGGCGACCCTTTCTTGTTTTCCAGGTTCTCTCCCTAGTTCAAATACAAGGTCAACCTCATGCTGCGTAAAAAGATCTCAGAGCAATTGTCTGACCAGCTGTAGAAATCTGATTACTCAATCACCAACATTTTCCTTAACACTTCATTTCCTCTCTTTTAATATCTTGGTCATCTCTTTCATAAATATCAGAGAACTCTTATCCCATCTACACATTGCTTCCTTAATCAGTTGATATAAACAAGAATGGAGTTTTCCTTTGCTCAGCAACAGTCTGTATTTAGCAAAAGAACTGTCAGTGCACTAGTCCAGTTCCATACTTATCCTGTATGAAGAATCCAAAGGGCTCTTTGAGTTACAGTTTAAAGTTCTTACAAATGACTGACTCTAGCAGCATTGGCTGTATCTGAATATTTGTAAAAATGTAACTAAGTGGTACCTGTGTAGTATTATTACCAAACTCCATCCTGCATGTCAGTTTGGCAAGGTCACTCTATAAATTAATAGTAATCAAAAAGAAAATCAAGTGTTTACTAGGCAGCTGAGCAATGCACTTACTAATGGCCTTGTCCTTTTGTAAGAAGGTTACTGGCCTCTTCTTTCAAGTCTTATGACTTTTATCTATGGAATATATTTTAGTCACAACATTCATGAAAAAATGTATTGGAGACTCATACAGATTTCAGATTATTAATCAACACACATAATTTATCACTAAGTACTAACCAAGCCTATCTTCTTAATGTACAATTAGTTAAAACAAGAAGAACCACAGTGTACATTAACTGCAAAGGTTACTGCATCTCTAGAAGGATGGTTGTACACAATTTATTAACAAGAGGTTGCTGATTCCCAAATGGTGTGTTTCTGATTATAGAACGATTTGTCTGCAATCATTCTGGAGCAATGCTTAAAGCAATGCACATTAGCTGAAGATAAATTTTTTTCTAGTACTATTAAACATAGCAAATGTAATCACTGAACATTCCCCAGCCTGATACAAAGGAAAGAGCACACCAGCTCTCCCTATGCAATTTTGATGCTCAGGGAAAAGCTGAGTTCTGCAAGGTAACACTGAGCTGCTCTCCGGAGATCAGAAACTCACCATGGTAAGTCGCCCTGTCCAGTGACTTGCTGGTCCTACTTACTCTGAGACTACTCAGTCTCACTGGTTTGAGATCTTTTAAATCAAGGAAAGGGGAATCTACTTTCAAATAAAAATGATTCTATCACACAGTGATTTAATTCTCCAGAGATTTGGGTTATTATACCTGGGTACCAGTTATACAGCTCAGAACTCCATGCCCAGCCCAGGAAAAAATCCTCAGCTGGGCCTTTTTTCCTGCACAGTTTCTGACTGAATCCTAATCGGCAAGACCATCTGTCCTGGGGTGAGTTGGGGCCCTGGGTTCCCTGAGATGCCTCAAGAGCCACCCACAAAAGCAAAGGCAATGGAACAGGAAGGACCTTGGCTTCTCAAATCCATGTCTATCTCTTTTATGTATTTTCAGGTCTTTTTGCTTGGTTTTGTTATTTGGCAAGAGTGATTCCTCTATCAAGCGAGTTTGAAACTCTAACACAGCCAACAGACCCAATGTATCAGGTGCCTTCCATGGCCCCGTTTACCTGGGGCCCCTGAGGATGAGGCAGGCGGGGCCCATGGCCCTTGGCCCTTGTCCCTTGTCCCGATGTGTCTGTCCTGTGCTCACAAACGCTCCCTGCGACCTCAGTTCTCCATGTGTCACGGCCTCCTGACTGTGTGACTGTGGTCTATTCAAATACAGGACTCTGAAAATCTCTGGGAGAGTAGAACCATATTTTTACACGTGAAAAACATGGAAAGCATTTTAATGTAGTTTGTTTTATATCCCTACTGACTTTCCAAAAAAGTTATGAAGCAGAAAGTAATCACAAAATGAGGAATAATTTAAAATTTTCAAGTCCCCCCCCCAAAAAAAAATTGAGGACAGAAGCCCAGTGTGGTGGTGCACACCCCTAATCTCAGCAATTGTGAAGCTGAGACAGGAGGACTGCAGTGAGTCTGAGGCCAACCTGAGCTGTATGGTGAGTTCAAGGCCAGCTTGAACTACATCGTGAGGCCTTGTCTCAAAAAAAAAGAATAGAAAAGATAAATTAAAAATGTAAGAGAAATGGTTTGATTGTAAGACAACTAATACCATTCTGGAAATAAATGAGTAATTTTCTCAGCACACAAGAAGTAAAAATAAGAAATCAAGTTTTGTGCTTTTGCACAGTACCTAAGCCATGTTAAAGAGATGTCTATCTAAGGAAAAGCAGACTATGACTTCAACCACTCTGGCTAGGAGGTTCTAAGAAATTCTAAATTTTAATGCCATGAGGTTTTAGTTTTATGAAATTACTCCTCATAGCGAAGGATGTGTGGTGTTCCTTTCTTAGCTCAATAGAGCAGCTCTGTCTCCCGAGTTGGCCCTGACACGAGCGACGTCCCTCTCTGCTCTGAGCCCAGTGAGCCAGTCCTGCCCAGAGCAGGGCATGCAAGGAAACAAGCAGGGTCCTGGGACAAGCATGACCCGCTCCCAAGGGTGGTCAGGGATGCTAGTGGGTGGCCCTTGACTCCCTGTTGCGAGGGGACCCCGCTCTTGGCCCTGGCTAACATGGATCACGCAGATCTGAGCAGCAGTTCAGCTTCTCCCCATGTCCGAGGCTCCACCCGTGGTGAGGCTCAACCAAAGCTTCAGCTAGCTCCTCGGTGATGCCTCACTGTGCCTTCCGGGGGCCACACTGGTCTTAGCACCTTCTGCAGGGACAAGCACTTTCTCTTTTACCCAACTCCCGTGCTCTATTGGAATGTGCAGGGAATTCTGGGAGGCTCTCCATGCCTTTCTGGGAAGTTCCTGGTTGTCTCTTACCATCTCCCCAGATTCACAAGCCTTCCAGTTCAATGTGGCATTTGCAATTGTCCCCCAGCTGTCTTCTCTCTGGGCTCAGTAAGCATGTGAAACACGGCTCTCCAGCCTCTCGGATCCCAGGCTGACAGCTGAGGTTTCCCGTGCTGCTTCCCACCTGGCCCCAGGGAAAAGGCCTCCACCTCCATGGAGAGGCAGCGATCCGGAGCCTCCCAGCTAACTATGCTGCCTTTGCTTCCTTTGCGCTCTCCCCTCCTCCTAAACTCAAAGGGTCCATCGTGAGTTTGTGTGAGGACAGAGAACACTTCCAAAATAATTGTATCTCAGCCTCAGTTATTGCTTTGTGAATCAGTCTAGGTTGTCCACAGAAACAGGACCATGACGGTGTGTGTGTAGACAGAATGAGATTGATTTTAAGGAATTACGGCTTCTCGGCAACTCCAAAGTGTAATGGGGAAGGCAAGGAGGGTAGAGACTCAGGAAAGCATGGAGCCTGTTGCAAAGGAGGAGTCAGTGCTCCAGGTGCAGTATCAGGGCCACCTCCTGGGCCCCTCCCTCTTGCTCCCAGACGGCCTTTGTTCAGGCTTGGTGCTTGGATGAGGCCCGCTTCCTTCCTGCACAGGCGGCCATGTGCTTTACTCACTGCCACCAACAGAAGTGGAAGTCGCATCTGCACCTTCACAGACACGTAGAGTAATACTGGAGCGACTGCTGGCCACTCTGATCCACGCAAGCTGACACATAAAGTGAGCCACGGAGCCTCTGAACTCAGAAGCAAAACGCATGTGCTTCTGTGCTTTTCAAGCTTCAATTCCAATCACTGACGCTAATGAGAGAGCTGTGTCTAAGAGAAGAAAGAACTGATGGTCACGACTGAGGATGCAGGGGAGAAGAGTGAACAGTATTAGTATTTACTGAGCAAGTTTTTATTATTTACTCATACCAAGCACTGCTTAAAATTATCACACATTAATAAGTGTAGAATTGTTATTTCTTTAGAAAAGGTATTGACCTAAATCTAGAGGCACACCAAACATAGATAGATGATAAATAGATAGGGATATATATAAATCCAAAGTTTTCTATCCCATTTCATACATTCATGACATGAATTGATTCAAGCTTGGACAACTTCACATGTCCCAGGACCTGTTTAATGCCATTAAATAAAATACTAGCTCTACTCCTAGACTATTGTCAACAAGCCAACATTCCACCCTAAAATAACACAGAATGAAAAAGACTATTTACCTCTCTGGACTGCAGCGATTTACCCAGGGATGTAAATTCTGGTCATAATCTGGGTCCTTCCTTTGCTTTGTTACAATGAACATCTGCAGCCCAGGCTAATTTCCTGAAGGAAACAGTACCCAGTCTTTAGCCTCAAACGTTGCATACAAAATTGTTCCACAAGACCTGGAGAATCACACTGCAGGTCTCTCTTGCTCTCTTTATCGGTAATTTCTTGGAAGTAGCATCTTTATTTGAGAGGAAATGGACTCCATCTAGGGCAGGTGGGCCTATAGGTCATTCGAGGACACCTCTCACTTCAGAAAGGTTCGAACCCTTTCTCCCATCAATAAGGAGACATTGCCTTTTCAGGGCTGTTAGAACAAAGAAATTGTTTTCTCTTTCCTGGGAAGCCACTCAGCCAGGATTAAGTAGCGCAATCCAGCGGCCGTAACAGAAAGATGTGTGGGTCAGAGAGGATGGATAAACTGGCCTGATGCCTGCAGAGCCCATGTCTGTCGTGGGTGATAGAGAAGGCTTGAGTGTTATGAGAGGAAACTAAAGAAACCTGACCACCATCTAAATCAAGGAAGCCCTGGGCAGCTTTCTACTAGACAGGCACACCAGGCAACGTGAGACAAGAATCCCTCAAAATGTCTCGTTGGCCAGGCTCAGATATGTTCTCAGAATTCTATTCACTTTTACTAATGGTTAGTGTAGCGCAGAATAGAAATTCTCAAATATTTCCTTCATGACCCATTGAGTCTCCTTACTAAAAATCCCTCTAAATGTAAACCTTCTACTGAATGGTCTCTCAGAAATGGGGAATTGTTCAGAATTCATTGTTCACCTATATTCTGGGTATGAAGTAAGTACTTAGGGTTCATTCATCAAATTATTCAAAGGGGTTCTGGGGATAGAGGATGACAGGGTAAGGAGTAAGACAGATCAAGATCCCACAGGTACGGGTACTGATTCCCTGTGATTGATGCACTGTGTATCAAAACATATACTAACAAAAAGGCAGGAAATGAAGCCGCTCAGACTCTTCTACTGTGTTTCTGATTGCCCTTCACTGGAATTTCATTTCTTTGAAAAAACATTCTTCCTAGCAGCTCAGAGTCAAGGGGCTTAATCCAAGACCTTGGAGTTGCAGGCATTCAGAGGCTGAGCTGCTACAGCTAAGATACTTTTCTCTAAAATAATCATCCCAAGGTCTTCTTGCTAGAGGTGTTGCTCCCCTCTATTTTGTCATCTGTACAAGAAGGGAGGAGAGTGTCAAGAGTGAAAGGTCTAGAACTCAAATCATGGAAGATTTAATGCTTCTTAGAATTATCTTCCTGCTAGGTGGCTTCCTTGAAATAAATCTGAGTAGTTTAAAAATGTAATTTCTCAGGTTTTAACCTCAGCCAGTCATTTGCACTAGATAATTTAACAACTCCTAACTTATTTTTCCAAAAAGAGGTGAACATCTCCATTAGCAATATTTCTGTCTTCCAGAGTATCTTTACGTAAATAAGATGGCCTGATCACCTGTTAGAAAATTATTTATGAAAGCAGAACACAAAGTAAGTTGTTAGATCCTTTAGTAGCACAGTGTAATGTTAAGACCAATTTAAATAATAAATGTTTGAAATTGATCAGATCTATACTGTCTGTATCACTCTTGATAGCTGGAGTAGTTCACACTGAGAAATGTTTATTGAGCTATTATATGCAGGCACCATGCTAGATAATTACTTCAGTGACACTGGTAAATAAAGTAACATTTGTCCTAAGTAACTCAACTTTCTAGAGTTGAGAGAAGGGGAAAATAAGCAATCATATGAGTAGCTAAGATGAAATTGTATTTGCTGCCCCCAAACAGAGATTTAAATGAAGTACTGCTATTGCTAAAATGAAGAGATAATGAGCTTCAAAGGAGACATAAAATTACAAAGTTTCACAGATTAAAAGCTACACCCTGCAAAGATAGTATCTAGCATATTACAGGGACTGGTAATAATCAATGAATAAATTACTTATTGCATGAAATTTGGAGAGGTAGAGATGGGAACTCTAGGTAGGGAATGGCATTTATAAGGGCTCAGAAGCAGGAAATGGCACAGTGGTTCTTGACCACAGGGAAGAGTTGATACTTATGTTACTGGGGTCCAAGCACTGCGGCTCCTTCTAGAGATTCCAGGTTCCTGTCCTGAACAAAGAATTGAACAAGAAATGTGCAGAAAGTAGCAAGGTTTTACATTTATTAAAGGTATTAAAGTAGGAAAAGAAGTCATCTCTGCCGAGAGGGCCACTGAAAGAGCTTACAGTGATCACAAGGTTAATGGCAATTGTTTCTTGTATCCCCCATTCTGACTCAGATCTGGGGATCCTACCAAGACCCTTCTTGAGTTCATGTTGGAGGAACGGAAGATAGCATTCTCTAATTGGTCCCAAGTGCAGGGCTTGGAGCATGTGTCCTGGATCTCCATGACTGACGAGTCATGCCTACTTGCTCAGCCAGTTGGCCACATCCTAATCTCCTGCCTCATTTACAGTGTATAGGAGTAGAGTATATAAATCAAGAAGTGTATGTTTTGGGGGGACAATATAATGTAGGACTTTTAATACTCATCTGAGGAATTTTTACTTAATTTAACAATCATCATAAGAATATAAAAATGAAAACCCTGAAAATGGAAAATATTTCTAAATTTTAAAATCATTTTTAAATTTGTTGAAATTAGTATAATTGCAGCATATGTCTTCAAATACTCTGGTGTAAAAACTATCTGAATAGTTTAAAACTTGAACATCATAACTTAGCCAATGATTTTCACTGTTCTGAAATGTTTGTTCTTGTGTTAAAATCCATGCAACAAATTATCAGAGCAGCAACTAATATTTCACAATTGATCAAATAGTCTGGGATATATATTTCAAATATGTGATTTAATGAAAACAACATAAAGATGTATGATCTACTTAATGTATTTGGCTAAATTTGGGAGATTTTAAAAGTAGTTACCAAATAAAGCAGTGTGTGTTAATGCTGAGTTGTCTTTCATAGCTTAGCAATCAAAGAATATGAAAGAGGAATCTTTGATAAAACTCAGTTGTGTTCTAAAATCCACAGGAAGAGGCTGCTTTTCCAGGAAGGGTGATAGTAACTTTGGGCCATACAACTGTTAGAAGTTTTCACTGAGCTTCCTTTACAATGGAGAACCAAGAAACAATTCTTTAAGTGATGGGCATTCAATGATTCTGCAAAATGAAGCTAGAGGAGGAAGATCTTTCTCTCTACTTAGTCCGTCAAGGAGACTCCAGAGCTCACCTCCATATGTCTGCAGGGAACTTTAGTATTTGAAAAAGAGCAGCATGAATTTGGGAGGTTCGCTGATGATAGGTGAAGACTTCATAGAATAGAAAGCATGACTTAAATTTCGGCGAATGTCTGACTTCCTTCTGTAGTTAATTTACGGCCAATATTAAAGCCCCCATAATTTTCTCAAATACATATCAGCATGTGGGTCAGTCAAATGTTTTTTCATAGAGCATTCATGAAATATTTCACCAGCAGTGACTCCAGAGCTCCAGGAATCTCTCTGGGAAGCAGCCACAAACGGGATCAGAACCCTGGACCACATGAGGGAGAGAGGGCGGAACCTGTGCTTGCAGGGTGTGAGAGAGGAGGCCTCAGGAGAAACACAGATGGACTGCAGTGCTTCACAGTCTTCACAGGGTGAGACATAGTCATGGCGGCTGATACTAGGACTTCATCGTGGCTGTCACACAACGAGTGGCTTTCTTCTACACCCCAGACTCCGAAACCAATCCCACTCTCATCCAAGCAAAAGTAAGGAGGCATGAACCTAAGAGATTTGCCTGTTACTCTGCAGCAACCACAACCCGAAGCAGCCTGACACATCCTCCAACATCCTGCCTAGTATGCTTCTTGGTGCCTCAGTGAAGTTTCACCTGAGGCCTGGAGCCTTCCCATGGAACCCGGATCTCAGCAGGATAATTGCTATCAGAGAGGCCTGATGTGCAATGCAGGTGTGATCAAAATACTGTTCATGGTGGAATGTTTTAATGAAATATATACATTACAGTAAAAAGCAATCACCATTAATTCCCCTCGAAATACACCCCCTTGTTTCAAACACATTATCCCACTGTTCTTGCCACTTTCTGAAGCAGTTCTGGAAGTGCTCTTTCATAAGTGTCTTCATGAGGTGTGATAAAAACTGTAGTCAGTGCTGCTGCCAAGTGCCAGTCGATGGCAGGGCGGGCTCATAAAACATTATAGTGTGTCCTTGTCCACCTCATTCACCAGATCTGGCACCGTGTGACCAAAGTCAAGATGACCATGAAAGGTAAACATTTTGAATCAAGGCCGTCAAGGCAGCCATGACAGCACAACTGAAGACATACATGAAAAGAGGACTTCCGGAGCTGCTCCCCAAGGTGGAACGAAGGATGGGATGAGTATGTTCAGTGTGAGGGGAGTATTCTGAGGAGGATTCATGGCAAAGTGTCTTTCGGTGTAATAAGTGTTTAAAATTTAAACATTTGCCATATTTTTCAATCATACCTCCTGGGTCACCTACCTAGCAGACCTCTTTCCGAGGCAAGTTCCACCTATCTAACGCTCGGCCTTTTTTATGTACCCTGGCACTGCTGGTTTACCTATCATTAGATGCAAGTGCCCTGTAGCTAATGGTCGCTGATGAACTTCCAAAATACCCCTTACCCTCGGGTCACTGTCCCTCCTTGTCCGGGCCATCCCCGGGCTTGCTAACCTGCATTCTGCCCTGTGGTGAGCCTGCGGGTGATGAAGTCAGAGCTGTGGCTTTATGCATGGAGATACCAGAGATAAAGGCAATGTGGGGGATTCTGCATGCTCGGACTGCCTTTGATGGGGAGCAATTTCCTAGTCACACCATCAGCAAACTGCTACCTGCGAAATATGAATCAACTTAATGTTTTCTCCAGAGAGTGAGCCCTCTCCTCTCTGACACAGAAACCTCTGTCTAGTCGCTCCCAAACAGGGTCATCAAACACAGTCTTCTTAGTGCCAAATTCACCCATATTCAGGGTGAATTTGCAACCCTGTCGCTGTCTCTCATTGTCTCTCTGTCTGTTCCTGTTTCCCTGACTCTGTTCCTCTGTCTCTGTCTCTCTCTTTCTATCTCTTGTTCCTTCCCTCCTTCCTTCCCTCCCTTGTCTCCTGAGGCCAGGGAAGGCTGACTGCTCCTCTCCCATCCTTCTGGGGTCACAGGAGGACTTGGGGGTCACTGGGTCCTCTCCTTCCCTAATTTCACCATAGCTTCTCATCTCTGCCCTCTGTCCCTCTCCGCACCTGCCACTTCTCTATAAAGCAGCATCCGGAGCTCCAGATAGCAGCCCTAACATTTGCCTCTCCTCCCTCATTGTCTTAAACCCAACTGGAATACTGGAAACAGAACAAATGCAAGTCTTGCTTCCATCCCTAGCTCCTTCTACTCACCGGCTGGAGACTGTGTCCAGTCTGGAGGACTTGGGAGAAATCAGTGAGCGACAGGAAGCCAATCCTGACTCCATGTTTTCAGATCTCGCTTCAGTCGCATCTGAATTCATCAGAGAAGTCAGCCCTTGATTCTCTAGTTCTTCTATCGACGATCTTCGGTGCAATGTTTTCCCTCTATTTTAACCCCAGGATCCAAAGGTGCTCACTTAGTAATACAAGCTTAAAAATTCACACATGTTGTCATGAAGCCTATGTGAATTAACTGCAGCAGTTCCTGCAGTCAAGCACAGCCCACATCCTGCTGGGGTGATGTGGGAATCTGCCTGGGAGGCTGGGAGTTAAGCTGGGCCTTGAAGAACCAGTCTAAGGCTGAGGGATGGGGAATTCAATGTGAAGCCTTTCAGGGCTTGGTGCCTATGAGTCCCATTCTGCCAGGCATGTGTTCAAGTTTTACTGTTAGAGCCCTTACAGTTTGTGATACGCTCAATGATACTCCTGGACAGTGTTTCAATTAAACAGTTTTTTAAAGAGTGTAGAGTTGCTGAAGCACATTTCTCAGACCTTACTCTCTGACTTACAGCACTGTGAGAAACTGTCATCTCCTCTTGTTCCTGAAAAACTCTGAAGCCCAGCAGACTAAGAACTCACCCACCACTCCCCCCACCCCCCTACTTCTCCGATCTCTTCCTCATGAGCCTGCTTTGTTGGTTTTTCTTTTTATCTTATGGTCCCCTTAAAGTTCCAAGAGCTGCTGCCCTAGGGTGTGTCTGACTAGTGCCTGAGCTCACTTAGTAATTACCCAGCAGGCGCCACAGCTGAGACCTGGACTTGATTGTGCAGCAGGATGTTGTCAGGTATGCAGCCTGGGTCCAACCAACCTGACACTCACAAGTCTGCCCTGGCAGTGAGCAAGTTTGTATGAAGTTTCCCCCACCCTTTTTTTGCTGGTGGTACAATATTGGTGATAACAGCAGTGGGGATGTTGGTTTCCAGTGACTGCAAAGTGGAATAGACCGTGGTGTAGACAGCGTGGGAGTGGAGTCTCCTCATTAACCAGCTTGGTTGTGTCTAGGGAGCTCAGCTTCCGGTCTGACTCCCAGCCCTCACCATGATCTTCTGAGCAACCTAACAAGTGCAGCTGGGGCACTGTCAGCCCGAGTCAGTCTCTGATGTTGGAAAAACATTGGCTGACGTGACTTCCGGTAAGGAAGATCCCCAAGCCTTCCCTACAGTTTCGCCGCCCCTTTCTCCCACTCTTCCTCCTCCCGCTGAGTGCCTCCCATCTGCCAACCACTGTTCTTGGTGCTGAAACTAGACAAGGTGGCAAAACCAGATCTAATCCTTCGCTCCTGGGGGTTAGATCCTTATTCTTCTCCATATCCACCTTCGCTGTCAGCCAGGTTTAGTTATTCCCTATGTCCCAGATCCGTCATAGAAAGCTCCCCCTCCGCTGGCTGTGGATGGTGTAAGCCTGGGCCTCTCCATTCCTCACATCCGGGTCCCCTCCTTTTTCCGGCCTTGCTATGTCTTTCCTCTGAACATCTTCCCCAGGGTCCCTCTGACCTGTGCTCCTGCTGTCCCATGTTTTACTGAACTTTAACTTGTTTAGAACTTCACTGAATTATTTATTTTGGGTTTTTGGAAATAGGCTCTCCCTGTGTAGCTCAAGCTGGTCTCAAACTCACTCTCCTAGTAGATTCTATGCTACTTCAAGGCAGGGACCATGAATTGCACCATCTGGAGCTCCTTCCTTGGGCCCAGTGCCTGGCACACACTCTGAGAAGGACACCCTGGAGAGGTGCCTCCCCTGTGCCGCCTTGGTCCCAACTCGGTGCTGGCCGGGAGCCCTTAGGACCTCAAGGTTCTCACTTCACTCCAGATCGTGTCAAATCCCAGTCCTGCCCCTCAGTCCTCCCCTGTCTTATCCCCAGTTCTTCTGCTGAGAATGTTCACCTACCTTCTGATTAGCTGAAGAATATGCAATAGTGTATCTTCTTTTTATTTCCAACCAGAAGCCAATCATCTTAATGCAAAATTCCTAAATCTAGACATTTAGACAATTCCATTTGTGTGTGGGAGAGACTGTATCTGTACACCAGCTTCCTGGTGGTTCTCCATGTCATTTCATATCACAAAGGTCCTGAAAATAGAAACACTACTCATTTTTCTGATTTATACATCAGGAGTGAAGGAAAAGGAATGGAACTTTTAGAGGAAGAGAGAATGAGGAAATGGTAACCTTTGATTACTTAAACATCAATTTTTAAAACTAGAGGAAAAAGATAATGCTGAGCAAGGGCCATGGGTATGAAGAGGAATATGCGGATGACCCCTTCCTGGGAGGCTGCAAACTTCGCAGATCTCAGACAGAAATCAGAGCCAGAGCAGCTGCTGGAAGTGGACAGGGCTGGGGTGGCAGGGCTTGCAGGAGGGGGAGCTTAGGGGAGAGTGCAAGAAAAAGAAAAACAAACTAAATATGCTTTGAAAATGAAAGGTATGGTAGCAAGCAAGGCAATTTTCACAACGTGATTTAAAAGGCAAAACTCTTCATAAGAAGGAACGTGCGCTATTAATTCCACGGTTTACTGTGCCTTGGAAAGATGAATGCCCTCTCACATTTAATTGATCTAACTCCTTCTCCAGACTAACAATATTTTTACTGCCAATTTTCAATTAAATCCTTCCTCTTGGGCCTCTGTGGCCTCTAGGCCCTTGGTTCGAGGAGTCCTCCAGAGCTGTCCTCCAGAGACGTTGTCTGTCAGGAGACACAGCAAGTCCCTCGCTGTGCTCCCAGCAGACATCTTCCTGCACTGACCCGGCTGTGGCCATGGTTCAGAAGCCACAGCTGCCCGCCCTGCTCAATTGACTCCAGGATGCTCAGCCTCAGAGGCACGGACTTTCTTGCCAGCTCGAGACTGCAACACAGCTCCCTGAGCCCTCCTGCCGCAGTTTGCAAAGAAGCCGAAATGGAAGCGCCATTCTCCGGGGAGTGATGCCTAAATGCTGCCATCCAAATGAACTGCTGAGAAAGTTAGCAAGTGAGGACTTAAATTAAGATGCTTAATGTGCAGGCCCAGTTTATAACCCATTCAATGAGGAAGAGAAGATCTAAAACCAGCTTTTCTTTTGTGAACACTTCCATGATATTATATATCCTGCTGTAAAAACTGTTCACAGTATCTGATTCACAGCATCCTGTTTAAAAGTGCAGTATCCTGATTACACACTTTCAGATCAGCCATAAGTAAGACTCTATTCAGTTACATCTTTTCCTACCTAGCTACCCTGAGGTTTTATATAGATGTGGCATATACTGTCTTGACCATATGCTTTGGTTGCCCTGTAATATTTAGAACAAATTAATAGCGTATCCTTTATCTCTTTATTGTGTTTTAGATGCATTCTTGCCCTTTGACTATTTTCATTACAGAGATCCATGTAGATGTTGAAGTTTGCTTCTTCCTAAAGGAAAAAAAAAATTCCATGAACACCCAGTCTCAGACAAGGAACATGGCCTTGTCACTTAATTTCATCTGCTGAGCCACAAAACTTAAAGGGCCAGCAATTAACACTGTCATACAAAACTTGTCTGACAGTTCTGAATGATATTATTCAGTGAAGAACATCTCTGACATTTTGCTCTGTTTTCCTGTGGTTAACACCTTTGCAATATTGATTAATTTGTTACTGCTGCAGCTGATGACAATGATGATAGCTAATATTTATTGAATACCTACAGCTTTGCCAGGCACTCCAGCCAAGTACTTACCATTCATTATTTTACTGAGCTTCACAATACTTTATAAGAACCCTCATTTTACAGATGAGGAAACTGAGGCTCACAAGTTAATACTCTGCCACAAAAAGTCATATGAGGGGGAAGAACCAGGATTTAAACCCAATACATGCTGTTATCGAAGGACAGTAGTGCCTCGGTGTCATCCTTAGTTGGTTCCAGAAGGCAGGAGGATACCAAAAATGAGGAGAACCAAATTATTTATACTGGGAAGGGTAGAGGTCACAGGCGATCACCCTGACAGATTCTAGCTTGCACATGGGGGGTACCAAACAAAGGATGAGTACTGGGACAAAATTTTCACATCAAAGTTCATTAAGTACTAAATTGTACAAGTTTCAACCCAGTCCAGTACCAAAGTAAGACTGCATATGCCATTTGGCTTCTATATCCTGCCTCACTGCCATGTTATTTTAGAGGTTATTTTCATGAATCAGTGACACTTTACTCACAGAAGACTGTAAATCTCCAATGTGCATGTGCCAGAAGCATCTTAACACACTTCAGACAGCTGCTACAAGTTTTCCATAAATTTCACAATAGTCTCAAAAATATGGCATCATATTTAACAATGTACCAGATAAAAGTAATTTTAGCTTCAAAGTATCTGTGTGAAACATGACCTTGTCCTCAGTTCAACAGGATAGTCGCATGTCCTCTTTGACGTCTTCCCTTACAGGTATAGTTCATGCGGTGCTCATCATGTGGCAATCCAAGGAAGACTGAGTGGCTGGAACCAGTCACCACACATGTCCTTGTGACTGCCCAGCCGGCACTAAGAGCACAACCTTGGGTTAGTGCCCAATAATCCATCCCCTTTCCCAGAGTGATTTCCTAAGCACAGTAGACAATAAATCACAACACAAAACTAAAAAGTGAAAATGCTGCCAAGGAAGAAATAATTGCTACCTCAAAAAATCAGTTAATTGTTTCTAAATTTCAGTTAATTGTTGTAAAAATTTAACTCACATTACATAGGATAGCAAATTGGCAAAATGTACGAGATCAATTTTGATCAAGAAAATCATATTTTGGGGTTGACTATCTTTACCAAATGAGGGCTGGGTCTCACAGGCACTTGGAACCACATCGATTTTATCTTCTGAAAGATGAGTCATCACTTATCTGTTGCCTTTAGATCAGTTCCAACCACCAGCCCTTCAAACAAACAAATGATAAGTGGCTGTGGCCCATGCAGCGCCTACAGTTTGTAGGGATTGCAAGTTTGTTTATCTCTGCAATTAACTCATAAAACAGTAGCTTTTCCTGAGATTTGTGCTTGGGGCACAAAGCAATGATTTTTAAAAATTCATTCTTATGTCTCATTTTTACAAGAAGTTGACAAATAACTTTTAATGACAGCCAGGTGTGGTAATGCACCCCTGAACTCGCAGCACGTGGAAGACCAAGGCCAGGTTATCACCACACGTTTGAGGCCAGCCTGGGGTACAAAGGGAGTGTGAGACCAGCCTCAAACTGAGTGAGACCCTGTTTCACAAACAAAAGTTTTGATGACAATTTAAAATTGGGACTTTTGATAGTACAAAATAATGATAAAGAAGATGACAGGGTGACTATTTCTTAAATGTCATAATGCAGAGGTTATTGTCAATCATTTTTTAAACTCATAGGCCACTTTGAGGAATTCATGAATATCAGAGACCTTAATTTGCCATACTCACACAAAATTGTGTACTATGTTCCAAGGGGTTTAAAGATTTCATGAAAATCAGTGGACCTCAGATTTAAAATATCTTCCAAAAAGAGAAATGAAGATAGCAGTTTCATCTCCAGAACATAGAGAGTTGGCTAAAGTCCAACTCCTAATTAGATTAAAACTCTTACTCAACACTAATAATCAAGCAGATGGTAAACAGTATTGATCTCAATGCATAAAAACTGTTTATTTCAGTCTCTCCTACAACATAAGATCACTGGCTTTCAACAGGAAATGACAAAGCATAAAAGATTTAAAGATAGAATCCTTGATGGGACAAAATAGCACCTAAACTGAACTACTACAACATACATGGCAAACCATCTTCAAGGTAATCTATGATGTCTATGATTAAAATACTAAAGAATCTAGTGGAAAAGGTGGATGACATGGAAGCTCAGATGGGTAGTTTGAGAAGAACAATAAGAAGTATAAGAAAGACTCAAACAGAAATGCTAGGAGTGCAAAATGCGGTGACAAAGCTGAAGAAAACCGTCAATGAACTGACAAGTAACACAGTCAAGGAGTGATGCATAACCTTACATCTACAGAAATTAGCCAAACTGAAACAGTAAGAGGTAAAGCAATGGGAATGCGACAAAAGCTAGGAGAGAGCATCCAGCAGCTACTTTCTATTTGTCCAGTGTCTTCCTCACTTCAGTTAAGAATGTTTTTAACTTGTTTCCTACAGACTGTTTTTCCATTTCTGGGGACTGGACTCAAGGGCTTGGCACAGGCCCTCTTTGAAATTTAGAGACAGGGCCTTGCTAAGTTGCCCAGGCTGAATGCAAACTTGTGATCCTCCTACCTCAGCCTCCCAGAGTGCTAGGGTCTTTAACTCATATAGTACTTATCATTATGTGGTTTAATTTCCAAATACTTGGATATTTCCAAGTAACTATGTCTTTGTTGCCAGTTTAATTCCAGTAGGTCTAAGAATATACTGTTACAATTTCAATTCTTTTAAGTTTTGTAAGGCTGTCCTGTAGCTCAGAATATTGCCTATCTTGATAAAAAATTTGTATGTGCATTTGAGAAGAATGTATCCTCTGCTGCTATTGGATGTCGTATTCAAGAAATGAATATCAAGACACATGGGTTAATAGTGCTGCTCAGGTCATCTACACTTATCCTTATATTCTGCTCTGTTAGTCAGCTTTCCATCACTGTGACAAAACACTTGAGAAAAACAATGTAGAGGAGGAAAGGTTTCTTTTGACTCAAGGTTTCAGAGGTTTCAGTCCATGGTCAGCCAGCTCCATTGCTTTTAGGTCTGTGGTGAGGCAGAAACAACATGGCGGAAGGGTGTGGTGGAGGAAAGCTGCTCACCTCACGGCAGCCAGGAAGCAGATGTACAACCAGAGAGAGCAAAGACTGACAGCTTCCAGCCTCCTCTTCTTGTGTTCTGTCCTGCCCGAGCCTATTGGACGGTGCTGTCCACATGCAGGGTGGGTCTCCTTCCTCAGTTTGCTGTGGCACACACCAATCATCTCTGGAAATGCCCCAGGGACACACTCAGGAGTGTGCCTTATGACTTTCCTAGACACTTATAAACTCGATCAAGATGAAAATCAAGATAAACCATCCTACCTGCAGCCTTGTTTTCCTGATTCCTGAGAAACATGCTAATGTCACCAAACTGTGCATTTGTTTACTTCACCTTCATATATACACTTTTTTCTTTCAGCTACTAAGAAGATATTTTGTTACTTGAATGTGCATTTAACATGGGTGTATCTTTTTGGAGATTGATATCATTCTCAAATATCTAGGGGAAAACCAGATCTATGTGGTGTTGATACTAGTAAAAAAATTCTTTTTAAGACACAGCACTGAAACAACAGCCATAAAATTTTAAAAACTAATAAATACAATTTAATAAAATATTAAAGCAGTTTCTGTTTAGAGACTCTTAAGTAGAGGTTTTTAACAGCCAAAGAGTAAAATATTTCCAAAATATATTTGGCTAAAGACTTGTACCTAGGATACACAAAGAATGCTCACAATCCAACATTAAGAAAACACAACTCAAAATTTTATAATATAGAAAAACATATGAACATACACTGCCCCAAGTAAGGGAGGCAAAGGACAAATATATGTGTATGAAAAGATAATATCAGCAGTCTTCAGATGAGTGCAAAATTAAACCACAGTGGACTCCCACTGTGTCCCGTTAGAAAGACAGCGCAGCTAGCATTGGAGTGTACAGACATAGCCAGCAATCCCCCTCCTGGGTATTCACACAGCCCACCTGAAAACTCTGAACACTCGTGTGTGAGTACTGACAGGAGCCTTCTTCATAATCTACAGAAATAGGAAACAGCCCCGATGCCCTTTAATAGAATAAACAAATTGTGGTTTCTATTTTCCTATTCAGAAATAAAAAGAGATGAACTATTGATCTACACAGCAGTACAGATGAATCTCAAATGCATTCTTCAAAGTAAAAGAAGTCAAACTCAAAAGGCTCTGTAATGCACAATCCACTCATACGGCTCTGCCAGGAAGGCAACTCTAACGCGATAGAAATCAGATCTGGGTAGTCCAGGGACGAGGACCGGCAAGAGCTGGCTACGGAGGACGACATCAGGAAATCGAGGGCCAGGAGCCACCCTGTATGGCACTGTGGGGGCAAACGTGTGCCTTGGTCAAAGCCCACAGAATACATGCCAGAAAGAATGAAGTTGACTAGGTGCAATGTTTAAAACATTTAACTAGATTGTCCGGGGACCCCAAGAGAGAAGCAGCCTCACAATAAGAAAGGGACCTTAAAGAAACTCGCCGAAGACTGACTGGGAACTTTCTCTGCAATCTTGCAACAGATAGTAAAAATCAAAGAAAAAAAAGGATATGCTCTTGTAACAAAGTTGGTTGAAGTAGTTTAATGTTATTTTTTAAATCTGTTCCGGCAGGTCGTTAGAGCCTCCACAATGCCATCTTCACCTATGTTCCCTGACGCACTTTACCCTTCAATCGTCTGAAGGTGCCTGTCTCAGAGGTCCTTAGGAAAGGCTTCCGGGGGAGCACACACGTTAACAAACTCACCGCCCCTCGCCCAGCTGTGTCGCCCCCGCTAATCCCCTGACCTTGCTGATGATAATTCCGTCGTCTCGGTGCCAGGTTCCCGTCCCTGGGCTGGTCAGCGCCGCGTTTGCACTGCAGCCCTGCTTCCTGCTCTGTGCACTTCGGAAGTCACCAGCTTCGCTGTTTGCGTTTCTACCCTTTTCACGTCTACTTTTGTCACACACTGCAGGGTCCCATGAGCTCGTCCACCTGCAGGATGACTTCGAAAGCCCCTTGGGTAAAAACGCTTGGCAGCTAAGCATCCCTCACGTGTGCCTGCCCCTGATAGGACCACTCACCAGCGCTTCCGTGGCTCACACCTCCTAAGTGAACTGCAGCCTCCAGGGGCACCTCGGGGCTCCGCGGTGAGGTGCATGGCTATTGCTAGCTTCCTACTGGAAAATACTTTCCTTGTCTACTTATAGAAATCCAACAGTTCTGATTCACATCCCCAGTTCTTGATAAATACTTGCCTGATTCCCTAGAAACCGGATACAAACTCCCACTCCCTGCACAACTCCGTGCCATTCCTATCAAACTCCCTTACAGGTTTCATCCCATTTGTACTTCCCACTACGATAATTTAACCATCAAGTTTATTGCCTCTGATTGTACTGTAGCCAAAATGAGAGCAAGTTCTGTTATTCATCTTTATTCTTTCTACTTCTTGCTGATCCAAAACAAATGTTGACCCTATGAGTATAAAAATAAATATGTACAACTTTTAAATTTCAATATCCAATTCTTCATTTATAGCAAGTATACATAGACCTGAGTTTTTATATATATCTTGTGTTTTCTAATCTTGCTAAACTCAAATGTAAGTTCTAGGGGCTCCTAGAGATTTCTTAGTATTTTCTTTGTAGATGATCATGTCATCTACATATAAAGATTTTGCTTCTACCTTGCCAATCCTATCCTAATTGTGTCATTTTATTGCCAGGCTATTTTGGTTTGGGCCTAGGTTTCAAAGTTTAGTGGACAGATGAAGAGTAGGCATATCTGCCCTTGTTCCCCATCTTAAGGAGAAAGCATTGTGTCTTCTCCATTCATATAAGGCATTCTCGCTGGAAGTATGGAGTACGTGTCTTTAATCTGTTGAGAAGCTTCTGTTCTACTTCTAGTCTCCTGATATCTTTTACCATGAACAACTGTGGAATTTAGTCCAATACTTTTTCTGCAACTACTGACAGAATCATATGGCTTTTTCCTTTCCTCTGTTAAAATGATGACTTTTGGGGGTGGATCTTCCAATGCTGAACCAATACTGCCATCCCTATAATAAAACCACTTTCTACATCCTGCCAGATCTGACTTCTAAGAGTTTGTTTTGTTAGACAAATTTCTATCTGTGTTCATACTTTTTTCTTCTATTATCTTTATCCAGTTTTAGGATTAGCACAATGTTGATTTCCTAAAATGAGGGGAGAAGTGTTCCTTCTTTTTTCTGCTTTAATTGTTTGATATAATTTATCAGTTAACATGTATATGAGCCTGTTGTTATATAGGGATGTTTTCAAGCTAGGAATATGCTTTCTTTAATAGGTGCTATTCAAATTTTATATTTCCTCCAGAGTTAGTTTCATTAATTTGTCTTCCAAGGTACTTCTTAGAGGTTGTCAAACTTATTTCAAAAAAGATTTTTGTAATATGCTCTCTATATCCTTTTAAATTCTGTAAAATCTGTGGTAATGTCTCCTAGGTCTTGATATTTTAATTTTAAAAATGTATAATTGATATTGTGTAATAGGAAGTCAAGGTCTAAAGGAGCAGAGGAAGTGGGAGGGGTAGGGGAAAGGAAAGAAGGGAAAAGAAAAAATATGAGAACAGGAAAAAATTGAAACAAAGTCTTTGTAAATAGGGAAACGTAGAGAGGGTGAAGGGAGGACAGGAGAAGGGGAAAAAAATAAGAACCAAGATACTCATGCAATGGTACAAGATCCCAATGAGAAATGTAACTATATTTATACCTAAATGTACCAATAAACTTAATGGAAAAAAATATGTGCTCAATGAATAAATAAACTAAATATCGATGGATGAATGAGTGAATGTTGACTAAGTTACAATGGAGGAAGAGGCGAACTGCAAACCAAAATTTTATTTTAAAAAAGAGGTTGCTCCTTCTCTCCTACAAGGAAGACTATTTTGAAAGAAAATCAGCTCAACCAGAAAAGCACAGCAATGGCAAGGCCCGAAGTCTGTGGGCGATGGCACCCACTGATTGGCTCAGGGGCACACTGGTGATGGGGTGGTTTCTCCCCAACTTCCAGGACACCAGTTTTCCCCATTCTCAGAGCTGACTTCATAAGCTCCATCGAGTAACCTAAGGCTCCAAGTGCGGAGAAGAAAGGTTATCAAGGCTGATGCCTTTGGCATAAAAGCGGCTGGACTGTAGGAAAGAAGACGGGAATTTACTTCTGACAATAGCGGTCTGTAGAAAGCACCGCTGACCCATACAAAATGCAGACCCTGGCACACACATGAAAGACACCCATCAAAGTAGATCCCCATCTCCAGGGGCACAGTCCCTGTCAGGAGAGACAGAAAGCAGGTGCCTATGAGGGCTGGGGATTTTCCAAGACAACCATAGGTAACAACTAATAAATGTCATGCTGAAAGTCCTAAACACAGCATGTCTACTTTTTTTTTCTTTTAAAAAAAATGTCTTTCTCCGCCCAGGGATTTAGCTCAGTGGTTCCGCTGCCTGCCTCTCAAGCACAAGGTCCGGAGTTTGATCTCCGGTACAAAAAAAAATGTCTTTCTCATTGCTGTTTTCCTGCTGTGAAATATTTTGCATATTTATGCAAAATTACTTGACACTTTTTCACTTAAACAGGCAGATTTTTGCCTACAGACATTCACAAAAAAAAATACAGTAACCTTGGCTACATCTCTGCTTTGTCCATGGAACATGCAAATGGCCTTACCCAAACAAGCCTTGTGCGTGTAGTGGCTGAAGTTGGGAAATAAGAGTCCAATACTGAAATACCAAGAATCTACGTAAATGTTATTAAACCTTGAAAATATTGAGTTTAACATAACCATAAGCACCTCTTACTATTTTCATTTTTTCTTGGATGAAACACCAAAGTAGAATATTTTAAAAGGCAATGCGTATGGATCTGGATACATATTCAAAGAAGTTATCATCTGATATCATGTCGGCATCTCCTTTTTAGTAGTTCTGGAAACTTGAGCAAAAACTATTTATAGCTTACAAAGTTGTGTTGTGCAGCCCAGCTCCAGGGTTATCTATCTGGTAGCTTTCTCCATGCACCTCTACTTTGATATCACTGAATTGTACATAAGTATCCTCAAAGGGTTGTAATGTGTTTCACCGATAAGTCTAGAATACGCATGTTCATACAAATTTTGGATTAATCTGCACAGAATACAGCATAATCTTTAAAGCTCCAATTCTAAATAGTGCTGACTTTCAGAAAAACTGTAATTAAAAAAGGAAGCGAGTTTTTAAAGGAAGTCCCTAGTGAATCCCTTTGCCAAGTGAGCAATCGCCTTCTAACTTATCTGTTTTGCAAGTTAGGAAACAAGATCCTCATTTGCGTCTGGCGGGTGGACGGAAGAATGAGGGCAAAGGGCCCCAGCGGAAAGGGGGAGCAAGGAGCAGAGAGTGCGCCCCGGGTCCTCTCCCTGGAAAGTGAAATGTCATCGGGGCTAGGCCTTGCCAATATAAATACAGTCACAATGATGGTATAAAAGACATGTATTTTCACCTCTATTGACTTTTCACGTTCATGGGATAATTATTGTAACATTTTCTTAAAGGGCAAAAAGCTTTTGATGATGAATACATCTCATTACATGGAATTTTACGTGTAATCCTTACATGAATCTCATTGTAATTCAATGGATGAATTACGTGTTAATGCTAGCATAACAAGCCTTTAACCTATTTGACTTAATTACAGGCATATCATCAGATTTACTGGGAAAGGTTTCTTCCCTTGCTTAAAAAGGTCTTTTCACTTTTTTAACCCCTTGGTTAAACCTCTGGAAGACAGTATCACTCCTGTTGTTCACAACCTCTTACGACCACTTTCTGCAGACTTTCCTGCGGGAAGAGGGGCTAGAATTGGGAGCACCTTGCTCAGCGTGACTTGGATGGAGAGTACCTGTTCAGGTGTAAAGCGATGTATATGGGCAGGACCTTTAGCAAACAAAATCTGGGCTAGACAGAACCAACACCGGACTGGGGCTGGAGACCCAGTCTGACATTGCTGGTGGGCTTTAGAAATGTTGTTAACCAGCACGAACCTTGGCTTTCTTTCCTGTTAAATAGAGCTAATATACCCACCTGCCTAGGCACTGGGTTTAGGTGAAGACCGAATGATATAATGTAAGTGTTCCAAACAGCGCTGTGCAAACAATAAGTCACAGTACAGCTGGAGAGAACTGGAGATAGGAGAGAAATCGGAGATGGGTGGGGGCAGGAAGGAGAAGAGGAGGGAGGGAGAGGGGCTGGGAAGGAGGAGGGAAGGAAGAAAAGGAGAAGAGGAGAAAGAGAAGGGACAGGAAGAGGAGGAGCAGGAGGAGGAGCAGGAGAAAGAGGAGGAGGAGCAGGAAGAGAAGGAGGAAGAGGAGGAGGAAGAGCAGGAGGAGGAGCAAGAGGAGGAAGAGGAGGAGCAGGAGGAGGAGCAAGAGGAGGAAGAGGAGGAGGGGGAGGAAGAGGAAGAGAAGCAGGAGGAGAAGGAGGAGCAGGAGGAAGAGGAGAAGTAGGAGGAGGAGCAGGAGGAGCAGGAGGAGGAGGAAGAGAAGGAGGAGCAGGAGGAGGAGCAGGAGAAGGAGCAGGAGGAGGAGCAGGAGGAGGAGGAAGAGAAGGAGGAGGAGCAGGAGGAGGAGCAGGAGGAGAAACAGGAGGAGGAGGAGGAGGAGGCGGAGGAGGAGGAGGGTCTGGTGAGGAGTCCTTCACTCCATGCAGTAAGGGTCTTGTCTTCCAGGTGTCATCAGTGTAAGTTGCCCGTGGAAGGAACTGCTCTGGGCCAGTGGGTTGAATTATGTCCTCCTAAAAATGTGTATGTTGGCACCCTCGACAGAGGAAGGTGATCCTCCTTGGGAACAGTCATATCTCCGTCACAGAATTAGTTAGGATGAGATCGTGCTGAGTAGATGAAGCCCCTCGTCCATATGGCTGGTACCCTCATAATGGTATAGATCCATGCATGCACACACACACACTCATCTTGCTCATGTCACACCTGCTAACACCCAGAGGGTGAAGCCAGCCCCACATCTGGACCCAGGAGAGGGAGGGGAGGTGCGCATAGCACCGCAAGGCCCTCTGCATAGCTGCAGTGGGAGGCGCCGGAACTGGAACCAGCCACCGTCGTCCCAGCCACGGCTCCTGCAGCATCAGCTTGGAGGAGAAACTCGAGGTCCACAGAGGAGTGCGGCCCCAGGAACCTCACAGAGGGAGAGGGTGAGCCAGCATCTGGGGCTCCGTGGACTCGGTCACTGCTGCCGTGTCCCCAAGTGGCCCTGTCCTCCTGCACTGACCTCGCAGGCCCTCAGTGTGGACCTCTAAGCTCCATGGTCAGCACTGGCGGGGTCACTCACAGGTGGAGTCCTCAAGGTCACAAAGGTGGGGACCCAGTGTGGCCTCCACCCTGCAAGTGCCAGTGTCCTCGGGCCAGAGAGGTCCTGGGGTCACAGCTGCAAGCAGAAAGGACAGAGCCTGGGCCACGGGCCACTTCTGAACTTGGAGAAGGAAGTGAGACACAGCCAAGAATCCCAGACATTCAGGCTCCTGCCCCATGGGGATGCGGTCCTACGAAGGAGGACACGGTGCGGTTGTCTGCACCGAGGGCCACGTCAGCCCTGTCGCAAGGAAACGTCCTCCAGTCATGACACGCTGCCAGTGTCCCACGTTTCTCTAAACCCTCCAGGCCAAGCCGCTGCTCCTGCCACCCCGGCTTTGCTGCCCAGGCTCTCACAGCCCAAGGTGTGGACGTCTGTGAGCCTCACCTGTCAAAGGAGACATTCTCACGCTCATGTAAAATGTGCACATCACTTGCACACCTGTTGTCACCTGTGGTGAGTCAAGGCTGTGGCCCAGGCAGGAAACAAATGGTCAAGGGAGGATAAAGCAGAGCAACCAGCCATGCTGCGGGCAGCAGAGCCCACTGTCGCGGGCTCTCTGCATCCTGGTTCTCAGGCTGAGAGTAAACCACAGGCCTCATAGGGCCGAAGTGGATGAGCAGCTGCCATGAGCTGCTCAGTCCATACCCCCTTAGCTTCGGATTAGAGACCAAGTCGGAGGCCACCCAGCTGCAAAGCGCTCTGGCCAGCATGCGACACAGGGATGCACAGAGATGGAGAATGAATCGGACACCCAGCACCTACAGGGGACCAACTCCGAGCAGGGTTCTGGAGCAAGCAACCAGGAAGGAAGAGGGCCAGAATTAGAAGGGAACTGAGCCTGAGGGGTGGTGGGGTGAGAAGCTGCAGAGGTTGCGATTCATTCATGTCTCCCTACAGCTCTGGGACCTATAGTTTTTGTGTAAGGGAGGAATGGACCCCAGGAGGGAAGGGAGGAGAGAGTGGAGGAAGAGGCAGTGTGGCATCGCAGGCAGCTCTAGAGGGTGGGCAGCAGCAGGGAGACCCCTCGGGCAGGAGCCATTGCAGCAAAGCCGTGGCCGTGGAGACCAGGGAGGACTCAGCGAGTCTGGGAAGTGGGGTGTGGGACTGAGGACAGCTGAGGACAGGATGCGGGACTCAGGCCCCATGGTGACCAGGCTACACGAGCAGTCCAGGGTTTCTGAGTGCATGACAAGCAACAGGTGCCATGGAAGGAAGCCAGGAGTTCGGAAGGCCGAGGCTGGAGGCTCTGGCCAGGCGGGCAGCACGAGGCTTGGAGCCCCGCGAAGCCACAGCCCTGTGCCCCTGATCCAAGCCTTCACATGGCCAGGCATCCGTGTGGGCTGGGCTCAGTCCACAGCAGAGGCAGGAAAGAGCAGAGCACGCGGAGCTGGGATACCAAAGGCCACTTCTTCTCCATGTAAGTCCTGTGAGTCTTAGAGGGGAAGCAGGGCGTGGTGGCCACACTGAAATCTCAGCACTCTGGGAGGCCGAGGCCGGAGGATCCCAAATACAAGCCCAGCCTGGGCAGCTTAACAACTTAGCCAGACCTGTCTCCAGAAAGTGTTTAAAAGGGAGGCAGCCTGGGGATTTAGCTCCTTGCAAAAGCCCTGGGTTCAATCCTCAGTAACCCTCCCCCACCAAAATAAAAGACTTAGGGAAAGAAAAGAGTGCTGCAGTTCAAACTAGCTCAGGGCGCTGAGGGGAGGCCAGGCAGAGCCACACCAGCCTGCGGTGAGGCTGGGTGCGGCTGGAGCTCCGAGCCCTTCTGAGCCGAGCTCCAGGGCTGCCCCCCCCCCGCCCCCGCAGCGTTTCTGGCCTCAAGGTACGGTACGCATTTCGGCAGGATCTGCCTGTGAGCAAACTGGCTAGGCGCTTTCAGGATTTATGGACATGGAGCGGAGGATACTGAGTGCCTGCTCCTTCAAATAACCCACGGACACGGTCGGAGCCCGAGGAGGCCTGGGCATGGGCGGAACAGGAGTGGGCAGGAGCCTGGTGCAGTGGCCATGCACAGCGCCGTGGGACTCAGCTGTCTGTTCTCCCATCCTCAGCCTCACCAATCCCCAAACCCTTGCTGGGAATCTGTGCCGGGTCCCTCGCTCCGTGAGGGCCATCCTGGCAGAAGCCAAAGGGGAGAGTGGACCCTGTGGGCCGAGCCCCTCCCTCGCCTCTCCCTCCGGAGGGGTTGTTGGTCCCCAGGCCTCTGGCCAGGCCGTCCTCGCTGAGGCTCAGGCACACCGTGAACCCAGGACTGAGGAGGCCAAGCCCCAGGGAGTCTCGCGAGGGGCCGTGTGGATCAGAACAGCCTGGCACGGTCTGGCCCCAGTGCTTTTCATCTAGCCACAGAACAAGTCACTGTGTGAACGAAGCATAAAAAGCATTAACCTCCGATAAGCTACATTTATTTTCCGGTGCGTGTGGCCTTTATTTTGGTTGTTTCCATTTGCGTGGCTCAGTATATAGAGCCCTGTGCATTGTTCTTTGATTCCCGAGTCTTTTATTTCCTCTGGCATTTCCTTTATTCTTTCTTGAGAGTTACTGGTTTCCATTTCAGTAGAAGTTGCCTGTCATCTGTCCTTTGCTGCAGTGTCACCACAGATGTGAGTTAGCTGGAGGCAGCAAGTCAGCGCATCAGCCCTGTTTGATCAACCGACCTGAGTGTTCCCTAGGAGAACAAAGCCATTTCACAGTGGATCTCAGATCTTCACGGCCCTGTGTCTCTCTGGCCAAAGTCCCTGGCCTGACACCCCACCCCCCGAGGAGCTATGCTGTGACTCACGTCTGCCAGCCTGCAGCTCATTTCCTTTGAAACTGAAGCTCTTGACTCTGGTGTCTGCCCCACGGGCTGAACGCAGGGTCCAGAGCCACCCTGAGGCCACTCTGCAAATCACAGACGCGACCCCAGGAAGCTAGGGGCCCCTGGAGGCACTGTGATCGCCGAGCCGAGCGCGGCTGCTTTTCACCCACTGCCAACATCCCCACCCCATGGGATTCAGGGGCCTCAGCGCTAGGGAGCATGGAGAGGGGCTGGACGCCCTGCACCAGGCTGCAATTCACTGGAGGAGGATGAACAGTGCCCATGTCTATGCTGTTTAAAGGACCATGTCAGGCTGGCCCGGACAAACGGTATGCCATCAATTTCTAATAAGGCGCTGTGTCACGAACAGCCAGCTTCTAAATTGCAAACGCAATCCCTGCATGTAATGTGATGGCAGCGTCTTGAATGAGCGCCAGGCCAGTCCCCGTCTGAGGACCCTCTGGAACGAGGGTCACCAGTCACCCAGGCACGAAATATAAGTGTGTGCCAGAAAGAGACATATTGTAAGGCAGTATTTTAAAAATCAAGTTAGTGCAAGAGTCTATGCTAAACAAAACACCTAAGTCAGCCTTAATCAATGACTACAATGGGCTGATTGTGCACTTAGTCCCGTGAGAGTGCTAAGACACAGCCGAAGTCCATGCAGGGCCTGCTCCACTGTCCTGGGATGGGGAGGCTGAGCCTGGGGAAGGGTGCAGTCTGAGGAAAGCCAGAGAGGGCCCAGGCCCCCAGGCCTCGGGTACCCCAGCACCCTGGCACCCTGCCCTCTCCCTGCCTAGTTCCAGGGTTGCCCTGGTTGCTGCTCAGTCCTTCTCTCAGACCCTTCACAGCAAAATCTGCATCTGACCTGCAGGCTGCAGTGGCACCTGCCCTTGTGTCTGCCTCTAGTCAGGGCCAACAGCCTGCTCCGTGCCCTGTGCAGGGCGATGCCAGGTCCCTGCAGAGCCTTGCGGGTGGCCCCTGTCAGGAAGGGCATCCCTAGAAGCCTGTGGCCAGGCAAGAGGTGACAGCAGACCTCATGGGGTCTGAGAGGAGAGAGCATGAGAGGTCCCACACCTCATGGGCTTCGGTGGCCTTGGCGTCAGGGACCTCCGGGTGCAGGGCCAGGTCCCGTGCTCGCCATGACGTCTGCTGCAGGCCAGGCCGAGAGGGCACACATGTCGGGAGCCACGTCTGTCCACAGCATCCGGGCGGCACCTCGGACCAGAATGGCAGCCGCACCCGCTCCCAGCTACGGCGAGAGCTCAGAGATCTCAGCACAGGAGAGGAGAGCAGGCTCCGGGAGAGAGGGTCCCGGGGGAGGGAAGGAGGAGGAGGAGAAGGGAAACGGAAGGCCCTCCTGCACGGGTGGAGAGGCCCAGGCCTGGACCCAGTGTCCTGCCACCTCCTGTGTCCTCGGACCGCAGATGAGCCCTGTCTAGACCACAGCTGAGAAACTATTTGCCTTTTAAGAATTCCTTAGACTTGGGTTTCTCAAATAAGAAAAACCATGCAATATTGATACTGATTTATTTCACTTAACATTGTGGTCTCAAGGTGCATCCATTTTCCTACAATTGACTCATTTACCCTTCTTTATGGCTCCACTGTGTGTAAATATCACATTTTCTTTATTCATTCCTGTTGGTGGGCCTATAGGCCATTTCTAAGCTTCAGCTGTGATGAGTTGTGCTGTGATAAACACGGGTGTGCATGGATCACTGTATTAGGATGCTTTAACTCTTCCAGGAAGATGCCTAGAAGGGGGATAACTAGGTCAAATGGTATTTCTAATTTTGGTATTTTGAGGAACATCCATACAGATTTCTATAGTGGTTGTACTAGTTTACAGTCCACAGATGACATACAAAACTTCCTTTTTCCTCACAGCCTGCCTAGAATCTGTTATTATTTGATTTCTTGATGATGACCATTCTTCCTTGAGTAAGACAGAATCTCAGTGTTGCTTTAATTTGCATTTTTTAATGGCCAGAGAGATGTTGAGCATTTTTCATATATTTATTGGTCATCGGTATGTCTTCTGAGAAGTGTCTGTTCATTTCAGTTGCCCATTTTTGATTCAGTCTTTTACTTTGGGGGGTCTGATTTTTTTTAGTTCTTTATAAATTCTAGATGTTAGTCACACTTACCTACTCCCTAAGATGAATGTAAACATTATGAACTATGAGCACATACAAATACAGAAAAAATAAAAATAGAAAAGAAAATGGAAAAAACCCAAAATGTTGAATGAAAAGAAGTTAGCTGTGTGTTCATGTGTGGCACCATTCGGTGGACAAATTGCCAACTGCCCCTCAGCACCTGGAGGCGAGAGTCTCACCGTCCAGAGGCCCCTGGTCCTCCGTGCGTTCAATGGTTGGCTCTCCAGTTTATAAACGCTCTGCAATGACCAGGGAGCGAGTCTCCTTCTGAAACTTGGACTTGGATTTCTGACCCATGCGTGAGAAGGCAAAGCCCGCATTTGCATCCAAGGTACCCAGGGTGAAATGGGGCTGGAGCTTGTATCGGAGCCAAGGAGGCAGCAGAGTTTCTCTGGGTTTAAGCACGGTCACAGGCCCACCAGAAAGAAGGGAAATGCTTTGGGTCCACCTGACACCAAAAGAAATGGAGAGGGAGAGGGAGAGGGAGAGGGCGACACTCTGGTTCTGGCTGAAGGAGGTCCTCAGCTGTCTAAAGGAAGAGCAAATGCTGGCCGCAAACTTTTCTGGCCAATATCTGTAATCTGGCTATGTTCTGAGGCCCCAGAAATGCCAACATCTTTAATACTTTTACTCCAAAATACTTCAAGTTTTGCCATTGTTTCCCTCTGGAAGAATTTACTTTTAATTGTGTAAGGAAGCCCAATCATGCTTTAAAAAGCATGTTTTACCACAAGCTGTGTTTTACCGTCTCAGCCTGTCATAGGAGATTTGTGTTTATTCTTACAAAAAGGTTTGAGTAATCAACGTCCTCTGAAACACTGGGGAAGAACCGTGAAACTGTTACTTCAACTTCAGGAAAGACATGTACTGTGATGCAGTTACAAAACCGATTCTTCCTGGGAAGGCGGGGCCTCGCTCCTCTTCGGAGCCTCTTAACACACAGCTGTCAGCCAACGCAGCGTGAAGCAGTCTATCAAATTACGTTCAAGTATGAAATAACAGTGTATTCTGAAAAATTACTTTTATTTCCCTTAGCGAAAGCAAATTTTCAAAAATCATGATGCGTTATTCAAATTTAAAAGGACCAATACTGGAAATTTGAGAAAGAGATTAGTGGCAGCCTCTCCAACAGCAGCTTTTGGGTTATGATGTACACAAGGCCATTTCAGAGGGACCTGTTTGCTTCCCGAGGGGACACTGATGGTTTCCATCCCACAGCATGGTTACACATATGTTAAGGCCCCGTGTAGCCTGAGATTAGGAACCACACACAGCTCTCAGCCTCAGGCCCATGCTCTGGCTGCACTTCTAATGTTGTGACATAAGAAAAAGCATCATGGTACCAACCTCCTAAGTTTTGGCAAAGATTAAATGAGATAATGCACATAAAACACTTGCCGCAGTGCTGAATACACAGGGAGCTGCCTGAGCGGTGTGCGCTCACCTCCCTGGCAGAGAAAGTCCCCGTGCTAAACATGAGTACAGCCCTTCTCCTGGGGGCTGAGGTGACTTCAATCATTCATCTCCTGTCATCTTTGTCTAATGACAATCACAGAATCAACTCCAGATGGGCGAGCTATACCCTGTGGGTGCATTTCAGGGGGACAAAAGTCACAAACGCGTCCAGAAGCTGAAAGAATTCAGCAAAATGCCTCAGGTATTGAAACTTCAGATAAGTACTTAAAAGCCCAGGGTGGTCTGAGCTCCCCGTGTGCGCTGGGCAAGATCAAAAGACAGGTCCCGTCCTCCACTCACACGGTAACTTAGGCGGAACCACACGGACCTCTTGATGCGGATGTGTTTCAATCTGAAAACTCAGGACATTAATAATATCTCAGGAAGGAACATCCGCAGAGGGCTGTGAGGCCAGGTGTCCACAGCTGCCGTTCTTTTATCTTTCCTCTTTTCTTCTTCTTTTCTATAATTTTGCATGTTCCATTGGTCTCTACAACTGAGGCACCTAAATGAGCAATACTTTGTCTCCCGACAGCAAAAACAAACAAAGCGGCCTGGCCAAGCCAGGAGTCGCAGCAAAGAGGACTCAAGTGCAAAGCCCCAGGTTCACACTGGCCGGGCAGCCCGTGTCCTGCCCCATCCTGGACACCGTCTGTGGGGTCCAGACAGACCCGGTGCTGCCCTCAGAGCTGCACAGCTCTGCTCCCAAAGGGAGGCCGCTTGGGCCAGGCAGGGGGCCCAGGACAGCAGGACTCTGTGCCACCCACCTGACTTCCCAAGGGAGCCGAGAGACCGAAGGCACCCTCCCTCCTGCAGCTGGGCTCTGCTGGCTGCCCTGAGCCCACAGCCTGCACATTCCCTCCTCTGCTAAGGTGGGCCGCACTCTGACAGCAGCTGCTCCTCCTGGGACCAAACCTGGAGCCTCCACTTCCCTCTCACAAAGCCCTGCTCCATGACGGGTGTGGGACAAAAGTTAGCACGCTCATCCACACTAAAAGCTGCACAGAAATTAACGGCTCCAGCAGAGCTCCATGAGGCTCGCGGGCACCAGGGAGGAGCTGATGAGCCACAACACCAGGCAGAAATCCTGGCCCTGGGTGTCTCGGCAGCACGGGGTGCCGGGTTTGTCTGCTGTGAGCTCTGCAGGAAGGCAGTGAGCATGTCCCACTGCACCTGCTCACCCTCGAAACAACCCGGGACCCGCAGCTCCAGGAGATTTAGAACTTGAATGAAATATTTTAACGTGCTTAAATCATTTTCGGAAGGATTGTCACCCGGTGTGAAGTTTGCCCGAAAGGGTAATGAGCACACTCCTCACCTCGACAAGCAGCGGACGAGTCTTCAGGCCTTCGTAGTCCACTCAGCCATCCTGGCCGCGTGACGAAGTAGCTGTGGCTCTGAGCTGTGTCTGAGAGTTTGAGACTCGGAGGCGGCCATCAGGGTGGGAGCCCTCCCCAGGCTCCCGGGGAACCGACGGGACTTGTCCCAGAAAGCAGGGTCACAGGTGAGCCGGGTACAGACGGGCGTGTGTGCTCTGGGGACCGGGGTGCCCTTCACTGTTTCTCCACGGTGAAGCCCAGAGCAGCCCCACCAGCGGGCGCACTCTGGGGCGGTTTGCCGGAAGCCTGGTCGGTCCTTGCTATGAGGCATTGGCAGCGCAGTGCCTGGCAGTGCTGGTGCTCTCGGCCTGTGGCCAGGCCGGCTCTGGACTCTGCTTCCGGACTGGGTTGCTGTCAGCTGAGCAAGGTCGACAAGGCAGGTTCTGGTGGGGCGGGAAGGGGCATCAGGAGCCATGGTGAGGCGTGCTTGTCTGGGGTCTGCTTTCGGGGGCCTCAAATACACAGCACCAGCACCATCGCAACCGTGCCTGAGAACCAACTGGCAGCACTGGGCCAGGCCTGGCCCTGCTGGCGGCAATCGCGAATTTAAATACAGTGGTGAATATCCATGCCTGACCACCCGCACAAGGCTTCCACACTGACATGCAATCCTTATCTTTTTTGGTACCAGAGATCCAACTGGGGACCTTGTGCTTTCGAGACAGGTGGCGGCTGAGCTAAATCCCCAGCCCACCACACACACACACACACACACACACACACACACACACACACACCCCTACCTTTTAAAAACCACAATAGAGATGTGATTAAAGAGTGTTGCCCCATTTTAGCCAAGTTTGGAACTTTCTGATAAAATGGATCACCCTGTGGAGCTGGTTCTTCATTGTCACGTCACCTCGCCAGGATCCACCCCCGTCCTTGAGTGCACCTTGGTCCCGTCCTGGTCACAGCCCCACAGACTCTAGCCATGCTGTGCAAAGGAGATACACTCAAGCTGCAGTGTCCTCCCTGAAAGACTGGCTCTGGCTCTGCTACCCTGAAGCTACCACTCTCTCCCTCAGGCATCCCTTCCTCTTCAGAAGAGTTCATCCGGGGGGCTCTGAATTGCAACAGTAAGGGCTTCGGGGGCTGGGGAGCCTCAGTAAGGCTGGCTTGTGGTCTGAAGCATGTAAATAAACTGACACTGGGTATCTCTAGCTGGTGAGAGGAAAGGAAGACCAAGCTCACAAAGGTCTACCGAGGCCAGGAGAGGGTCACCCGGGAGGGAAGGTGGCTCAGAGCCACAGCTGCTTGGGCCGTGGAAGGTGGGAGGTGGAGGTGAGGAAGATCGTCATCTTGCTCTGTTTGGGCCAAGATCAGAAGGCAGGCATGGCCGAGACCTACGTTGCTATGGAGATTCTTCCACCAGCTCAGATGCTTGCTCTAGAAAAGCTTGGCCTCCAAGAGGAGAACGGGGGG
>NW_004624763.1:20977211-20991183 GCF_000247695.1 Heterocephalus glaber | reverse complement strand
CCATGGGATTAGAGCTCTAATTGATTCATCCTAAGACTCAGCCTCTTCTCGAATGGTGATCACTAACTCAGGGAACCCTAGATTGCAGAACTTCATTCTTACTAAATTATGAACAGATCTTATGTGAGTCCGCCCTCCACAACGCACGCACAAACACACACACACACACACACCCCACGCCTTCTGCCATCTTTTCTAAACAAACAACAGATTGCATTGCTGCTGTTCAGAAAATTATGCCAGGAAAACAGGGATAAATAAAAAAACTTCTTCATCAAGATGCAAACCAAATGTATGTGCCTACCAAGCGAGGCACCACACAATTAGGAGCACTTCCTAGATGTTCTCTGAAGCCCTTGCCGGCAGACTCGGAGAACTCGCCAGCCAGCTTCACTCTCCAGGAAAGGGCCATATGCGGAATGAGTCAGGTCCACCATCTGCACTGCGCTTTCCCAAATGCTCAGCAAGAGCTCTCTTTGGGGTCACCCTGAGTCCCCATTATACAGATGGACAACCAGAGAGGACAGAAGTGACTGCCACCTCCCCATTGTTTCTCCTGGGAGCCACAGAAAGAAATAGGCTCTGTTTCCACTCACTGAAATGATTGTGTTAACAACAGCAACCAAAAAACCCCAAGAACTTTTACCAGATCACAGGTACAGCGTTCAGAATAAAATCATATTCCACCAGGAAATGTGGTGGCTACCTTCACTGCCTCCAAGTATAAAATGAAGAACAGGCTCCTTTCTCCTTCTGGGCACTTCCAGTGTCAGGCACAAGCCACTCCACAACCAGCAAGAACCCTGTGGGGGCTGCACTGTGGCATCATGGAGATGAGGTTTTAGAGGTGAGCTGAGATGAAGATGCGTAACGTCCATTGTTTCCTCCAAAATGAAAATTTACAGCCATAATGAAGAAGAAATAAAAATAGAACATCTGCCTCCTTGGCCACCCTGACACCATCACCAGAATGGGCCATTATCCTGCGAGTGACCCCAGGCGAGTTCTCTGATCTCACTAAGCCTCACGGTCCTCATGGGGCCATGTACAGTGTCTGCACTTCGACCCCAGTGACTCTGGTGATTCAGTGATTCATTGCAGATGCCAAGAGCCTGGCACAGCAAGGGCACCTAGAAGAGTGGGTTACCATGGAACCCTGCCGCTTGCCGAGTCAAGCGTCTCGCGTGGATGGGCAAATGGTGCTTCCCCAGTGGAAGCGTGGGAGGTCCGGGCCCGGGGATCACACACAGGTATTAGCAAAATGCTGCCTCCAGTTACTGTGCAGCATGCATTTTCCAAACTCCCCATGAGACGAAGGCTGCCATGCCTTTCTAAACTCGTGGCAGCACTGTGCGCCCCCACGTGAACACTGCTGCAGCACTGCCCGAGCTGACGAGGAGAAGCCATAGGCAGGGAAGGTCCGGGTGGCCCCAGGGCACAGACTGCAGCTCTGTGACAGGGATGTGCGCAGCGGGCAGACGAGCCTGGCAGCAGCAAAGCCTGGAACAGCTCCTTTGAATAAGGGTTCCGGCTGGCTGCACATCTCAATGGCAGGGTCACCGTGGCCTTAGGTGCCAGGAGGCCAGGGCGCGTCCACACTCTGAGAAGAGCTTTTACTCCAGGGAGGTAGGAAGAGGAGGGCTCACCCCACCCGCCACAGACACCGATGCTGGGGGAGGGGACCCCCAAAGTTGTCACCTCGAAGAACAGAGAATGCTGGTTAGTGCACGGTCTCCTAACTCATGGATGTCCCCATCTGTGAGGCCCATGACTGGACCACCCCAAGAGGCAGGCCACAGTCACCTCTGTGGGCGGCCGACAAGCGTGACATGATTAGACGAGTCAGTGCAGAGTCCTCCTGGAATCCCGGACTCGAAGGAGTCTGGAGAGGGTCCCCTAACTCACCCTTGCATCACATGAGGACAGTCGGGGAGGTCGTGGGTAGGGAGAAACCTCACTATTGCCATGAGGAGTGAGAACGGGAGGACTCGGCGCTGTGCATTCAGGTGTGAAGCTGTCTGCTCCCGTTCCTACCCCACATCAGGATCAGGACTCAAACATCCCATCAACTGAGTCTTAAAGAACATTCTTCAGACCCAGCCAGTTCCAGGAAATCCCCAGCCATAGGTGGCTTCGTCCCCTCTGGAGACCTCCCCAAAGTGTTCACCTGCTCCCTCAAATCAAGACTGTCAAGGAGACTTCAAGGTCAAACTCAAAGTAAGAGAGAGACACCTCTTTGATCCCACAGATCTCCTTCTCCTTCCCAGTCTCTGAACTGCAGGAGCTAAAATGGCAGAAGATGGCTCCCCTGCTACAGCGCCTTGTGGATAAACAAGCTTTGCTAATTTGATTTCTAAAACTTTTCATTTTGACATGGTAGAATTTGAATATAAATACATCATTCAAAAATGCTGCTCACTGAATAGCGTTCTTAAAACACACATTTCGGGCTCAGGGGCTCCATCCAGAGCCCCTTGCAGCTGTCTTCTGGGGAGCTGTTTACATGGAGCCAGTGTAAGTTTTTGCATGGCCCAGACTCTTTCCCCTCTCTGATCTGGCTACCAACAGTTGTCCCAAGGCTGCACCCTCTGCCACTGTGTCCTTGGGTCCCTGCTGCTCCACAGGTCCACACTGGCCCGTTTGTATCATACGAGTGAAGCACGGCTTGCCTGTGCCAAACCATGGCAATCTGGGGAGGTTGTTGGTACAGCACTGTACTGAGACCCATCCTGCCTGACGCACCCACAAAAAGGTCCTGCTCACAACAGATGTTTATCCACAGAGATCCGTGGGGGAGAATTGATTCAACACAGTTCATCTTTCCAATTTAACATCCATATCGTCCTAAGTCTAGGAAGCTCCAGTCCACATATGGAGACTAAAGGAGACCCAAGGGAGACACAGGCTCCCATGACAAAAACCTAAGCCCTGTTGGGTGCCACAACAGGAGGATAATAAAGCGCTCTGAAGCACAGAGTGAGGCTGGACCAGCTCTGCTTGGGGAATCTGACAGAGACTCGAGGAGGATGTCTCACTAAATCATCAAATCCAGGCTTAGAAGGAGTTCTTTGGGTAGAGATGAGAAAGTAAAGAAGAAGACTATGAACACAGCGCCCCCTGCAGTTTTGTTGGGCACGGGGCTTAAATAATCATTAAATAAGAGCCTACAATAGTCCCGTTTGGTTTTGACCACTGATAAAATCCAGAGATCTTTCTCTAGCTGCCAAATGACCTTACTAAAGGTCCATATGAGAATGACAACACTTCACGTTGATAGCCCCTGTAAGGGGGCTGGTTTCTAAATCTATAATTTTAAAATGTTATCTAATGCACGATGTCATTTTCCTATTCAAATTCTTCTGTGACAAAACCAAAATTAAGTTAAACATGAATTAGTGAAGGCTGCTTATTCCTACTCTGCTATAACAGGAGCACCTGCTGTCGCTTTCTTACGCTCCATGGCGGCCACCATCCCACTGTTACCTTACCCACTTTCCAAGGGGCCATGAAGGTGACTCTCCCGGCCACAGTAAAGAATAAACTCCGTCGTCGTATGAACAAGTTGCTCCAGTGGCATTTTGAGGATCGAGTGTCAGCAATAGCCATCTTCCTGTCTCCCTCCTCACCAAATCCCTGGGACCTGATCATGGAACCAGAGCAGCATGTTCTTGTACTTTTCTTCTGCAGCACCCTATTACAGGTGTCAATTTGCAAATTACTCAAGATAGACTGATCTTACTATGGCAAAAAGTAATCCTAGAATCTCAATAACTCTAAACACCACACAGGTGTACAGGTCTTGCTGGTATCATGTGTTCCAGGGGAGTCAGAAGAGGGCATTGCTTCACAGTTTACAAAGATGGACAGACAGGGAGGCTGCCCTGGGGAACATGGTCATCCTCCCAAACAGAAGCGAGGGAAAACACAGATCATCCATGGGATTGTCACTGCCTCAGTTTACCCCTGACAGGTATTGCATGGGCCAGAACCATTCAGATGGCCCGCCTGACTCCAGGGACCAGGGACATGTGAAGCATGCTAGCTGAGAGTTATGTCCCTGGCCTACTAAACCATGTAAAGATACAGAATCACAAGGATGGAGAGACCGCTCTCGAGAGATTTCAGATCTGGCGAAGGCGCTGGATGTCAAAGCCCCAGTAACCTGGGGTAAATCTCCGAGAAACGGGGCAAGGCTGCCCTTTCCTGGGAGCCCCTTCTAAGCCTCAGAGATGCCAGCTCGGCCCTTCCAGCTCCCCTTAACTCACATGTCTCTTCCAGATCTAAGAATAACGGCAAGCAAGAAAACAAGCGCCCAGCTCTGAATGCAGCTCCCTCTGCCAGGACAGACGGCTGAGCCGCAGGCTCTTGGGCCACCGAGCAGCCCTCCCCAGACCAGCCGAGCCACAGGAAACAACTGCACATTGGCAGTTTAAAACATAGTCAAGTGCCTGCCTGCTCCCCATTTCACATTTCTTTTCGTCTCCATGTCCTCCTCCCTGATGGATGCTGACCCTGCTCACAATGGCTTCAGCCACTGGGCAGCCACCAACCTCATCTTGAAATCTGCCTGAAATGCTGGACAGATCTATTCAGCCTGGGATGAAATCCCTTTTTATTAAACTGCAAATCCAATCAGAGAGAGGAGCAAGTGCTTATGCCTAGTGTAGAGCGTGACTTCTGGGGCCCCGAGAGAGGCAGATTCGATGGTGTAGAGACAGAACACACCAAGGAGAGGCAGAGAAGGAAGTGGGGTGGCAGGGAACAGGCTGCTCTGTAGCTGGGCTGTAACCACAGGCCCTGGAGGGGACAGGGAAGTGGGAGGACTATTCCCCAGAGACTGAGCTGGTGACCAATGAGACAGGAGCCCAGAAAAGTCAGGCAGCAGACTCTGGATGCTCAGCTTGTGCTGGGTAAGAGATAACATAAAGGAGGAAGAGAGATCTTTAGCAAATGGGAGCTGGACCGAGAGATGGAGGGAGGGGAGGAAGAAGAGAGTCAAGGGATGGATGGCAAAGGAATCGAGATGTGCTGTGTACCTGCACCAGCCCCACCCAGGGAGTGTGATCAGCACGCACTGCAAACACGCTCTAATAAAAATGTTTGAAAAGAGTGAGTGGTCCTTAGCAGCATAGAGAAGTGACGGTAAATCAGAACTGAAGGTGAGAGAATCCCTACACTGTGTTTTAAAACAATAGTCTTAGAACAAGGCCATTTTCCCCATCTGGTAATTTTATAAAATAAAGAAACTGAGGCTCAAAGCCAAAGCCGCAGAGTCCCCTAGGGTATTTGCTTTGCAAATAGGTTTCAGGTGAACTCCCATAAACATTCGTTTTCAAAGCAAAATAGAAAAAATAAACAAAAAGTGCCACATGCCATTGTCAACTACTATAGTTGGAGTTGCCCTGGAAATGGAACCTAAGATGGGGAATTATTTTCAAGACTGGAGGAGCAGGGAATACAGTAGGAGGTGGGGCAGTAACGGAGAAATGGAGGGAGTGGGAATGAGACAAAGAAGTGTGTGCTCAGCACCTCGGCTCGTGGGGCGGGGACAGATCACCAGCAGGGGACTGGAGAGACGGAGTAGCAGGAGGTCTCCCACCCACCGTGGAAAGAAGCGGCCAAGGTGTTTGTTCTTCCCTTCCCATTTGCCACTGGTTGAGGGCTGTGCCTTTCCGGCTGGTCTGCAGGTGGCCGGAGGACACTTCCACAGCTTTGGGGAAAGTCTGCAGCAAACAGCTGGAGAGATCGGCATCTGCAGATCAGCAGGACCACATGGAAATGGGGAGTCTGCAGGTTCCGAGAGGCACCTGCACTGTCTGCTACAGTAGTGAGAGGTGGTGTCCCAGAGGTGGTGTGCGCTCCCTGAGTAGCTGCATTCTGCTCGCCTCTATGCCACAGAGAAGTAGAAAGGAAAAACCCACCTTTCTCTTGGTCACTGTTGGACACAGTGCTTCACAGGGGTGGCATGCACAGAACGTTGCCTCAGTAACATAACTTACCTTTGCCCTCCATCCAGTTTTTCAAACTGCACCCTGTACCTGCTACACCGTCGGCCTCTCCTACAAGTAATGCACAGCCCGAAACACCCGTTTATCAACTTCAGAACATTGTAGCTTTTTAAATTTAACGAGACACGAGAAGATTGACTAGATGTCTGTAATTCAGGCCATGGACTTTGGAAATATGACCTATACCTCAGTGTCTTTCTTGCATAACAAAGAGAAACATAGGCATACATTACACCATCCTTACAAATAACCAAGTACATCTCATTGAGTTTAAAAAGGAAGTTATGTCTCCAAGAAAGCTTTATGCATTCTACTGGTGGCACCTAAAAAACTATTTGGAAAGTTGATTTCTAGAATCATTAAACTTAAAGTCATTTTAATGTACAAATCTCTGACAAGAACTAGAAGTATAACCTATCACCCTGAAAAAAGATAAAATAAATGTAGATTTAAAAAGGACTTGAATTTCTTTAAAGCCCTCAGAAAATGTTACCATTTAGTAATGACATTCCCTCTTCGTCTGACCTCAGTTTGACACGCTGAATCGCTTTCAGCAGCTGTGGCCAGACACACAAGTTCTACATCTTAACTCTTGCTTTTCTAATTTGTACAAAAGAGCACTTGAAAAGAATGCCAAGGATAGCACTAGAGACAATAAAAGAAGCAAAGCCACAAGTAATCATGAAATCCACATCTCCCCAGGCGGAGAGCTCACCGACATTTCTGCACAAGCTTTGATAACGTTCTGCATGGGAAGAGCTCAGGCTGAGAGGTGCCACGCTTCTTACCTGACTCCACGGATTCAGAATGCCTGGGTTGCCAGGGCCTGAACTTACATCTTGCAAGGTAAAATTAGAACGGAACATCTTCAAGAGCACTGGACGGCTAACTGGGTTGACCTGTGATTAACTATGAGGGCTGCAAGGTGAAGACAGGAGGTGGTGGCTTATTTCAAGAAAACCTAGGAAGTGTGTAGACCTCCAAACCAACTTCCACGCATGTTCCACCTGTTTCCCACAGTGTGACAGTAGGTGACTCAGGGCCGTAAGGTGGAAGAGAGCCACAGCCTTGCTGAGCACACTATTTTTAGCGATTCTTCATGGTTCTTGCCCATGGCCACCAATGGAATCACCCAAGGAACTATTAACAAACACAGCCTAGGCTTCACCAGGCCTCTCTGAGGTTAAACCCAGGAATGAGATGCTTTTAAAGTTCATCCAGAGTTGAGGATCACCACTCCTTCTTGGTAGAGAACAAATATAGTACAATATGGTATGGTAAGGAACAAAAATATAGGTTGTCTTAGTAGATGCCATTTATTTACTAATTTTATAAGGAACCGTGACCTAAATATCCAGTTGTCTATAGAAGTAAATATTTTATTTTAAAACTAGATAATACATGGATTTATTCATTCAGCAGAAAATCACTGAGCACCTGCTATGTGTCAGACATAGTAATAGCTATTATATGTACAAAAATTAATAAAACATAGCTATAGGTCTGATGTGCAAATGGGAAGAAATAAACTTGTTAATAGGGTGATTCTAACATATTGGAATAAATGCTTTCAGAGTGTACATAACATATGGATAGAAAACAAAGAAGCAGTTAATTCTACCTAAAGAAATCAGAAAGGGCTTCACAGAAAAAGTAGAAATTACCCAGAAATGGAAAGTAAGTTTGATTCTGGAAAACCTGAAAACAGATTTGATGCATGGTTTTAAAACATAGCCCCCTCTGGGTCAAGGAGCACTTCTCCAGAGAAAACATACAAATGACCAATAGGACCAGGAAAAGATTTTCAACGTTGCTGAATACTGAGGAAATACAAATCAAAACCACATCGAGCCATGACCTTGTGCCCTGCAGAACGGCTACTATCAAAAAATAAAATAAAGGGCCAGGGATTTAGCTCAGTGGTTTCGCCACCTGCTGTGCAAGCGCAAGGACCTGAGTTCGATCCCCGGTACCAAAAAAATAAAAAATAAAAGTAAAATGCTGGGGATTTAATTCAGTGGTTTCAGTGCCTGCCTCACAAGCGCAAGGTCCCGAGTTCAATCACCGGTACAAAAAAAATTAAAAAATAAAATAAAATAACAAGTGTATGCGGGGGGGGGGGGGTGATGAAACCAGAACTTTGTGCCCGGGGAATTGGAACCAATTCTTAGTGGAAATTAAAATGGAATAGCCACTGTGGAAAACAGAATGGTAGTTCCTCAAAAAATTAAAAACAGAATTACCACTTGATCCAACAGTACACAATTCCAATTTGGGTCTTTATGCAAAAGAATTACAAGCAAGTTTTTAAAAAGATAGTTGTACACCTAGGCTCACAGAAGCATTATTCACTGTAGCTAAAACATGGAATTACCCTAATTGTCCATTAATGGATGAAACAATGAAACAGACACAGTGGAATTTTTTCACCTTAAAAAAGAAAGAAAATCTGACATGTGGTTCAACCACTGAGGTCCATTGTACTAAGAAACGTAAGCCAGTCACAAAAGACAAACACTGTATGTTCCCACCTAGATGAAGTATGTAAATTTGCCAAAATCATAAAAACAGACTGTAGCATGGTAGCTGCCAGAGGCAGCAAAGGCCAGAGAAAGGGAAGTTATTGTTTTGTGGATATCAAATTTCAGTTTGGAAAGATGGAAAGAGTTTTGGAGACAGTCAGTGTTATGATTGCACAAGATTAATGTACTTAATTAAGATCACTGAGCCATTCGCTTAAGCATAGTGAAACTAGTAAAAGTTTTAGGTGTTGTTAACCACAATAAAATATAGTGAGAAAAAATACTCAACCCCACTGATCTCTCAGGAGCAGAACTTTGTGTTCAGTTAGGGGGATTTTCTGAAGCCAGCAAGGGATTCTGAAAAGTCAGTTCCTCCAGGGTAACAGAGCTGGGCCAGTGAGTCCTAGTAGAATGGAAAGGGCTACCACTTAGGGTGACATCAGCCTTGGCAGCAGTTTCTGCACCAATCTGGCTTGCGGTGCCTGCAGCCAACCTGGCAGAGACTCAGAATCAATAAGCAAAGCTGTGGTCTGAACAGGACTTCCCAAGTATGAACAGCAGCTTTTCAAAGTGCGAGGTGAGATAAGGTCAGGAGCACTCCGAGGTAGGGTCCAAGTGAAGAGGGATTAGAAATAGGAAATAGGTATCTGGGGTGGTGGTTGGGTGAAGTCCTCCTTTCCATTTCCATCACAGCAACTCTTAGATTTATTTGTTCCATTGTGCATCCAGCTTCCCATCTTTAGCCTCTGGCGCTGGGCCCAAGAGTGCAGGACAGAAGACAAACTTGAGCTGGCTGACTCAAATAGGAAGAGCCCATGGACGACCACAGCTGAGAGGGAGTCTATGGCAGTGTCACCTTAAAAAGCGCTCTTCCAGCTCACAGAGATCACAGTCTGTTCATTCGGTGATCATCTTTGTGTGCACTTAGCACTGTCAGACACAAGCTCTGCCCTTGCAGAGATAAACAGGTGTCACGCTGTACATTACTTGAAGATGGGATTGCTCAGTGCACATGCTTATCTTGTTTGCCTGCCTCATCCCAGCCCCACTACCATGACCTCCCCTGCTTCCCAAAGCATTCAGCAACTTCATGAGACAATAAACGAATATATGAATGAGTGGTTTTAACTTCTCGTGTTGGAACTCTGTCAGAAAAAGCCTGAGTTGAAAGAAATCATGTAACTTGTGTAAAACAAGGCTTTCACTTAGTAAATGAAAAAGTGGTATTAAGAAATACTATAACTTGCTCAAAGTCATAGACAGAATCTTCTGTTTCACCCAGGATTCTTTTCACCGGACCCTTATACGTTGTCAAAAGTCTTTCTATGAATCCCACTGAAAATTTCTCAGTGGGGAAACTTGGGACTTGAAAAACACCTGGGACGCTATTACCTACATCAGTATTTGTTAAAGTGAAAATAAACAGTAATGTGGGGCTAGACACTGAAAAACATGATGGAGGAAGAAAGACAATTAGTCCACTTTCTGCTGCTATGACTGTTCACAGCTGAGGTAGGACAGTTTATAAACAATGGCCTATTTACCTCGGGTTCCTGAAGCTGTGAAGTCCAAGGGCCAGGCACCCGCATGTGGGGCACAGCTTCTCACTGCATCACAAAACACTGGAAGTCAGAGAGGCAAGAGAGTGTGAGAGACAGGGAAATCAGGCTGAACTCATGCTTCGTACCAGGGATGACTGAGCCCCTCAAGAGGAAAATGATGTCAGAGCATTCGTGAGGGCAGAACCTACATGGCCTAATTGCTTCTGATGGGTCCCGCCCCTCAACAGCGTTATGCTGGCATTAAATTTCATCTAGAATTTTGGAGGGGGCAGTAAAGGCACAGCACCAGCCCAGAGCCCAATACATTATAAAGCTGTAGTGGTTGAAGGTGTTATATGACCAGATAGTCATGGAAGAGGACACTTAGTTGAAAAACAGAGCTAAGAGCACATCGAAATTTAATGTAGCGGTCAGGACCTCTGCTCCCATTCTCACCTGCCTTGAGATGTGTGGCCACCCCACCTCCACCTGGAGGGCAGCTCCCTGCGCCCAGGGCCCAGGTTCCAGATCCATGAGGCAGAGGCACCTGGGGCCAGAGAGCCATTGCTATGAGCTGGGGAAGGTGGTGCAGTGGTGAGTGTCAGCGAGAGGGTCTCTCCAGGCTTGAGGTTTTCTCCAGGCTCTCCACAGGGAGAGTGAAGACAGAGCAGACTAAAGCAATTGGTGAGTTGCTGGGACCAGCACCTCCTACCAAACCTGGACCTTCTTCTGAGGGGGAAGGGCGGCTCAAACCTGCAGGAGAACCTTGTAGAATTCTAACCCAAAAAGGAGGTCAGGGAGCTCAGTTCTGGCCTCACAGCCGGAAACCAGCCTGAATATCACTGGACTACAGCTGGCTCTGCACACTGCTGCCCAAGAGTTGTGTATCAGCAATAGCCGAGTCATGCCTCAAAGAGGAAATTTTTCTTTCTTCCTTTTTTTCTTCTTTTTTTCTTTTCTTTCTTTCTTTCTTTCTTTTCTTCCTTCCTTCCTTCCTTCCTGTTTTCTTTTTTCTTTTCACTCACTTCTCTTTTCTTCTTCATTTCTCTCCTTTCTTACTTCTGTGTCTGTCCTATTCTGCTATTTTCTTGATTGTTCTTATTGTTAAAAGAGTGTGAATACAGTTCCTAGTTTTCTTGTTGCTATTTGTTTGCTCCATTCTTGTTTCTGTTATTTCTTTTGGAAAAGTCCAAAGGAAAAAAGTCCTCCTGTCTTTACCAGTTTTCCAGTTTGTGTGATCCGCCTGTGTACTCTAGCTCTACTTCTCTTTAGCCCCCCACCCACCCCCACCCAACTCCTTCTGAGACTTCTTCCCGGAAGGTAAACCTGCCTATATTGAAGGGCTGACTTCCTGTCAACATATTTCTGGTTGGTCCTTGATTTAGATATGTAACCACAAGTCTAGTTTATGCAGTTAAAGGTGTCAGAATAATAGCAACCACAGTTTGTCATTTTCGAAGCTGTGTTTGATGCCATTGTTATTGCTGATTGTATTACTTTGACCAAGGTGATGTGATTGCCTTAGTCAGTTGTCTTTACTGATATACCAAGTCTGAGATCACTTAAAGGCCATTACAGACTCAAAATTCAAAGGCCAACTATACCAGGAAGACAATCCAAGAAGTAGCCATTCCCTAAGGCTCTAAATACTAGCAATAAAGATACTTGCAATAAGCACTTTACAAGTAGCAAGTTAAATCAAAAACTTCAACAATAATAAATAGAAAGGAGAAGACACCTAAACAAGATGCAAACCCAGACTTCTAGATCACCAAAGGGAAATCCGGGAGGTGAGATGGAACAATCCGAAACTCAACCACCTGAACTTCCTAAACTGGCAATGAAAGAGGATCTGGAAAAAATGAAATCAGAAATACTTCCTCAGATAACAACAGAGATGGTGACCATACTGAAAGACATGATTAATTACTCTAGAGAAGGCACAGATTTTAAAAAATAAAGGAGTTCAGGAATGTGATGGAATCCCAGCATAGGAAAGAAATGGAATCCATAAAACAGATTCAAATAGATATCCAAGGGCTGAGGATTTAGCTCAGTGGTTCCAGTCCCTGCCACGCATGTGCAAGATCCCGAGTTTGATCCCCAGTACCAAAAAAAAAAAAATGGCTTTGGGCCGGGGATTTAGCTCAGTAGTTCTGCCGTCTGCCTTGAAAGCTCAAGGACCTGAGTTTGATCCCCGGTACCAAAAAAAAAAAAAAGGCTTGGCATTCTTTTTGTTATTGTACCAGAAGAATCACACTCTTATTTTGTTGGAAATAAGAAATTCATTTATTAATAACTTGAAATTAATTTAAACTCTTAATGGGGAAATCTACATGTTAGTGTTAGTAGGAAGAACTATTGTATTAACTTTTCTAATCAGGTATAGCACTTGATTTATCAAGAACTCTGCATATACTCTATTTCTCAGAATAGTATTTGTTAGAAGTTAAATAAATACTTTTGTGTTTAACCTGTTTTTATTAGAATATCAACAATGAATCCATTTTTATTTTATTTCCATTATATATTAGTATAAATACTGCCATACATGTATAAACAAGAAAAACAATTTACACATGTACAATATATGATATAGGCAAACAACTGAAATTTTGTGGGATTTAGAAATTCTGCATCTGGACTCATTACTTTTAGTGATTTTTAGTCGATTCATTAGATATCTAGGTCTGCAATCATGCCATCTGCAAAATACACACTTTGGCTTCTTCCTTTCTAATATTTATATACAATATTTTCTTATCCTGAATATTTACTGACAGTATTTCTAGAATTTGATTCTAGAATACATACTGAGTTAAGGAAACCAGTGTGTCTTCCTTCTTTAAGAATAAAAGAGATTCTTTGCTTTCAACACATACTCTATCATGCTTTGACTGGAAGTCCAATATAGTTAATGTTGCCTATTTAGTTTCCTCTTTGGAAGGCTATAGATAAGAATAGTTTGGAGATAGTTCAAATGAAACTAAACAAAATAAAGAAAAGAACAGAATTTGGACATGTAGAAACAATGGTTCCTACCCCATTTCTTGGGCATCGTGAAAGTGTTTGATACATCAGAGTCTCTTGAATCAGCTCTAAGTGCCCCAATCTACAGACATGAAGTTCCTTACCCCAAGGCGCTGATATTTTCCCTGGCCCCAGGCCCCCTTCCTCCACAGCCCTAGCCCAGGAATAATGGATATACTCTAATATTAGACAGATGGGTTTGAACAATGGAGACCAAGCAATCTGACTTTGGGTTGTTTTGGTTTTTATTGGAAATATCCCCCAAATGTTCACATGTTGAAGGCTTGGTCCCAGCTGTGGCACTATGGGAGGTGATGGCACCTTTAAGGGGTGGGGCCTTGTGGGAGGAAGTTAGGTCATTGGGGACTTCCCTTGAAGAAGTTAATGGGATTCTAGTCCTTTCATCTTTTTCTTTGCCTCTCCCTTGACATGAGAGAACCTGCTTCCTCTGCCATGCATGCCCACCATGATGTACTATGCTGCCACAGGCCTGAAAACTGTGGAACCAATTGACCATGAACTACAACTATAACCAGAATAAAACTTTCGTCTTTCTAAAATGAGCATCTCAGACAGTTTGTCACGGTGATGGAAACCTGACTGACATACTGAGAGTTATTGAAGTATATCCCATATGACAAAAAACAATCACTAAATTACCAACACCTGATTTTAAAGTTTTTCAAACTTTACCAAACATCTTATTTAAAATCTCTGAATAGTTACACATATATAAAGAAACAATGTATATATTATAATTTTCTCCATTGATATGGTTGCTATATGAATTTTTCTTCTTTGTAACCATTTTATGGTTCTAAAATAAAGAGCAGTGAATACTACATGTATTTTTCTCTCCTTTTGCTAAGAT
>NW_004624763.1:20936401-20977111 GCF_000247695.1 Heterocephalus glaber | reverse complement strand
AAAAAAAAAAAAAAGCCTGCCTCGATAGCCAAGAGATTAAAAACTCCATTGAAAGTTAATGCAGCAGAATGAGCCAATGTGAGGACAGAATATCAGATGTAGAAAACAGGATTATGATTAGTGACCAGGAAAGGAAAGAATTCTTAAAAATAGTGAGGGACCATAAGAAATCAATCCAGCAGCTGCTGGATGATGCAAAGAAGAATAACATAAGACTGATCAGAGTCAATAAACTAAAGGGAGACAGTGCAAATGACATAAAAAAAAACTCTTCACAGAAGTGATGGCAGAAAACTTTCCAAGCAGGGGAAAAGAATTTGACATAGAGATAAGTGAGGCATATAGGACTCCAGCTAGCCGTGATAAAAAAAAAAATCTACACCTAGGCATATAATAGTCAAGATTCCAGAAACCCAACAGAAGAACAAAATATTACAAGGAGTTAGAGAAAAACAACAAATCACATACAAAGGAAAGCCCATCAGAATCACAGGAGACTTCTCAACACAAACCCACAAGGCAAGAAGAACCTCAAGAGTGAAGTATTTCAAGCCCTAAAAGCAAAGAACCTCCAACCCAGACTGATGCACCCTATAAAACTCTTTCAAAATCTATGGAGAAATAAGATACTTTCATGACAAAGAACATCTGGAGAACTTCATGAACACCAAACTAGCATTCCAAAAAATATTAAACAATATCCTAGGAAAAGACAGTGATGATCACAACCCTGCAAAGCCTAACAGAATAAATCCATCAGGCAAGACAAGAAATAAAATGCAAAAGTGGGGGGAATCCAAAAACAGGAAAAGACCATGACAAAGATAAGTCAATACATATGAGTTATAATCATCAATGTTAACGGTCTCAATTCACCAATCAAAAGAAATAGACTGGCAGAATGAATGAAGAAGCAAGATCCAACAACATGCTGCATACAAGAAACCCACTTAATTCAAAAAGAAATTCATAGACTGAAAGTTAAAGGATGGAAAACCATACTCCATGTGACAGGAACTCCCAAAAGAACAGGAGTAGCTATCCTCTGCAGATCAAATGGATTTCAAACCAAGACTAATTAAGAGAGACCAAAGAAGGTCACTACATCCTTGTAAAGGGAACAATCCAAGAGGAAAAGATGACGATCATAAATATATATACACCAAATACTAGTGCACCCAACTATATAAAACAAATATTAATGGATATGAAAAATCAAATAAGCACTAATCCAATAGTAGTGGGGTACCTCAATACCCCACTGTCACAAAATTTGGTATAGTATAAAATATGTATCACAGATTAGACGGGCTAAAATTGTCCATTGGTGCTAGAACAGCTGAGAAGTATTTAGGAAAAAACTGATTTTCCCATTGCGCTACATTCCAAAATTTTAGCTGAATTAAAAAATTAAATGTAGAACCAAAGAATGGCAAAAAAATCCAAGAAATTATAATCAAATATAATAAATATTTAATTTATTTAATAATAATCCTAATAAATGTTTTTGAAGGTAAGAATTTGATGTACTTCAAGTGCTGGAGGAACTCACAAACAACATGACAGATATGGTTATAGAGTGTTAAAGTTGGAAGACTTAAAACTACTAACATTAAAAGGCAAATAACAAGAAAATATTGGCAAAAAAGATAAAAAAGAGGCTAACAATTTTTTCTACTAAAAACTCATAAAAAACCAATATAAGCCCATCAGAAGTAAACTTTAATGGACAATCTATGAACACAAAAGAAAACTGTTAATAACCACGTGGTACTTTATGTCAAAAGCCATGAAGAAATATATATTTATTGTTAGCCAGGAATATGTCCCAGACCACACAGTGAAGAGCAGGAATTAATTACCTGCAAAATTTCTCTGAGATTATGAAACTAAGGAATGCTCGATTAGTTTCATATAATGCCCTTAATATCAAGCTACAAATTTCTTAGGTTCGAAACTGTTAGGTGCTACTTCCAATTTGCCTTTTCAAAACACAGTGATCTAATGTAAATTAAAAGATTTTGAAGGAAAAAAAAATCAATGAATGGGTGGATACATGGATGGATGGATGAATAAAATTTTGACACCACATAAATCAATAAAGAAAAATCAGACAAAATATAGACAAAAATCAGACAAAATACTGGGTAAGATGATGCAGATAAAGTCATGCCTACTTTGGCTTCAGCAAAACAAGCTATTTGTGAACAGAAAAGTAGGTTCTGATAATACCACTAAATTCTCAAGGAGGTTGTACGGTGCTTTTTGAGAACAACTATAAATATTTGGCTGGAGGAAGGACCCATGTGATCGCTATGCTTTGGAGCCAAAAGCAGAGCTACATTTACACTGAAAAAGCCACTGCCTTTACCTTTGTCCTAGGATAGGATAACACTCCTGAGAGTGTCCAACCCAAGGGACAAGAAGACTGCTTTCTCATCTTGGAGATGGATCAAGGACAGAGTCCTAGGAAGCTGCAAAATGGAATGGGAAGGAAGAAAGAAGGAGGCTCAAGAGGAAACAGGTAAATCTGATTTTTAAAAATTAAAAGTAAGAATGGAGAGTGATAAATAGTGATTGGTTAGCAGAAATATGTGACTTAAAGAAAGATGATACCAAAAACAAGCCATAAAAGTTGATAATTAGGAGATTATTAGAGAAGTTAATGAGACCTGTGTCCCTGAAGCAGGACAGCATAAGCCAGATGACAGTGAAGAGTCAGCTGGAGGAAGTGTAAAATGTTTATTCAAGAAGTTTGATGGTAAAGGAATAAAGGGATTGCGCCAAGTAAAATCGGTGAATTGAAAAAATGAACAAATAAATTACAAACTGTCAAAACAATATGCATGCATTTCCTTATTGTTATGACAATTAATTCTGGCTAAATTGTTTTTATTTTTAACAAGTTGTTTCAATTTTTTTAATTCAAAAGCCCTAAGTATTTCCCTGCATGTTCATTAGTCTTCATGTGTCATTTTTAATAACCACAGGACCCTAATGTATACTAGACTGAGCTTATCAAACCAGATCAGCTTATCGCCCAACTCAATTCCTCAAAACAGCATTTCTAAACACTCATTAGGCATCAGCAACTTTATTTAAGGTCCTTTGGTTGGTCTTGGTTATGTGACCCTTGGGAAGGCTACCTTGGCCATGTGACCCTTCGTCAGACACACCCTTCCACAAAGAACCGTTAGAGATTTTATATGCCATTGCCTTGCGGGAAAAAACTTGTTACAAGATTATAGGAAGAAATTTAATTAGCACAGACGGTTTATTACAAACAAAAATTCCAAATGCTCAGAAAAGTGCTATGCTTCTTGTGTAAGAGGAATTCTCAGGACATGGTGGAGAGGAAGCAATGGGAAGCGGGAATGGTCTCCCAGCCTTCTGTGTTGCCCACACCCATTGTAAACCTTGCTTTTGGATGTGATTCGTCCATATTCTTGCTTTGCTGCCTACTCTCATCTACTTGTTTCTACTCACTGTGCACTCGGTGTAGCCACCACAGGGGATCTGTAGAGGGAGCCATTGCTTTGCTTCTGCTCAGAGGTAGCTATCCATTTCCTACCAGCCCCTGCCCAAGAAATATATGCCACCCACTGGCTAACAGGACTTTCCCTGTCATCTTTTCTCCTGCCCAAGATAGGCAATCAAGTCATCTACCAGGAGGTATTTTCTACCAAGGAGCCCAAACTCCCTTCTCACCAGAAATATAATTGAGCAATTAACCTAGCACACAGAGTCATATTCCTCCAGTTGTGCAGCTCCTCAGGACTGCTCCAGAAAGCAGAGAAGGCTTAAAGGCCTTTTCAGAAAGGTAGTCAACTGCATAAACAGACCAGGAAGATGAATCTACACTTGGGCTATGCCACAAGGCCGCTCCAGCTGGCTACCCCAATCCATACAAACCTTTCTAACAAGGTATACAGAGTTTGCTGGTGCAGATGGTTCAGCTGTCAAGGAGTGGTCTGACCAACCCAAGGGAAACTGCCCCCAGAATACCCCAATATCCATCACTCTGGGCCTCTGATTTCCTCCCACCTCAACTGAAGGCACCCTGGTAGCTGTGGCGTATTTAATCCCTAATTCTCCTTACTGATTCCCACTGGCTCCCTCCAACTACAGACCTCAGTATGCAGCCCTGCTGTAGATAATTTTATTCAAGGCCTTCATTGGCAAGTGGATTTATGAAGCAGATTAATTAAGCCTAGAAAATTCCCTCCGTCAGTATCCTGCCCACGTGTAATATAATCTCCCCACCCACCTTATCCCGAGTCTGCTGCTGTCAACACCCACTTCCACCAGGGCTCTGGCACCCCTCCCCCGCATCCCATAATTTATCCATAAAACCCTGCCCAGACCTGGAATATGGAGTGGACAGCTGATCTCCTGAGGATTCAGATGCTGGCCCAGCTGGGAGTACAAACACAAACACACCGAACCTAGTTAGCAACCAGGAAATCTCTGTGGTTCTTGCTAAAGGACTGGTGCAGTGACAAAGCATGACTGTCTGGTGTCTGGCCCTTACGTGAGGCCAGGTCACCCTATGGGGGACCTCAGAGCAGCCTGGGGACAGCTCCAGGCCTCTGCCCCTCCTCTGCCTTTTCTCTACCCTCATCTTAGGTCTCCCTCTGTCTCAAGATCATGTGACCCATAACTCAGCTTGCTTGCTCTCTTTGTTCTCTCCTTTGTCTTTCTCTCTACACACATTTGGCTCTGTGACTGCGTTTTCTGTTTGTCTGTTTGTGTCCTGGCTTTTTCTAGGACACTGGGTTCTCCATTCTCAAGCCCTTGATTCTGCCTGAGTCCCCAGTTCATCACAAGAAGGAAGACAAAACTGGGTCTCAACCCTGTAATTATACACCATGCAAAATGCCATCCACTTAATTCCCAGTTTTTACCAGCCTTCATGAACTAAATTTTCTTTCCTAAAATGGCCCATCAACTCCTGCTCTCTTCAGTCTCACTCTGGGCTTTACGAGGTGCGTCTTTCCATCCACTCCTCACTCCACCATGTGACCAAAGAAAAGATCAGTCAAAAAGCTCTTGTAGATTTGTGACCCTTCCAGACTTACCAGCTGTTATGGTTTAGATCTGAAATATCCCCCAAAAGTTTCATGTTCAGAGGTGGGACTTTTGGAAGGTGACTGAATCATAGCAGTGTCATACTCATCAGTAGATTAGTCCATTGATGAGTTAATGGCTAATAGGAGGCAGAGCCTGTTAGGAGGAGGGGTTCCCTGGGAGTGTCACCGGGGAGGGTATATTCTTGTCCGTAGCTTCTCCCTTCTCTCTCTGCTTCCTGTCACCATGCAGTGAGCAATTTCCTCTAGCAGACCCTTCCTCCATGCTGCCTATGCCTTGAAGCCAGCCATAGACTGAACCCTCTGAAACCGTGAGCCAAATTCAAACTTCTCCTGAGAATGTCAGGTACTTGTCCCAATGACAGGAATGTGACTGATATAAACATTGTGCCTCTCTGCCACTACTTCTGTAAAATATAAATAATAATTTTTCTGTCTTATATATATTATTAAGGAGATGGAAATATTTTACAATCAGGTATCTAAAGGTGGCATATGTTTCATCAATTATTAACTTCATTACTATTTCTGCTGATAGATTCTTGTGGCCACAAAATAAGACACAAACCAATTCTCTTCATGTTTGTATTTGTTAATTATTGCGATATTTATTGAAGTCATGAAAGTAGCACAAAACAAAAAGGAAAAGCTCATCTGGTTCTCCTTCAACTAACACATCAAGCTCATTGTGTGTGTGTTTTTTTAAACCCACATTTTTTTATGCCTAGAACAATTATTTTAAAGTCCTAATCTGTTTGTATTTGTTTTGGGGGATTGGCTATTCTATCTCCCCATACCTCATCCCGGCTCCTATGCCTTTCTCTGAAATGTAATTTTTTTAAATGACTTAGAGACATCCCATTAAGTTGATAATTTGGAAACAAAAATGTCTGTTTCATTTCATTTATTTTCTCCTAGTTTGATAAAATGGCAAATATCACTTGACTTGTCCCTAAATATTCAGTTAGATTTCTTTCTTTTACTAAGAAAATAGCATGGCACAATTCTTCCTCCACTGTATATAAATTCCAAATGCTACCTTAGCAGAATTATGAAATAAAAATGAATGCTTTCTTAAGGCATTTATAGAGACTGGGGAATAAATGATAGAATTTTCTTATATTTCTTGTATATGCAGATAACAGATACATTTAATGCAAGAAGGAAATAGAATTTTAATAGAATTTTTAACTAAAGATCTTGAAACAAAACTAGACATACATTTTAATTGAATTTCTGGCTCAAATTACAGCAAACCATTATAAATCATTAGGAATCAGTTTTAAAACTGCTTTCACTTTTCTCCGTATTACAAACACAGAGGTAAGCTTTTACAGCTTCAGATAAGTGTTAATAAATTACCCGAATTTCAAAATTAATGGCTGCCCGGCTGCTTTGGGGAGATATCATTGTGTTTCATGAATATTTTGATTTTGTGATTAGATCAAAATGCACTGAATTCCTAAACAGTCATCACCGAAGTCTGCTGATCATAAACTGTTCTTTTTAATAAATTATATTCCTCACAAATCTGCTGATATGGAATAATTAGAAATTGGTTGCCTGCATTTACTGTAATATTTGCATGACTTTAGATCTCCACCTACTGATCTGGAGGCTGGCAGGAAATGTACATTTTGTACATTTCTAAATATACCTTGCCTGCAGAGATAATGGTTTATATTGTGATGGTAAGAAGGTTTTTATTTGCAAAAAACAAAGAGATGTCACTTGCCCGTTCTGGAAGACATTGATTAGGCAGTTTGTGTCATTCCTATTCAGAACTTATTATTTACAGCTTTCTTGTTTCCTTTCCTTTACAGGAGATAACAATCTGTATCTTACAAATGGCTTAAAGAGTGTCTATTCTGCCTTTTAGGGAGACCTGAAGCACATTTTATAGAATGGGAGCATCCTGAAACTAAGTGGACACTGATTAAATTCAGTATCCCAATCTATTATAATATCTCCAGGTATAACCTTTAAATTAAGAGGTACCTGAAAAGTTACACCGAGGAGAAATATCCGCCCCCTGCCTTGTTAGGGCACATGTACCTAAGCTAGGACCTGTACAGCCTGTTACATAACCTGATAATTAAGTGCAGTCCTATTGGACAAACCACTGACTGCAGGCACTTAGGACTGTTATTACTCTTCTCAGTAGAATGCTCTTACCAAACTGAGCAACTCCAGGAGCTGAAGGCTGTGTTTGAGAACACCCCACTACCATCACATTTATGGAGCATTCCTGCAAGACTCACCGAGACAGAGAGGATTTCAACAGGGGGCAAAATCAATTCTTGACAAAATCCAGAGAAAGATGCCGAAGGGTGCACGAGAGGACAGTGCCTGTTCTCACCATGAAGGACTCAGATGACAAGAGCAGCCCTGGGCACTTTGATCCCTGAGTCCTGGCACCGTGGCTGCTCGGAGCCTTTGCAGCTGTGAGCAAGGAGCCCTCCCGTGCCTTCCAGGTGACACTGGGTCACCCAGCCACCTTGCCTGGGCTTATGGCAAATGGCATTTTCTCAAAAGCTTTATAACTTGACCAGTCAACTCCTCCACAGAAAAAGAAATTAAAAAAAAAAAAAAGAACAGATAGGTTTGAACACTTAAGAATCCATGGCAAGGTTTTTAATGAACAACATTTAACCTTAGTAAAAGATTCTACCAGTCCAACATGTTATTTGTTTATCAAAAAAGTAAAACTGGCATAACATTCACGGCCCGGCTTGATATGGCTTAACACAATAGCAAATATATCTAAGAATCTACCCCCAAATAAAAGTCCATAAGCAAGTCAGAAAATAAACCAAATGTAACTCTCTACCTCCAAAGAACGCTGTGTGGATTAAAGGAGACAAAGCGTGCTGCAGGCCCTGGGGTCTGATAAACATTACGTAAAACACAAATTAAACAAACAACGTCAGGAAATACTAAGGTTTTTACAGTCAGCTTTCAGTGTGGATTTTGTTGTTTTTCATGTGACATCTTCCACACGTTCGTCCTATTTTCAGCCATTTCCAATTTCTACATAAATCTTTACTTATGCTTATATCTGCATTTCAAAAATTCAGGTGGAAATATTTTCCCCCTCAAAAGCAGGGCATACACATCAGTCACGAGTGCCGGGCTTTGCACACACAGCAGTGTCACCATGGCCACAGCGGCTCCCTGCCCCTCAGTTCAGCACCAGGCAGAATATGCATGGCAGAGCTGCTCAGCCCCAGACCAGCCTGACGTCAGGAGGCTGATACATTGAAAGAGACACTTCCCTCTGAGTACATGCATGCTCCACATATGTGTATTTTTCAAATTTTAGCTAGTTCTGTTCTAAATATATGGTAATAACATATATTTTTAAAACAAAAGGTATTTCTAGTGATTGATTAAAATAGAATTCTAGTAATAGAGAGTTTGTTGGTCAAAAGTGGTTTATCCACTGAACCACTTATTGTTCTATGCCAAACACCTCACCAGGCCTTTGGGACCTAAGGGGGAGGACAGCCAGTTTCAGGTACCACCACCTTCAGGAAGCAGCATCTGCTGGACAGAAGGACACTCTGTCCAGTGACAGACCACTGTGGCCAGCTCTGTAGGGAGCTTCCCCGGGGTACTATGGGGCCCGGGGGAGGCCCCTAAGACATCCTGAGGGTCAGGAAAACTCTGAGATGCCTGGAGTTTGGGAAGATGGGAGATGGAGCCAAATGGTGAGCAGGGGAGTACAGCACCTGGAGGGCCAGGGCTGAGGAGACCGGAAGCGGTACATTTTGAGAAAGTGTGCAGAGAGTGCTCCAGTAAGCTTGAAAAGAAGGTGCTCCCGGGTATTCTGTAAAATAAATTTCCCACTCACAGTTCACAGGACATGGACATGTGTGGGCACTGTGGTTGGATCTTCAAAGTTGACCCCCACTTGGCGCCATTAGGAAGCAGTGGAAAGTGGAAAGGCAGAGTCTGGGAGAGCCCTCCAGGTCTGGGCACCTTGGTCTCTTCCGCTTCCTCTCTCCCTCCCCAGCAGTGAGGTGAGCTGCCACCAGCCCAAGCAGCACAACCAAATGAACAAGGACCGAGACTTCTAAAACAGTGAGCCAGGATAAACCTTTCCTCTTCACAAGGCGATCACCTCCTGTACTTGTTACAGTAATGGGAAGCTCGCAGGATGGATGTCATCCCAGTGTAACTAACGAGGAGTGCACTTACTTTCCCACAGTCACTAGAGGTGGTGGGGAAATACACGTCTCAAGCATGAGGTACACAAAACGGAATCTTGATCTTCTCAGAGCCTGGCTTGTCTCCAAGCATTCTCATCTCAGTCAATGGCATCGTGTAAGTCATTCTTTACAGCTCTCTCTCCTTCACGATCTCCATCCATACCTCCAGTACTTTCCCATGTATGGCATTCACACTTCCAGATTAAATCTCAACTATCTCGTTGTCTTTGTTTCCATTATACCATTCTAAACCACCACTATTGCAACAATTTTCACTCCAAATTCTCCACCTCCATTCTTGAGCCCTTATAACCACTTTTTTTCCACAGACACCACTATACAATGTTAATCAGATTCCTATCCTTTTGGCTTAAAAACATGCAATAAGCATGCTTTGTTCTCTGAATCATGTCTAAGTCCTACAGGCAGAAAGTATCAATTGTCTCTTAAAATCCATTCTCCCCTTCTTCTCTGGAAGTAGAGGTGCATCTGATGAAAGTGTGTCCTTGACCACAGAAATTGATGCTTTCTCTAGGACCTGGGTGATCATGTAATTAGGTTTCAATGATATTTCCAATATGAGTGGGAGAACACACACAATTCATTTCCACATCCAGGAGTTCAAATGCCTTTATACACCTTGACCTTTCTACCAGCTAAATATAGCAACAACGGAAACCTTGGAAGGAAAGTATTGACCAGCAGAACACCTCTGCTGGCCTAGACCTCTGGATACATTTGACAGGAGACATTCCCTAGTTTACCCGCTCTCTTGTGACAGAAAAATATACTTTTGTCTTGTTTGAGCTGTTGGACTTGGGGATTTCTTTTCTCTTGCAACCCAGCTTTCACCCTCTCCCATACACCAATCCCAGTTCATCACCGAGAGGGTTGGTGGAGTAGTAAGAGAGTGAAATTTAATCTGCCTGTGGTATTTGGAGGTGGGACACCTTAGAAGTAATTAAGGCTCAGTGAGGCCATGAGGCGAGGCCCTGATCCCATGGGACTGTGGCTCTATAACAAGAGGCGGTGCCCTGAGCTCAGACTTCCTGTCCCTGGAGTCTGCCCCACCCCACCTTGGGACTCTGCAGTGCTCCCACTGAGAAGGACCTCATCAGTCTCGGCAGTGATTCTAACCTTCACCTTCAGATACGGGGCACAGAGGGCAAACCAAACCTAAGCTAACAGGACATAGTCTGTAATACAGATCGGAGAGGAAATCAGCAGTGAGGTCCCAGAATAGTGTTGAACAGTATACTAGGGCATACCCAGGCCTAGAGGAAAAGAGTGCTTATAGAATCCTGATAGTTGTCACACTTAACGGCGTCAGGGTTAGGGACAGAGGCACACAAGCCACAAAGGGATATGCTGAATTCTGGCCTTGCTGACATAACCCCCGCCCCTCCCCGAAGAGCTCCCTCTTTTATGTTTATTTCGTGAACACATTTTCTAGGCGGTAGCCAGCCCTAGGAGCATGCTACCCTAGTAGGATCCCTGCAGCTCTCCAGGGGTATGTCACCAGGACTCCATAGTGCCCTTGGGAAGAGGGGATGCCTCAGAGAGCCTATGCTGTTAATGGGCCACTGTAGACCCACAGGCCTGCCTGGTCCCACTCCACATGGAGGAGGCTACACGGACCTGCATTAAAATCTCCAAGGGGGCACTTCAGATGGTAAGATGCTGAATCGTTCCAGCTCCACTTCTCTGAAACTATCACCTGCACTGACCTCACTAATCCCTTGCATCATTTTGAGATTTCTTCTGAAGAATGAAGTTATCTCACTCTTACTCAGGTTTTATAGCACAGTGCCTACAGGGGGGTAAGAGTGTGCATTCCAAATCCTGACCTCATGGGTTCAAATCATGGCTCTGCAACTTAGCTAACTGTGTGCCCCTGGGCAAGTTACTTATCCTATCTATGCCTCTGTTTCCTCGTGTAAAATGGGGATAAAAATAACTATATAGGTTTTTATAAGTATTAAATTAGTAAATGCATTAAAAGTATTCAGTAGAATGTCTATATGCAAGTGCATGCATGCTAATCATATTTTTATATGAGGAAGTTATGTATATATCATCTTCATTAATTCTTAACAGCCAACTTCAGAGGCGTTTTATGCTCACCTGACCAGTTGGGACACAGAGTCCCAGATGTTGACAAATCTCATGGTTCCACAGCTATAAAATGTGCTTAAATTCAAGCTTTTTACTCCAGTCTAGTGTTTTGTTATATTGTCCCAGTGCTAGGTGACAGCATCAAACATTGGCGAAAATGGGCTTTGTGACCAGGTAGGCTTGCATTGGAAGCCATTGCTGTCTATCTCTGGTTACATATCTTGACACAGGTATGTCTCCTCTGTTCCGACTCATGTCTAGATGTCCCCCTAAAGCCCCATGCAGTCAGAGGTGGAGGGATCTTGGGTGTGTGATGCTGGGATTGATTCATGGCACAGTGCCAGGATCAAGGGCAGTAGGATTATGGGTGTGGGTGCTGCCCGCCCTAAGTAGCCTGGATAAGATATAAGGGATAGAAAGAGCTGTGGTCGACCCTTGTTGACCCTTCTGCCCACCACAAACTGTTTCTCCACTGCGATACCTGTCTGCCATGCCACCCTGCCTTGGAGCCAGCTGATTATGGACTGAAACCTCTGCAAACGGTGAGCTAAATAAACCTCTCATTTTTAACTTTGAGCATCGGGTATTTTGTTTCAGCAATGAGAAAAAAGTAACTAAGACACCCTCTGAATCACATTTATAAGAAAGGTGTAGTAGTTCCTACTTCATGTGGTGATTATAAAAAGAGCTGTGAAAAAATACTTCACATAGTGCCCGTTCCTTGTTACATGATCAACAAATGTTAATTTTCTTCCTTTCACATCTCTTCTTAGCAATGAACACATCCCCTTACCGTGATCCAAGCTCAAGGGGACCCTTCAGTGGCTGTCAGATCAAGGGAGTCAGCTGTGAAATGCTCTCTCAGTGCTTTGTAATGTTAAACATTTAACACAATTATCGCAGCTAAGATGTGTTCATTATTATTGGATGGGATGGTTAGAAAAAATAGCACTTCTCAGAGTACGGTTTTCATGATTTTAATTTATCAAAATGCCATACAGATAGCAGGTAGAAGTCTTATTTTGAGCACTGCAAAATACAATCAAACAAAAGGTAAATACTTTTTAGAATAAAAACAGTGGCAGAAGTCCTAGGAGAGGTAAGATATAGGTATATGATATAGTTACAAGGAAACAGTGCATGAAATCTGGCCTTTCTTGTGGAAATGAAATAGTTAGACTTATATGGCCAAACTGGATATTCACTGTCAGGTAGCAGACTTACATGAATGAAGGAGGAAAATTAGTAAAGATATAAAACAAAGTTTCTGTGATTGCATGCAGCTCTCCTGTCTTTTCAACATGGGGGGATTGATTAAAAGTGCTTGGCAATTAAATAATTAGAGCAAAGAAAGATTCATTTAATATTGTTTTCCAGGAAACTTGTAGAAGTAACCCCGTGGTCCTACCCCAAGCTGAAGGTTGCAATTGAATCATTTATTCCAAGCAAACAAACAAGGTAAATGAGAGTGCAGAAGAGAGGATACAGAGAGACTAAAACACTGGGTTTCAACCAAGAAAAAATGCTTTTACCAAGGAACCCAAGAAAATGCAAGTTCATAAAAGGCAGTCATCAAGGTTGAGAAACTCCTAGGGCATTTCTAGGTTCAGTTTTCAGATGGGGACCCAGACCACAATCAGCACAATCAAAAATATAATAATAAACTTTTTATATTCCATAATTGCTAATATTCGAGCACAAAATAAGACAGCAATCTCCATGCCTTGACTTTGTGGCCACACTTGAGCGACTCCAGAAAAATAGGGCCCAGTGGCTCCGGTCAGATATAAAACAAAAAAACCCTCTTAATGTTTGAGGACTCAAAGAGAAGAGGGACATGAAGGCCAAGGGAAAGTGAATCTCTGAGGCCTCCCTCTGTCTTTCCTGTCCACTCTCTCAGCTCCCCTCCCTACACCTATTCCGCAAGCTTGCACCCAGGCCCCTGCATTGCCATGGACTGATCCAGGAAGGGACTCCTGCCTGGGTACTGATGGGCCCGTCTAGAACTCCAGGGCAGACCCAGCTCCTGAGCGCCAGGGAGTAAGCCCCGCTTCCTCCAAGTTACCCGACTTTCCCCCTCTTCCCTGATGAAGCCATGGAAGGGCAGCTCCGCTCTCATTTCCTGCCCTGAACTGCCCCTTGGCATCATAACTGGCTTTCTTTTTTTGTAATCTCCAGCATCAGCGAGTAGAATGCTACTAAGATTGGCCACTAAGAGTTTTTGTTTGTTTCCTTCCTTTTAATCCTCTCTTCTCCCATAGGTTATGTTAGCATCTTCCGCTGATCTCCTTTGGCTCTGGTTTTGTCTTCTACGAATCCAGCTCAATGTAGCTTCCTGCCTGGTCCATCTAAGATGGAAACCTGGCTACATTGCTTCCCTGCTGGATCCCAAGCTCTAGAAGATGAATCCCAAAGTTTCACAGAGGGACAGCATTTCCTCCCCAGATCCTGCCGAGCTCTTTGGTTTCATCTTCTGTGCTCTGCCTTGTCATCCCTGGAGTTCACACAGCTATCTCCTGAGATTCGGGCAGATTCCTCAGCTGGTGCCTGCTTCCTAGAGATGCGTCACCGTAGTACTCTAAGGCCTAGTCTGGCTGCAGCCTCCTCCTGTGAATGCTCCTGTGACTCCTGCCTCCTCCAGTCTATGTGCCTTTATCTGCTCAAACCTGTGGGCACATCGGTCACAAACCCTGAGCTCCAAGATCCTTTGTTGCAAAGCTGCTGCACCTAGGAAGGAAGGAGGGAGGGAGGGAATAGAATTTTAAAAACCATTTCAAGAACCAAAAGAAATGTAAAAGAAGGGAATTAGAAGCAGAAAGTACCTATGGAAAAAGACATGATGTGCGAAACTCAGGCCAGTCAGTGGACAAAGGATCCATGCAAGAAAACAAGGCAAGGACACAGAGCTAAGGAAAGTTTGGTTGAGCTGTGAAGGACTGCGGCAGCAGACTGAAAGGCCTGAACTTCACCGAGAAGGTGAACTGCTGAAGAATTGTGAGCGGGGATGACTGACCTGAAACGGCTTTATTAACGTCATCTACAAAGCCAGGCACATTGTCACATACTGGTAATCTTAGCTACTTGGGAGGCTGAGGCAGGAGGATCACTGGAGGCCAAGAGTTTGAGGCCAGACTGGGCAACATAGCAAGGCTCCATTTGCAAAAGTAATCCACAGTTGTGGGTATGATGCACTCGAGGAATGAGTGCCTACAGAAGCCACAAAGATGTATGTTACAGCACTCAGAATGAGACACTATGAGGAGTTGAGTTGGGGAAGTGAATCTGGGAATGGCAAAATGAGGTACGCCTAAGAGAAACTTCAGGAAAGACAGAACTACCAGGGATTAGTAGTGGGCCAGTGAGGGGACGGGAGGGCTTGGAGAAAGGTGGCATCATCAGCGGTGACCTTTATACAGCGGGGCGGGAGCTTGAAGCTTCATCACAGACGCACTCGGGAACATGACCTGGGCTCCAGAAACAGACTCGAGAGCCATCTGCACAGTTCTGGGAGAGAGGGAGAGCCATGGGGTCTGCTGGACCACCAGCCCGGGGGTGCGAGTGAGCTCACACTGCACCTGAGTCACTGAACCACAGGAGAGCGCCAAGTGCTCCAGGAAAGCGCTCCTCAGCCCTCCTCAGCCCTCCTCCTGCCCTTGACGCCCTTTATGCGGAGTGTCTGGGGCCCCTTCAGGAGTTACTCACCCCTCACTCTTCTCTTTACGCTGCAGGCCAGTGCCCAGTCTCCCTGCTGCTACCTGAAGGTCCCTTTGTCCAGCATCCGTAGTGTGACTTCCACACCTGGCCCACGGCCTGTGAGCCCACAATGTCCTCAGGAAGTCCCAGGGACCCCAGACCCATGCTCCTCCCTCCCTCTCTCTCTCTCTCTCTCTTTTTCTCTCTCTCCCATCAAAGCCAGTATAATTCCTCTTATAAGAAATGGGCTTGCTGCATTTTGTGGATCCTTTGATACCTTTGCATTAGGGGTCAGTGCGCATGTGCTGATTTGGCCTGCCCCGTGCTCTCCTAATTCAACATAAGGCAGAAACAGTCTACAGACCCCAAACCCAGAGACAGAGGGTGGAGGTGTCATGACACAGTCCGTCTCAACAGTTACTAACAAAACTCCTACACTCGAAAGAGCTCTTCTCGTTTGTTTAAAATAATAATGTGCGGGGCCCTGATTTAAAGCAGAGAACAGCGACTGAGCGCTCGTGCTGGGGCTGCAGGCATCCTGCAAGTTTGGGCCGCGGCTTATCAGTCTCCACGCATCGCTCTGAGCCCAGTGCTGTTAATCAAGATAGATGGCAGACTAGTTAATGCTGCTGTTAGAGAGACGGTGGCGAAGATTAGGAGGTTATCTCACAGATATAAACAGGAGTTGCGGGATCCCTATCGAACATATGAAATTAACAACTAATAGGTATCTTTCTTTGATAGTTGGTGTGATTGAGTGCCTGTGGATAAAAGTCAACAAGTGAACAACTTGATTGTCTGCTGAATTAATAGAATGCAAGAACTTTAAATGGTTCTGAAAGCTAATTTAATTCAGAAACCTCAGTGAGGATCCAGCTCTTTTGTGAAACTAGTGAACAAAATGTTGGCAATTCATGCAGAATAAAAATGTGAGTGCTCCCTGTTTCTGTTCTTGGAATAAAAAAATCATGGACAAAAACGGCCTTTCTAAGGGGGAACCATTAAACACGTGAGTGTCTGTATTTTATCATCCAATAAACACTGGGAATCAAAATAAAGGATAGCTGCCCTTGAACTCACCCTGGGTCTGCAGTCATTTCTAGCTCAGTCCTTCTGCATTTGTCTTCTGGATGTATTCATTTATTTGTATTTTCTTCCTAGCAATTATCTTTTCCCTTGGTGGGTCTATCTAAATTTCAGTTGCCAGTGGACTTGGGTGCCAAGGACACCAGAAGTCAAGGAGGAAGCTTGGACCCAAACCAAGACTCACCTCAGGTCTGACTCCCCAGGGCCACCCGGACTCCTGCAGAAACAGTCAGAGTGGGCCAGTCAGGAGGCCGCTGGATCAATCTCTCCCCCTCCTTGGGGTCCCTGTAGTGCTCTTTGGGACCATCTGGAAGAGATCCACCACACATGGGCTGCAGGATCTGATGACTTTGTTCTTTTGGAAATTCCAAGCTCTGTTGTAGCAGCTGCCTTTCTATAACATACTGTTTCCTATAGAAACCTATAACTTCCTGTTTTCAGGTATCTTTATTTAAATCAAGCCTTTCCTCTTGGTGAAAGAATAACACAAATTATAATTCCCTGAAATTTCAACAAGGTATTCAAATTCCAGCTGGAACCAGGTACAGGGCACAGTGTTAGAAAAAGAGCAGCATTCAAAATTGTGCATACAGCGCTCTTGCGTTATCCGAGAGACCAATCTGCTCCTAACCAGAAGACGGGGAGAGACGCACCAGATGGCAGCTGAGGTTGCCTTGGAGTCAGGACTTGCCATAGTGTCACCTTCTTTATACTTTCTCTGTATCTCCCAAGTTTAAGAATAAACGACGATCTTGTAGTATTTCTATAACCAAGAAATCGGCTGGTTGAGCCTCTGTGATGCGCAGCACATGAAAGTACCAAGAGCTGCCCGGCCCTGGAGCTCCCTCCCCTCCCTGAGACCCAAGACGGGCACATTCCAGGCACAGAGGCTCCCAAGCCTGACGGTTCCCAATCCCTTCCTCCAATGAAAGGAGCGCAGGTCTTGGTGGCAGACGTCAGTGGTTTTCACTCTGTGTTTGTCTCCTTGTGCTTCACCGGAAGTGGCCAGGATCACTAGTTCCGACTGACTCGTGAAATTACCAGAGGGATCTTCCGGCCTGGAGTTGGGGAAGAAAGGTTCCTGGCCACAGACAGCAAAGGTAACTAGCTGTCCCTAATCCGAGCTGACTTTGAATTGCAAGTTACCACGTCCCAGAGAAACACTGGGGCCCAACATGCCTAAGTTAAGAAGGTCACCAGCCCACGAAGGGAAGGCTGGCCACGCCGGGTGGGGGCCTCTCACCAACAGCAGAATCCCCAAATCTCCGTGGTTCTATTGTCGGTCAGGGAGGGACAGCGTGAAAGATTTTAGTTAAAAGATGGTGGGTGAATATATGAAAATTAACCTCCAAGAAGCTTCCTGCCAGTTCTCCAGCGTAGAAGATAGAGCCGACAGTCAGTGCAGCACTGCCATCCTTTTCTGGAGAATCGCATCACTGCTGTCTTGGGTGACAACACATAAATGTATATATTTGTCTGCTTTTTACAAGTTTTTGTAGATCAGTTTCTCACTCATGTTTTTTGTCACCCACTTTTAAGTTCCTTAAATGAAGGTTTTCTAACCCCAAGAGATTCAATAATTTTCATCTCTTGGGTTGAAAATTCAGGATTTTTAGTTAAACAAGCAACCAAACATTAGCAAAGGCTTGACACTACATCAAATGTGCTGGCCACTCTTCTGTTTTGAAATTTTCACCAAACCCCAGGAAAGTTTCATAATCCATTTCTCAAATGAGTAGCTGGATCTCAGAGGACAGATGAGTGGTCAAAGACAGTTTTAACGAGTGTTCAAATGTTGCAGAGCACAGCCATCCTGACTGTGGGGTCTATTAACCCTGCTTTCTCTCCAAGTGCAGACTTGTCAGACAAGAGGGCGATTTTAGAACAGAACTATAGGGGGGTTGTTTGACAAGAGATTTTAAAACACTCATCAGAATCTTAGAATTTCAGACAAAAATAGAACCACAAAAATAAAAATAAAAACCTAAACCAGGCTAAACTAAACCAGGCTTGGTAGACACGCCTGTAATCCCAGCACTCTGGGAGGCTTAGACAGGAGGATTGCACTTTTGAGCCCAGCATGGGCAACATATCAACTTAGTGAGAATCTGTCTCAAAATACAAATAAATAAATAAATAAATAAATAAATCAGTGCAGGGGATGTATCTCACTACCAAGGCCCCAAATTCAATCCTCAGGAAAGAAAGAAGGGAAGGAAGGAAGGAAGGAAGGAAGAAAGAAAGAAAGAAAGAGAGAAAGAAAAAAAAATGCAGTCCATCACAATCCAGGCATCACAGTAGGAAGTAAAGTGAAAACCCAGGAGCAAGTTTGTGTGACTTTCAGTACAAAATATGGTCTTCTATTGTAAGCCACTCATGTGTAAGTCAAATTTCTTTAAATTTACATATTGCAAGTATTTTAAAGGATTTGCCATTCGAAAGACTCCCACCATAAATCTTTTACAAGTGAAGAATCTCCTTGACAAAGCATAAAGATTTTAAAGATTTTTCAAACCATGCAACTTAGTTAAAGCAAGATAAGCCTGAATTGAATAGTTTCCAATATAATATTTTGGTATAAAATATAATTATTATGGATCATTGGCTAAGGTGTGGTTTTTCATATTTTTACCAAAATGTTATCAAATATCTCATTTATATACACAGTATAATTTAAGTCCAAATCCCACTGATATTATCACTGATCTCTTAAAAATATAATCACCTCACATCCTTTCTAGAATTAATTAACTGAAACCTTCAACATTATCTCTAAATGAAGAACACTCCAAACAAGGGAGTGTCAACACTCGGAAGTGCAGGCGACTCGCTGACCCAAGATGTGACGAATCTCCCAGATTATTCTTTCCCCGTGGGGGCGCTTTTGATGATTACTAGAAGCTAACAGATACTGTGAAACAGAAGTTATGTGTCTAAACCCACAGCCGAGACTTGTGTGGACTTTCCCAGTGAGTGCTCAGTACTTCACAACACCTGCATGAATTTAAAAGCAGACATCCCGATGGCCTTCATTTTCCAAAATCTCATTACTGGAGGCCAAAGTTCGTGAAATACAGCACTCAGTGACAAGAGTGACGCTGTTCTTCTCACCGTGGTCATGATGCTTACGAGTCAGCCTGGGCCATGAGCGCCTTCCCAGACACGCGCGGTTCCTCCCAGCGATCTTGGGTGCTCTCCTTCCTTCTCCACAAGATGAACTCTGGCTGTCCGGTGCCTTGGACCATGGGCAAAAAGAGCTCTCCGCCCTCTCCACAAAGGTGCTGAGGAAAATGTCATTTTCCATGGAAGAGTACACCCTCGGAGCTGCTGTGGGAAGCAGGTCACTTAGGGTACACGGAACAAACGCAGAGGCACACTAAGTACCTACCAAGTGCTCAGCAGAGCTTACTATTTTAATAACCAGTACTCACGGGAGGCTTTGAAGAACAGAGCACCGAATCCCTGCTGTTCAGACTCCTTGAAAAACAACTCTGTTTTCAGAGTGCAGCACCTTCGCCCTGCTGCACTCAGCGCTCGACAACAGCCCCTGCAGGGTCTGTCCCAGCTTAACAGACTCGTCTCCTCCCGACTGATATACTCATTTAGGAAGAAAATGGCCCCTTGGGATCTCTGTCCTTCACCAATTTTCCTGCCTCCCACTTTGCTCATGGGTAGGTAGCCTTTTTTCATTTGCTCCTTCCCTGGGAATAAAAGCTAACTCCGTCATAAATATATTTTATTCCTATTTTTCCATTTTCTCATATTAATTCCATTTCCTTCTATCCTTTCCCCTAGCCCTGCCACTTCCTTCCCCTTTGCCCCTTTTCTTCCTATTTCACATTACCTATTGTACATTTAGTCCTTATTTACACTTTCAGTTTCTCACACCAGAGAAACTATTCGGTATTTATACATGTGTGTCCTATTTATTTCACTTAAGAGTATGGCCTCAATGTGCATCCACTTAGCTGTAAATGTCTCTAATTTCTCATTTTTTATGGCTGAGTAGTACTCCATTTTATTAAAAAAACCACATTTTCTTTATCTAGTCTCCAGTTGATAGGCATTTGGGCTGTTTCCAAGTTTTAGCTATTACAAACTGTGCTGATATGAACATGGGTGCACATATATCACTGTGGTATGATTCTTTTAATTCTTTGGGGAAGATCCCCAACAGTGGAATAGCAGGGTCAAATGGGACTTCCAGTCCTAGTTCTTTGAGGTATCCCCATACTGATTTACACAGTGGTTGCACCAGTCTACACTCCCTGTAGGGAGGAATGGAGGGGTTGAAGGGAGGGCTGGGCAAGGGTGAAAAATAAGAACCAAGAGAGACTATGTAAAGGTGCAAATTTCCAATGATGAATGTCATTATATTGTATACCTAAAATGTACCAATGATTAGAATGAATAATCGATAATGTAAAATAGGAAGAAAAGGTCCAAAGGGGTAGGGATAGTGGGAGGGGCAGGGGAAAGGAAAGAAGGGAAAGGAAAAATGATGAGAAATGGAAAAAGTGGAAATAAAGTCTTTGTAAATAGGGAAGGGTGGAGGGCGTGAAGGGAGGGCTAGGAATAGGGAAAAAATAAGAACCAAGATGCATCATGTAAAGGCACAATTCCCAATGAGAAATGTAATTGTGTTGTATACCTACAATGTACCGATAAAAGAATTTAATACAAAAACATAAAAAATAAAAAATAAATAAATATATTTTAGTCTCACCACCTGGGTCAATGTTTTATTCTCACAAACCACCAATACACACAAACTCGCCTTCACTGCATGCCTATCCCATGCCACACACAGCCCAAGGTGTGTTGAGCATGCGCTCTCCAGTCCTACTGCTCTGGGAAGCCCTTACTGTTACGTGTGCCAGAGGATAAAGGTGCACAGAGAGGTTAAACAACCTTCGCTGACACACACTAAAGGGGTATGGGGTCTCCGGGCCCAGCCGAGACTCTCCATGACAGCACTGACAGCACTTGTGCCCTCCGCAGAAGACCCAGACCCACCTGCGTGTCAGCAAGTGTGACTTCCATGTGTGCAGCCAGAACGAAGTGCGCAGAAGGGAGTGACGCTCTTCATCCTGGCCTCTGGGATGACACAGAAACATAGCACGCTGTGGGACAGCTCTTCAGGCACCCGGCGCTGCGCCTCCTGCAGAAGCTAAGGGAGCAGGACCTGGGCGCACAAAGGTGCACAAAGCTAAGGCAGCATCTCTGCCCTGCCCAACCTGCCTTGTGTTCTCCAGGAGCTGGGGCCATCGCTCAGAGGCCGAGGTGAGAGCCTGGATTGGACCCCTGACCCCAAAAAACAAGAAAAATAATAGGACTGCAGATCACTCCAGTTTTACACTTGACGGATGCTCTTTTTGTTGAGTGCTTCCTGTGACCTTTGCTAGGCCAGATATTTTGCTCTCATCTCTGAAAATTGATTGGGGTTGCAGTGTCTCAGGAAGAGCTGAGGCAGGTAAGGAGCCTGCTGAGGTTCACACACCTAGCAAAAAGGCCTGGATTTAATTCAAACACTTTGACCACTGTATTTTAATTTTTAATTTCCATTAGTATCTGTTTGCCGTACATAATGGTTATTCTCATTGTGGGGAGTTGGCACATGGGCATAAATTTTAGTGGATATAAATTCTTAGTGGTTTCAGTGAAGTCGACACCCTGTGCCCTTTGAATACAATTCCCCCTTCCGTCCTCTGAAGGCCTCTCAGGACCATCTCAAAAGTTCTCTGGGAAAAGAGACAAGGGCCACACACTTTAGACAGGCTGGAAACCTGACTGCAGGCCCTGCTTGGCATTCTAGCTTTGAAAAGCCAAGTTCCACTAAATAAAACCTTCACTTTGTGTATATGTGTGGAAGTGATTAGTCATTTAATACTGGAAGCTCTACCTGGAACACATTTCTTAATACATTTTTTTCACATGCATGATGTCTTTCCACAATTTATTGCCACATTTTATTAAACTCTTGTTACCTAGCGTGTAATTGGAATCACCACTGATACATGAAACACGAGTACACGAATCTGAAACAGAGTGGAGGGAGGTCAGAGAAGAAATGCAAAGCCCAGCTCCCAAGTGGGGGAGGGACGCAGCCACAGAGTTAGGAACGCGGCACCCCAGCCCACAGTAACTGCCCCCAGAAAAAGCACCAGGTCCTGGACCCCCCGTAACCCTCAATTCCCTGTGAAAAGGAAGTGGTAGCTAAAGACAGACCAGAGGCTGCTAGAGAAAGGAAATAGGGGAATTGCCCCAGATGCCTTCACATGTTCTGACTCTTCAGGAATGGAAATTTCACCAGGGTTAAGCCTGAATTTCACTGCAGCTGCTACTCATGAGGTTATGTGGCTTCCCACTGGGTCAGGACCCCCTGATTCCATGGCACCCACTTCTGTGTCCCCTGGGAAAGAGCGTCTTCATCTCCATTTCCCAGCTGCTCACACAGAGCCTGATACAGTCTCTAAGACAAAAAAGAGAAGAAAAAGGTTTAGAAATGAAAAGAGAGATACACAGAGAAGCTGGATGGGCAACTTTTTAAAAACTCTATTAAATACAACATTAAGGACCTTGTTAGGGGCCCAGGAAATCTTTCATAAGCAAAATGAGGCCCTCCCTAGGCTCCTTTTGTGAAATAACTGTCTCCTTTTGAGGCTCAGCCTTTTAGAATATTTTTCTGAACTACTGTCTGGCTCCTTTCATCTCCAGATTATAGCCTTATTTTCACCCTGGAGCATTATATCTATTTCGAGGTACATTCAAAGGCCATACTAGAAATTACACAGTAAGGACATTGTTACCTGTAGACGGAAAATATTACACTTATTTTACTGAGAGACAGAAAAAGAACAACAAAAGAATGAAAGAAAGGAAATGAAGAACTTTTCTCATAATTCCCTTCATAATCAGGCATAACCATTCCTATTTTCTAATTACCATGTTTATTATCGTCATTGACACCATAATTATTAATCACCATCCATTGCTTAAGCATGGCTAGCTGAGTATAAATTATTACACATTCTTATTACCAATTGCCACCTAGGTATGTATGAAGATATATACTCTACGGTTTGGAGCTTTTAAAAATTCCAATTCTAAAAGGAATAGATTTATGAAGAAAATATATAAAATGTGGAAATTTAAATAAAAATATTTAAAGCAACCTTAATTCCACATCTACAAATTATCACCATTATTATTTTATTCTGTATTGCGAATTGTTGTGATTCTGTGTATAAGGTAAACACTGAAGTCCTTTCCTTCGGCTCTTCCGAAGCATGTCGAGGACGGCAGTGCTGCTGTGCCCGGTGCCCCGAGGCGAGGGCTGTTCTCGGCATTTCAGGCACAGTATTGAGCCTAAAAGCAGAGCCGCTTTCCTCAAGGAATTTGCACTGCAATCGCTGGCCGGAAAGGACGTGAGAGAATGAGGAAGGGAAGTGTTGCGGAGAAGGCAAAGTAGGGGAGCGGGAGAACGTGGCCGGAGAGCTGCCGTCGTGGGGTGCGGAGGGCGCTGCGGAGAGGACCCTCGGAGTCACCCCCGGCTCTCCGGAAGACTGTGCAGAGCAGAAGGAACGTCCAGCAGCAGGCGCCCTGGCTGGGGTACAGGGGTGCGTTGGAGGATTCATGAAGCAAAGCGAGGGGTGAATTAGAGACACAGGGAGGAAGATCCAGTGAAACATTAGGGAAGAGGCAGGTCAGAGAGGGGCTCCTGGGAGTTTGTTGGGGTCGTGTTCAGGTTGCAGTGCAAGGCCTTAGGGTCTTGGGGGCGGAGGGGTCTGTGACGGGTCAGACACCCGGCCACTCTAGCAGCGGGCGATGGCCGGGCTGGCTGGGCACCTGGCGCGGGGTCCAGGCAGAAGGGGGCGGCTCAGGCGGTGATGGTGAGTGGACAGAAGCGGGGTGGAGCCGCCGAGGGAGGGGATTCGCTGCCCACCAGACCTGCGGGAAAACGTCTGACCCGGGCGGACCCTGCTGACAGGCGGCTGCATCCCTTAGCAGTTCTCCCAAAGCCCTGCAGGCTGTGTGCTCACTTTCTAACACCCTCCTCACTGGCCATGATAGCCACCGGTTGTACGCATTGATGCCTTGCATCTGTGATCTCAATTAACTGATACTCTGTTAGCAACCTTACATATGCTTCTATTAGTCCACCTTATAAATAAGGAAACCATTAGAAGTTAACTGGCTTATTCAAACTCGCACAGCTTATAAGTAGCTAAAACACAAGGAAACCCAACTCAGGACGATGTGACCCTAAACCCATGCCTTTAATCACTGTGGTTTTATCTGACAGGTCTGCCCACATTTACCCAACCAATTCCTTTTGTTACATGTTTAGTTTTCAGACTTTCATTGTTGCTAAAAGCAACAGTGCTGTGAGCATTACTTCATACACCTTCGTGATTCAAGTAGATTCCCAAAGCTACATTGGTATAATAAAATTATGCAAAATTTTATGTTTTCTGATACACAGATGACATTAGTATATTTTCCAATTTTACTAATTTAAAGTCTTGCCAGGAGTGAATGCAACCAATTTATGCATCTCCATTCCTTTTGCAATCATCTACTCAAAAGCTGTGTTTTACATCTTGGCAGTGCCCACACACCTAGTGCTGAATACAAATGCAAGTAGGCTGACATCAGTAAGGTTACTTTCCTTATTCTTTAACAGAATCTGAAATAATTGAGTTAGAGTTCTGAATTCTCTTTTTTCTTCAAATTTCTAATCTTTTTGAATAATCAAATTTTTCACAATTGATCTGAAATATGTAAAATGGCAAGCTCATGATAATTATTCGTGTTATCATTTAATCCCATCTAATATGTGCCAGGTGCTACATAACACAGAGATGCACAGTGACCGTAAACTAATAAGTATCATAGCCCTACATTTTAGTGCAGTAAATTTTTCCATATTCAAATATGTGAAAGTCTGTATTAGTTTAAGCCTCGCCGTTGTAACAAAACTTGCCATGCTATTAATGGATTAACCCCTTCAGTATTTACATCTTGTTCTATCAAGTCCAAAACAGTTCAGCTCATTTCTGGTGGCCATCCTCCAACCAGGGATTTGGGTGCCCAGGGCTTCCTACCTGAGACTTCATTTTTCAACGTCTGCTTGCAAGGTATCTACGCTGGTCTGTCTCAAGCCAGCAGAAGGAACAGGAAACAGGAAAGCAGAAGGAAAAGGGCAGAAAGATGAAATGTTCTCCTGACAGGAATTCAAGATGTGACAGAATCTAACTGCAGAAGAGCATATATGGGGAACGTGGAAATGGATTATTGTGTGTGCCTGAGAAGAAAAGAAATCACAAGTTCAAAAACCACTGAAGCCAAATCCTGCCGCCCACGCCGTGGTCCTCCTGGGCACATCCTCCTGTTGACTGTCTGTGTGCCGGCCCCTTCTACAGCCATGAAGCCAGCAGCATGCATCCTCTCCATGTTCCTTCTCCAAATTATCTTAGCTGTTCTGATAAATATATAATCCCTTTCTCAAAAGTCAAATCTGAAACATAGAAACACAAATATATATCAGCAGTATCAAAATCCTTTGATCCCGTACGAGTTACCCACCTCTCTGTATTTTAAGTATATCAAGTTGGCAACTACTTAAAATATAAACCAAAGCTGAGAGGATGCAGTGAAGTATTCTTACACTTGTTGTGAAAACGTGCATTAGTACAAACATTCTGTATAATGCAGGAGGAGAAGGGAGGCTGAAATTTGGAACTATAAAACAAAAATTATATGTGGCCCACAGCCTTTAATCACTCACTTATTTTTACTTCTTTCCTCTTTAGTAATGAAAATGCTTTCCAGAATCTGATCTCTAACTTAAACCTCTAACTTAATGCTGTGTTCACTTTGCTAATATTTTCTAAACCTGATTATATCTTTGTAGCTCCTTCACATCTTAAAAACAGTGTACCTTGATAGAAATTTCTTGAGCCACCACTTTTCCCTGAAAGTTACATCAATATTTGTGCCATGCATTTAATATTGGGGAGAAGAACATGACCATTACTAGCTTAAATTTTCTACTTTACTAGGTAATTTTTTCTTGCATACAATCTTGTAAAATTCTTTTATTTTCTAATTTTTAAATTTTCTGTAATATATGGTTAGGTAATAATCTTTCCTTAATTTTATCAGATATGCAGAGCTCTAATTTCACTTATACTCTGAGGCAGTTCAGATTCTTTTATTCCACGTGTAAGTCTTACTCTTGTTCTATTTAACTTGGACTCATCTTTAGCAACATAAATTTTATCTTTAGCCTAAATTTTTATCCTTTAACCCCTCATAGTTACATTTTCTCTTTGATTCTTTCTAATTATTTTAGTTTCTTCCATTCTCTAGGAACCATTTTTCTTTTTCCAGTGCTCTAGATTGCACTCAGGGCCTCATGCATGCTAGGTAAGGGCTCCACTGTAACTAGGCTCTATCCTCAACCCTTTTTAAAAAGTGCTACCTGAGACAGTGTCTTGCTAAATTTCCTGGGCCACCCTTGAACTCATGCTTTTCTTGCTTCAGGTTCCAGAGTAGCTGGGATTACAGGTGTGCATCACTGCACCTGGTAGGAAATGACTTCATATTTTTTCCAAAATAAATGTATTGTGTGTTTTACTTCCAATTTCCAGTTAATATGCTAGCTCTGTTATTGCATTTTTGGTTTCCTTATAAACTTCCTTTGTCACATACAACATCCTCTGTTCAAAATGATATTTTTGTATCATTCAAAAATAAAATATATATAGCATATGAAATTTACTTTTTTGTCTTAATAAATTGTTTTCCAAATTATTATTATTTCTATACATCCTGGGAGTAACTGTTCATCTTTTAATTTGTAAAGTTTTTCTTGGTCCCTCGTCCTTATGTTTACTCCACCAAAAATGAGAAGAGAGCAAACATGTCTGTTGTTTTCCTGTAATCTGAGTTGAGGAACATTTCTTAACCCCCTGCATTTGCTTCCTCTCAAATCTCAAGCCAGAGGGGTGCTTTATGCAAACTGGAAACACCAGGGAGGCGACTGTACAAATGGAAGAGATCAATGACAAAATCAGAGGTGTGGAAATGACTGGTACGTGGGGGATTTCCACGAGAGTCCACAGTGAAGCATGGGTGTTCTTCAGAGGGACTGGAAAGAAGGAGGTGGAGTGGCAATTTGGAGGAGTTTCCAGGAGATGTGAATGGAAGAGGAAAGAAGCGCAGTGAGCTGGGGAAACGCGAGCTGAAGGCGGGTGGGTCCCAGAGTACTCTGCTCAGTCCTGGCTTTGCTCACAAATATGCCCTGTGCTATAGATCGGCATTACCAAAGATGTGTCCCACTCCAAACTAATCTGCAAGAGACTCCATGAAAAAGACACAGTTCCTCAATCAGATGAACCTGGGACACTTTGCATTTGATGTCCCTTCTGGTTTCAGACATTCACAGTGAACAGTGAACAGACTGAAAGTCTTGAAAAGACTTTCTGCAAAGGCAACTGGAAATCTCCACTTAGAACTTTCCACATCTTGTCTTTCACCGTCTACTAGCATCTGAAGGGCCTTACAGAGAAGGAAAGGCAGTCATGGCTTCCCAGATCCAAAGCAAACGTCTAACTATGGAAATAGAGGATCTATAAATGTCCTAGGGTCACAGTGAAACCTTAGAGAAGGAGAAAAGCAAACTTCGCCATTTGAGGTTCACAAGGAACAACAAAAAAAGCCAGGTATGGAAGCTTCGTCTCCGTCTATGCCCAGATACAGGAAGCCTGTTTCCAGGAGAACTCTGACCAGAACTTCAACCTTCAATTCTGTCTCTTCAGGTTTCTTCCAGCAAAGAAACTCGACATACTTCTAGCTGGTTTTCGCTCTTTAAATTGGATAAAGGGCAATTTCATCCTTTGTGTTTCCTTTGCCATTTCCAACTACTTTTATTCCTGAACTCTTCCATCCATTTTTAAAGAGAGTTATCTTATTTTTGCTCTTTGAGAGGTTTTTTTTTTTTTAAGGCAGTGCACAGTCCTGTGGCTAAATAACCCAGGTCACAGGGCACAGGGATGTCTAGATCCATTTTATTTTTCTAGTCAGCTCTGCCAAACCTTTTGAATATTACACTGGCTCCAGTTGATTTACTTTTACTCTTTATACTAAAAACTGGAAAGTTTTCTACATAAAATTGCTCTTCTTACCACTCCTTCCAGCCAAGCACTCGGGAAAACAATCAATATATCCTTAAAAAGGGTTAGAAGAGAACTATTAGAGCATTCCTACCATATCAACTCCAGTTTCTTTGTTTCATAAACTTAAATTCCTTTTTTCCCATTGCTTTCTAATAGTAAATAAATCCCTTAATACTGAAGGAAGAACGAGGGAGTTGAGGAATTTTATCTACAGCAAGCCTATCACTATAACATGTTAGTAACAGGAAATGCATAAATTTTCCTAAAAGTCTTTACTAGATTTGGGGGGAGTAAAGTTGCATTTTTTAAATAAAATTTCTTTTATTCTGACTTTCCTCTGCAAGGAAATAAATCTCACCTACTCTAATTTGCCAGAGAGCATAACAACTGGTAAACGCTGTTGTGGCAGCCATTCGGTCACTTCCCATTATGGGGCCGGCCCCACTGACCGTCTTTGGGGAGAGGAGGGCATCCCCATTCCTGCAGTGTCAACAGGAACACCTTTGTCAAGGTATGCGCTGGGCCTTTTGGGGAAACGAATATTAGGTTTAATTAAAAACCTAGAGGTCTGGATGAGTGTTTTCTCCCGGTACACTTCCTCCTCTTTCACATGGAGATCTCTCTCCTCCCTACCTGGCACCCCTGTCCTGGGGTAGAGGCTGCCTTCTGGTTGGCTGACCAGGGAAAAGAGAAATGTGTGAGCAAAGAACTGAACGAGATGACAGTGCACTGGACACTGTGCAGGAGGGCACTGCGGGCAGAAGGAACAGAAGCGCAAGGCCCTGCAGTGAGCCATGTGGCCCTGCTGGCGTCGGGAACAACAAGCAAGGCCGGTGGGCCTGGAGCTGCTGGGGAGCAGGAGAGCGAGCGAGGGAGGAGGAAGAGTCGGGAAGGGGCAGATCTTACTCTGAATGAGATGGGAAACTAGCAAATATTTCTATCAGAATGCTCAGTATTTTGTCAGAGAAACAGAAATCACTCCAGGTATTTCAAGCAGGGAGGCATTTATACAGGGAAATCAGTGTTTATAAAATCACGGGCAGAGTTAAAGAATGAAGATCAGAGAAAGCTGCTGTTGTTCTTAAGATAATTACTGAATGTCAGAGTCAAGAGGTTGCAGCAATTTTAGGACCAGCCATTTTGTGCTGCAAAAACACCAGCACAGAAGCTAGTGAAGAAAAGTCACCGAGACCCCTACAAATCTCTCACTGTTGGCATTTAATCTAATTTTAGCAGTGGGAATTCTGGGAAGTGTAGTTTCCAGGCTTTGAGCTTCTTGGATGTGGGAGAGAACATAAAAAGGATGGAATGGTGCTAATGTGCCAGTAGGCAATTCTATATAAGTACCTCAGTCAGACTACTTTTTTAGAGCATCACTCTAGACTCTGTGTCGAGGACAGTCTGTGTGACTGTAAGAGGGAAGGCAAGGAAATCGAAGAGAAGGTTATTGCAGTAATCCATGCAAGGGAAACAGAGACCTGGAGCAGGGTACTGAAGGTGGAATCATTAAATGAGAGCATGAGTGGCCATTATGGCTTGTATCTAGGTGTCTCCCCAAAACCTCATCCACTCACAGGGGGGGTTTTTAGGAGGTGGCTGGATTTAGGGTGTGTCAATATGGATTAAGGTTGTGTGATAGCTAAATTAGTCAACTGATTGGTTTAGCATAGTTCTGAGTGTGGAAATAAACCAGTGAGTGCTGAAATAAACCTTTCCTCCTTTAACTTGTGGGTGTCCGGTATTTTGTCTCAGCAATGAGAAAAGTAACTAAGACAGTGGCTAAAAGTTAAAAAGGATTTTCTGATTATTAGATGTGACTACACAGAAAATGAGAAATCAAGAATGATTCCAGCTTTTTTGACCTGAAAATCTGCGGAGATAGTGTTTCCTATAACTGAAAGCAGGCAGACTGTAGGATGAATGGGTTAGAGTCATGGTGGCAAACCTTCAGCACACATGCCACAGGGGACAGTTTGTATCACTGAAAGCTCTGAAAGCTCCACCGTCACTGGGTTAGAAGGAAGGAGGCAATCAGAGATGGATTTAGAGTGGTTTCCTAACTTGGGCTTGCATCAGAAGCACTAAGGAGCCTGTTAAAAGGCAAATTATCGTGCCTGACCTCAACTGACATTTCTGATTTAGTAATCTGAGGTAGAACCTGAGAATTTGCATTTCCAGGAGCTTTCTAGATGATGTTACTAATGCTGGGCCACTTTGAAAACTACAATAAGAAACTGAGGAGCATCAGATCTTCCAATGGACTTATTTTAAAATAGGTATGGAGAAGAATATCAACCAAAAATTATTTTATCTTGCTTTTAATAAAATGGAAATGTAGCAATTGTGATGCTGGCTTTGAATTTCTGAAAGGTGTCAATACTAATTGGTTTACTAATCTTCTAAATGCAAGTTTTATGCCTCAAATACACTATAAATGAATATTGATTCTAGTATTATTTACATTGAAATACTTGAATATGGGTTGTGATAAAAAATACAGTGAATGTGTAATGTAAACATTATTACAGTAAAAGACACATTGACATTAATCCCCCTCCATTCCAATACACTCATCTCATTGTTCTGGCCACTTTTTCAAGCAGAAAGCTGTGCTGTCCTGGCTATCTCATTGTCCTGAATCCATTCAAAATGTTTACCTGTCGTGGACATTTTGACTTTGGGAAAGAGCCAGACCCACTGAATAAGATAGAGGTGGGCACACTGTAATGTTTTTATTTGGCAGAAATTGCTGTAAAGCCTTTGGATCAGGACATGAAGGCAGCCACAACAGTGCAACTAAAGACACTCAGGAAAGAGCACTTCCAGAGCTGTTTCAGAAACTGGCAAGAACCATGGGACAAGTGTGTTCAAAGTGAGGGGCAGTATTTTGAGGGCAACTAGTGGCAATGTGTCTTTTACTCTAATAAATATTTAATTTAAACTTTTACTGTATTTTGTGATTACACTTTATTTACATTTCCATTGTTTCCAAATTTCTATACTTTCTTTTGCAGCAATAATAAAAATAAAAAGGGGTTTTGGGTTGTTTATTTTTTCTTGAGACAGGGTCTCACTATGCAGTTCTGGCTGGCCTTGCACTCACTATGTAGCCCAGGCTGGCCTCAAATTTGCAGCAATCCTTCTGCCTCAGCCTCCTGAGTGCTGGTATTACAGGAATGTGCCACCATACCTGGCTGAAACAAATATTTTAAATTTTCAATAATAGAGCACTTGGGATAGCTATACTTTCTGCATTTTATATCATTGAATTCACATAAAATCATTTTGGAAGATGTCAACATTTTCCCTTTAGAGGTAAGGGAATTGATTTCAGAAAAGGTTAAATAATGTACCTGAGTTGATATAGTTGATAAGCCTTAGACCTGGAATTCATAGATCATTCAAGATCAGCTGATCTTTAATAATGGATTCTTTTCATTGAATCCAAGCTCACTAGACAATATAATCGCCTTCAGTGCTGTTAAACATATAAAATTCTGAACCCATCCAAACGTAAAAACCAGAATTTCTGGAGGTCTTGAGAATTGGTAATGTTTAACAAGCAGCCCAGGTGATGATTGGCAGAGGCACGTTTGGGAAACCCCAGAGTGCTTCTTATCTAGAATCCCTGGGACAAACGAGGGTAGACATCAAGGATGGAAGATACAGAAGCTTCCAAACCTTACTTCACTCTTGGAGTATTAATTTTTTAAATATGTAATAAGATGTGTTCATATTTATTTGTAATTCTACAATAATTATTCCCTTCCAACAGCTTTTGAATCATGTTATGCATTTTTGTATTCAGAATAATAGCTTTCTCAATTCTTTGGAACTACTTTTATTGCATTGCTCAGGAAATATAAATGCGATGATACTGCAGGAGAAAAGACCATAAATCCATCAAATGGTCTTAAATTAAAAGAATATACTTGCTGTTAAGGAAGGAAAAATCAGTGGAAGAAATTGCATCTTTCATGCAGCTCATGGAATTTCTGTATAACCACTGAGCAAATGTGGTATTATACAAAATTAAAAATAAAAGGAGAAAGTTCTCTGGGATGTTGGAAAACCAAGCTGATCAAAGTACCTGACGCACAGAGAAAAGTAAATGTCTTACCTTCAAGTTTGCTTCTTTCTTCTCTGTAAAAGATAATCATGTTCAGACAGAAAAGGATACAATTAATATCAGCCCAGGAGGGGTGAAAAATCATAAAAAGTTCCAATATTTTAAATAAATTAAAATCAGTTGTTTTAACCAAACTACATTCTGGAGGTGAGAAGTGAAGCATGTATTAGTGGTGATGCCTCTGTAGGAAAGGCCCAATAATATTTAGATGTAGAAATACCTTTTTAATTTCCAAGTAGGAGGGTGGTGAATGAGAGTATGAACCATACAAACCTTATACCTGTGAATTGAGTACTAACTCTTGAACAAAATGCAACTACAAATCATAAAGGGAAAAATAACATATTATTAAATGGGTCACTGGGGCACATGATTGGTTTTCTAGGAATCACTTAAGTCAAAAGTAAATGTTTTATCTTGAAAACAGAATTAATCTGTGAAATCATAAAATTATGATAAATATAGATATCTGAAGATGATCAAAGTTTCTGACAAATTTGCTCATTATTCTTTGTAAGAAAAATGAAAAAATATCACCAAATAAAGTGATAATTATGGTAGTATAACTTAGCCAAAATTACTAGTCAGTCCAACATTTTTACATAGGATGTGGATTAAAAATATAGATCACATGCTCACCAAATGGGCAGAAACTCTAAAAAGATGAGATGTATTGGTGCCATGGTTAACATCCTAAAAGAACTCCATCTGGCTGGGGATGTAGCTCAGTAGTGCTGCTGCCTGCCTCACAAGCACAAGGCCCCAAGTTCGATCCCTGGTACAAAAAATAAAAAGAATCCCATCATTAATATAAAAGACTGAAACTAAAAAATGTGAAATTTAAACATTATAAGTATTGAGGTCTTCATTGGATCAGGAAGGATTCCTTCAAAGAAACAGAACCCCTGTGAGTGATAAGGAATAAAGGATTCTTAATAAGGACCTGACTTATGCTACCTGGGGACTGCGAAGACATGGGCCCTTGAACTCCCCATGGGTCAGCAGGAAGAGGAACTACAGGTGAAGGGGGGAGGGGGACACAAACCAGAGCCTACATCTGCAGAGTGCTGCCTGCAGCCCCTATGACAGGTGCTCTGCAAGAGCAGGGGTGCCTTTCCCCTGGGAGATGTACCTTCTCCTGGCCCACACGAGGAGTCAGTGGCACAGGAGACTGGACAGCAGTGGCCCCATCACTGAATCATGTTCAGCATCCAACGCTCCATTGAACATCAGAGTATAAAGGTGCCTGCTTCCCTCTGCCTTGTGCATGCCTCAGGATGTTCCTAAATGGGAACCACACCATCAAGGAAATTCTGAGAAATGCAGTCCAACTTTGTGCATTTGCCACCAAGGCCAGCACAGTCCACCCCCTGTCGACCTGGCATTCACACACACTTATTTTAACCTTACTGGGCTTCTAAATAATTGATAAGAACATGCTTCCACCTAACATGGTAATGCTATCTCTCATGCAACCAAAGACATGAAAACTCTCACCAAAAAATCATACAAAAAGGTCTCTTTATCTATCTTTGAATGACAATGTTCTTTCTTCTCTGGCTGAAAGTCCCACTTGAATATTCTATAAATTAAACTCCAAAACATAAGTTTGACTGCTATTAATACAATTTGTGTTAAATAGTAGGGAATGAGCAGGGGGAAACAGTTGATTAATAAATAATATATTCATCTTAATACAAAAAAATAATACTCAAAAAACTATGTCTATACATACTTCCCAATTACACTAAATAGTTCCAACTTATATTGTGAGCTATAATATTTATTCAAATTATAATTATTAGTTTATGATTCTCCTTCTCCTAGTAGATTCTGACCTTCTTCTTCATAGCAGAAACTACTCATTGTCCATCACTGTATCTGTAGCAACCAGCACAACATCTGACATATGCTCAATGTACATCTGATGAACCCTGAATTTCTATAATTTTACAACTAATTAGGTATAACATTCTTATAGCATTTCTCAATAAATGAAACACTGCTGGAACAGAGTTATTAGGTATTTGACTATCGAAATAAAACAGAAAATATGAAGGGTAAAGGTCAGGGTCATGGGAATTCGGGGACAGAGTGCTGAGGTACACATGTTGTCCAAGTTGACAACATGTCCTAAAGCTCCAGCCAGCAAGAAAGCATTAGCTTCTAGGAGATGAAGGAATCCAGAGAAAAGAATAAAACAAAATACTGGGAGTCAGTTCTAGTCTCAGCTCCTGATTTAATTCCTTGAACTTAGAAGATTTATCTAATCTCTCTCAGCTTTGATTTCATCTATATAAACGATAAATTGAGTCAGAGAACTACTCAGATATTTTCCAAATTACTGTCACATCTAGTACAGACCGTTTTCTTATTTTCCTATTCTGAAATGTTTCAGTAGACCCCTTCTTCAAGTTAGGCCAAAACATCAGAGTACTGATCACCAGAAGTTACTAATCTTTACTCAGATTAGAAGGAACACTTTGGTGAGATTATCAATCTCCACCTGTCAGTTTGTAAGCAAGAAGATACAGTTGTTTTTAAATATGAGCTAAAGCACAATGACTAAATAGAACCTACACAGACCCCAGGGTACCCTACTGAAGTCAGGATAAACAGAACTTTCAGCACAATGAGAACTCTGGAGATGGAGCAGCGGACCCCAGGGGACCAGGGAGTTTCCCTAAAGCCCTAAAGAGCAAAGAAGATTCTTGTGATGTGCTTCAGCAGGACCTATGGCCCAAGTTTTCTGGAATAGGGGAACAAGAGGACAGGAGTAGAGATGGAGGATACCAGCCAGGAAGTAGACGCCAAAAGATACAGCCAAGAAGAGTCACTGACAGGGAATCCTTACTATGTACCAGGTTCTGTTCTGACCTTTACAGAGGTCACAGCCATTAATCCTTCCAACAACCCAATTAAGTTGGAATTGTGATCTCCTTTATAGATTAGGAAAGAAAAGTTAAATAACTTCCTCAGTACAGTGACTACAGTTCTTACCAGTCCCTGACAAAGAAGCAAATACTTTTTCAGCCAATCTAAGATCCATCAGAATGAAGATAAAAATAACAAGTCTTGATAGAAAATCCTTGGGACATTCCTGTCTTCCAGAGACCTAGCCTCTTCCTAGCAAGAGTCTCCTAAAGGACAATGTTTTCTTCTGTTGATCAGGAGACTTTCTCCTAATATAGTTATAACTTCCAAGCCTCAGACATAAACATGGATGATGCAATTTGACAACACAAGAGTTTGGTTTTAGCTTCCAAGGTTTCCATTAAAATGAAAAAAAATAATGGTCACCCTTTACAAGTGTAAATAGATTACTTTGCCTGGGCATAGGGTGGTGGTTAACTCTCGTCTATCTGGACTCAAATTTTAAGGCCTTTGGTAATCTAGTTCATCCCTAAACACTGGTCACTTTTGACATGGTTAGACCTCAGGTCCTTGCTTGCCTGACTGTTATCATGAAATAGAGATATGTGTGTGAGTGTGTGTGTGTGTGTGTGTGTGTGTGTGTGTATTAGTCAGCTTTCTGTTACTATAACAGATCAACTTAAAAGAAAAAAGATTTATTTTGGCTCACAGTGTTAGAGGGTTGGTTCATGGCTATTTGGCCCCAGCACTCTGGACCTGACCTATGGCAAGGCAGAACATCACGGCAGGAAAGGCTTGCTCAGCAAGCTGCTCACCCCATGGGGGCCAGGAAGAAAAACAAAGAGGAAGAGCCTCGAGTCTCAGGATCCCCTTTGAGGACAAACCCCAGTGACCTCAGGCCTCCCCTACCCCCCACCCCTTAAAGGTTTCCCCAACTCCCATTAGCACCAAGCTGAAGACCAAGTCTCACACACAACCTCAGGCAGACATACCAGACACAAGCTGTTGCGTATGATTCTTGTACCGCTGTGAGGACAGCATTCCTTTAGAAATTAGAGTTTACTTAAAAATTTTATCTGCAATCAATGCCTTTCTGGCTCTAGGTAAATGCCTATCTATCCAGACAGGAAAGACTCTATCAAGCCCTTGGAAACCAGAGAGTTCTTCACCAGACTGCTAAGCCATTTGGGAGGCATAATGTGAGTCTACATAAAAATCATCTTCAATTTATAGGCACTTTTTGCTTTCAAGTGTTTAGTATTATATTCATTGTATAACAGAATAATACCTAGACAAGCAATAAAAAATACACAAGAAAGGAAAAAGACAAAGCTTTTTTTAACAGAGTAAAACGTGAAGTTGTTAAGAGTAGAAGAAAACCCAAACAAACACAGAAAGAGTAATAATAAATAACGAGACCTTAGAAAGGATCAAAACAGACATGGAAACCATGCACGCCATAGAAAAGAAGATTCTGAAAACCAGTCTGAAATAGAGTCCTATACATGGAGAGGAGGGTCTTGAGGTTCTTTCAACTCTCAAATTCTGTGTAGTTCTAAATCATTTGCCTAATGAATTTTCCTCAGATCCCAACACATCTTCATGAGGAAGACACACAAGACTGCCTGGTCCCAGCTCCAACTGAGAAGGATCTCACCTCAGCCGGAGCCCCTTTCCTCAAGACAGGTAGACAGGTATGGCACATACAGAAGTGTATGAAACTGTGAACTGACCCATGTCAAAATCTGCTGAAGTCCTGGCGCCATCAAATGGCTGGAGAAATGGAAAACACCCCAGATTCCCTGAAGAGAAAAGCAACATAGAACATCATACACTTCAAACCTTTAGTGCTTTAAACTTCTGCCTCACAAAAGCTGTTCACAAATACATCCTTTAACAGGAAAAGCTCACCATGAATCTTTCTTGAAGGCAGTGCACATTTTAATGAATGCTAACATGTTTGCAAACATAATAAAAATAGTACTTCCCGCAGAGTAGCGTGAGATGATTTGAATAAAATATCTACCTTTGGACATGAGTCTCTGCCGATGGCTGCAGGGGGGTCTGTGGTTAATTTGTGGATTAGAAGCCACAGTGCAGTGTGGACATGTGCTTTTTGAGGCCCGGCTGCGAAAACCTCTCACCTGCTGACATCTGTCCAGATTGCCGCTGGTTCTAAATCTCTGCATCTGAATTTTAGAAGCTAAAACTTTGGCACTGCCAAGGAGCTGTGTCTTGAAATGAGAAAGGCTCCTGAGGGGATGAAATTCAATACCAGACTTTCAAATATTTCATCATTGTAGAACAGAAACTGACAGGAAAGAGAACACAATGGAATGGCTGGATCACAGGACCCCAGCAAACTGAAAAATGGCAGCATTTCCATTATAATGGACTGGCTACCCCAAGGGAGGGTTAGCACATGTCCCCAGGCACTTGCTTCGATTGGAAGATACCTGCTTCGTTCTCAGAGCAGGCTCTGGATTCTATGTCTGTCTGAGGCTGTCTGAGGTTTATGTCTTGTAAACACAGAAATCTGGGGTATGGATTCTTTCCAAAAGCTGCTTCAGATAGAAGTCCACACATCTCTCCACATCTCTCCCTCTTGAAATCTTTAGTTACTTCTCTGTGCAGCTGGTGTCCCAGACTTTTCCCAATGACTGTTCATTTTCCTTTAGATCAAGGGCTTGACTTAGACCTGCCCAGAGACCAAAGCTATCTCAGAAAGAGAAAAAGTAGTTTATTTGGCATCAGGAAGCATGGGATAATTGAACTTGTAAAAAGCCGTCAGAATACACACAGAAAAAATATTCAAAACCTGCCCCATACAAGAAAGTGACCATCACAGATCAGTTCTGATCTCAGTGGTTTAACCCAATAGAATTTTATCTGTCACCCACATGAAGTCTGCATGGCTAATGTGGGGGGTGTTGGGATCCTGCAGGATCCTGGGTTAACAGAGTTAGTTTCCATTCATAGTTTCCAAACTTGCTCTGGCTGCCAGCTTTTAGCCATCAGAAAAGGAACAAGGCCTCAAAATAAGAGCAGAATGCTAAGAAGTGTGGTATACCTTTTTTTTCCCACATTCCATTGCCCAGTACTCAGTAGCACAGCTAAAAATGCAAATGAAACTAGGGAACGTGGTCCTGGAATGAGGTAGAAGGTTTATGATCAACGACTTAGGCCCTGCTATATCTGATTGTTGTAGATGTTCTCCCAAAGCCTCATGCATTCATAGATGGGGTTTTGGGAAGTAGCTGGATCATGGATGTGTGTAATACTGGGATTGAGGATATGTGAAACTAAATTGTTTTAGCATAGTTCTGGGTGTGGATAATGGAAAACACCCTCTCCCAGGGCTTTTAGCCTGGATGGAATAGAAAGGGACAGAAAGAAGGTGGGCTCACTGCTGCTACTTGCTGCTGCTGCCTCCTGCCTAGCCTGCCATGGACTGTTTCTCCTCTGCCATATCCCTCTGCCTTAGGGCCAGCCAACTATAGAATGAAATCTCTACCAACTGTGAGCCAAAATCAGTCTTCACTCCTTTAACTTGTGGGTGTCAGGTATTGTGTCTAAGCCAATGAGAGAAGTAACTAAGACACAACATGCAATACAGTGTTTCAGGAGAACTTAAGTTGATCCATAGTACATGCATATTAGTACTTTGTACTTTGAAGAAACTAAAGTCAAATCATGGTCAGGATGGCTCCAGTGAAAGTTTTAATACTCACAAACCTCTTTGCCATATTTGCCATGCTGCTAGGATTATGGTTTGCACTGAATGTTTATAAAGTTTTAAATAATTGCCCAGAGTGTCTCAGTAAATATTAGAGTTTAATTTCAAGACAGAGAATCTTACATTTGAATATGTGCACATTTCAAAGGATGGGCAACATGACTTCCCACATGTTCTTGGACAGACCAACCAATAGAGCACATTATCTTTGCATCCTGAACAACACTCAATGCTCACAGGCATACAGTAGCACCTTTCTAAGCACCTGTAGAATAGGTAGACCACAGTGTGACATGTGTCCTCCTAACTTGAGAGAGCAGTAAATTTCATCCCAGGGAATTCAGTTTTTAAAGCTCAGAGTGCCTCACACTGTAATCAATTCACACGCACAAGCAGGGGGAGCACCACTAACCGGGAGGAGGCCATTCTGAAATAATTTCTAACTTTCACTTTCTTGGACTCCCTGATAGTGAGCAGGTACTTGATTGCCAGCACACCGATCTGTTGAATATTCACCTTGATGGAAGGGGAAGTGATGCAGAAAATACATAACATCAGATAATCCGAAAGTCATTTATGTTTGGCTCAGGAAGACTTTGCATAATAATTTTGCAGCTGATTGATCCTCTTGGGTTGCTTGTGCTGATGTTAGGGTAATTTTCATCCTCGGAAATACTAACCAGAAGTAGTGAGGTGTATGACTAAATATATATATAAAAAAGTCATTCATTCATTCATAAGATACTTGGTGGAAGCACCATGAGAGGTACTAAGAATGAAAAGACAAATAAACTATTTGTTGTTCGTGCTCTAGAGGGACTCATAAATAAATGTAATCAAAAGTCAGCCAAATGGCATTCTAGTTTTCTGGATAGTATGCCACTGTACCCCCAGACTCCTCTTGCCATTTATAAATTTATTTTCACACTTGAAATAAAAGAAAGCCTAGATATAGGTATTTTAAAATTCTAGTTATAGAGTTTACTCTCATGAATAATTCATTGTAATATACGACACCTGTAGTGATGCTACATTCTAGGACTTTCAAATGCTTATATACATTAACTAATTTAGATATGAAAACATTATTAAAAAGTAATGTTATGGAGTAATTAAAAATTTAACAACTAAGAAAAGCCCGGGCCCTGATGGCTTCACTGCTGAATTCTAAAAGACATTTAGAGAGGAACTACTGCCACTACTGTTGAAACTCTTCAATGAAATTGAAAGGGAAGCAATACTCCCAAATTCATTCCTGGAAGCAAGCATCACCTTGATCCCCAACCAAAAAGGAGAACTATAGGCCAATCTCACTAATGAACATAGGTGCAAATTTCTGTAATAAGATACTGGCAAATAGAATACAGAAGATCATGAAGAAGATCATACACCCTGATCAAGTGGGATTCATCCCGGGGATGCAGGGATGGTTCAACATACACAAATCAATCAATGAAATACACTATATCAATAAAGCCAAGGACAAAAACCATATGATTATCTCCATAGACACAGAAAAAGCATTTGACAAAATCCAACATGCATTTATGATAAAAACCCTACAAAAAATTGGAATAGGTGGTCTCTACCTCAAACT
>NW_004624763.1:20912670-20934306 GCF_000247695.1 Heterocephalus glaber | reverse complement strand
GTGCTTTTCATCCTTTAGAGCATAATCCTACTTATATAAGAGTTTACTGTAAAACAGTGTGCTGCTATGCCAGTGGTAGCCTCATGTATCTCGTGCTTAACTGCATATTTGGAAAATATCAAGGGGCCATCACAGATGATTGACGTATACCTTCTCAGTTTGCACTTAGAAGTTGGCACTCTGTATGGTATTTTGCAATACACATGGATGAAATTGCCTAATAACATATTTCTCAGATTATATTTCCATCACATGTCACATGACTGTATCGAAAGTTACATTAAAAAAAATTTGGCCTATGTAGAGTCTACTAGTTAATTAGAATTTTTTCTCCAGACCACTATTTGCTCAATAATAGTTTTGAAAAATCTTTCTAAAATAAATCACATCTTCTGATGTCTTGTTAATGCCTGAGATTTTTTTTTAAATTATATGGAAAAATGTTTACTTTTCAGTTTTGCTTTGGATGAGTTCTATTATGTTTGAATATTATAGTTTTTTTCCCTTGCATTGTTTTTCTTTGAATAATTTTAATTTTTATACATGTGTGTGTTTAGTGAATGATAATAAAGTTATACATTATTAAAAAAGAAAACTAATGTTATTATTAGCCCCGTTTTATAGGTGAGAAAACTGAGGAGCAGAAAATAGCTCTTAGGGTGTGTAAGTCGGCAGGTCTAGGATGCAAACCCAAGCTCCAGAGCCTAAGATCTTAACTGTCACACTCTGCTGCCCTCTTTGGCCAAACTATCTAATTGAATAAAAGTAAAGAATATCAGTGATCCTTACAGGGAAAAATGAATTAGGTCACTATTTCACGCCTACAAAAATTCAATTTCATTCATTGGAAAAGGGCAAATATCATGTATGTCAAAAAATACCATAAACAAATTTTAAAGAGAAGTAAAAATCTACTGAAAGTAGACACTTGCAAAATATGTTGCAGAGAAATAATTAGTGCAACCGAATAGGAAAGTGAGAAAATGCTACAAAGTGCTCTCAGGAGAAATGCAAATGGTCATCAGATCTTTGAAATGACATTCAGTTTTACTAGTTGCTAAGAAAGAGCAAATGAAAATGCCCATCCTGTGGGCAAAAATGGGAAAGTCTGACCACAAACACGCAGGCTTAGACACAGAGGAAAAGGAGTTCTTGTACCTTGTGTGGCAGCAGAAATGGGTAGAGCCACTCTGGAGAGGAATGTGGACGACCCTGTAGAAGGGAACAAGGGAACCCTCAGTTCAGTTACTCTGGGGAGGAGGGAACCCTGGCACGGTGGGAACCTGTTCCCCAGATTTATGTGCTCGAAGGATCTGGAGTGCAACACAGCTGGGAGGCAGGGCCTAGGGAGGTGATGAGGCCTGGGTGCAGTAAGAGGATTTGAGCTGTTCCTGCAGGAGTGCTTGGTCACCCAGGATCAGGTCCTGTGACTGACCCTCTCCCAAGGAGAGCTCGGCAAGGGCCTCGCCACAGGCAGCATCTTGGCAAGCTCCAGGGCTGTCTGCCAAACAAGTTCCGTTCATTAGAAATCACTCAGTCTGTCGAATTTTGTTACAGCAGCACAAAGGAAACTAAAACAAACCTGTACTGAAAGAATGTTTTGCATATTTACCCAAGGACACAGGTACTAAAGTGTTCACTGCAGCATTGTTTGTAATTGGGAAAAACTGGAGAGAATTTGAGTACCAATCACTAAGGAAAGGAATGAAAGAGAAATGCAGTCCCAAAGTGGAGCCCTAAATAACAATTGAAAATGAGCTCTTTTTGTGCTTATTTACTTAAACTTACATTGATCTCAAAACTATAATGTTCAGTGGGAGGAAATGCAGAAAGTTTCAAGTTTGACATCACATATGTGCATTTGGAAGATCATGCAAAGCCTTATACTCAGAAATGTACGTGATAAGAAATACTGAGCGAGGGAGGCACACAGTTCCGACAGTAACTCACAGCAGCCCAGAGGAATGAAATTGGAGATCAAAGGAAACCAAATTTGCTTTAGTTATAAAAGGCTCACAAAAGTATAACAAAAGATAGTTTTAAACTGATTGATCAGAAAGCCATGTTTTTAATATTAGCACTTTGCAAATTTTATATATTTCTTCAAGATAAAGAACCAGGGGTGTGGTGTTTTCACTTGAACTTGAATGTCAACCTATCTTCTACGAGAAGACGCCCGTGGCTCTCTGGATCACACCTTACCTCCTGAATTCGGCTATTTGAAGGTGGGCTTCTGATCAGGGTCAGCTTTGATGCTACACATACACACACAGACACACACACACACACTCACACTCACAAATCTCACACTTGAGATATCTGGATGTTTGGGGACAGTACAGAATCTCTTACTTGGGTTCAACCAAAGAGGCTCTGCCCTTATGCCTATTTGTTTATGCTTCAAAATAAGATGTCACTAGAAAAATTAATACCTGCTAACAACATATTAAAGCCTCTAAGATAGACAATTTGAGTGGCACAGGATTGCTAACCACCTGCTGTCCCCCCATTCCTACCCATACTGGCTTCACTGTATCAGAATGAATTTCCAAGTCAAGCCATCCAAAGAAAGTGTATTTTACACAACCTGTTCATGCATCCCCTAAATAGTTATGAAGCTGTACTCTGTGAGAGGCAGTTTGAAGCCAGAAGCTCCCAGGAGCCTTCACAGTGCAGCCGAACGGTGTAGGAGGTGCTGCTCCCCTTGGTGAAGCCAGCGTGGGGCTCTAGCGCACCTTTACCGAAGGGCTTCTGCAGGAAATGTTGGTGTTTTCCTGGCCTTCCATTCAGCCCCACCCTACCTCTCCTTGGAAACCATTGTCACCTTCGCATGAAAACTGTACTTCCAAAAGCGTAACAGCTAATTGCATCAAAGGGAAGAGTCCACACCTCAGACAGGGGATAACTAACTGCACACAGTGTAGCTGAAGCTAGCACACCCTCAAAATGATGCCTCTCCTTTAACAAAAATGTTTCCAGTCATTTATTTTCTGACACAGTTTGTGTTCTCTGCCCAAGAATGATTCTTGGTTTGTTGACTTCAGGGTTGTCCCCTATCTGGGGCTGGCCTTGGCTACCAGCCCAGGGGCAGCCACTTACAGAATAATTTATGCAAATGCAGTCTGCTAAGGCAATAGCTAGAAGGCCCCATGGGTCAGGAACGACGCTTGCTTCCAGGGCATCTCCCAAATTGTGCTCCATGGCTTCCTAGTGGGTTCTCCAGTGAAAAACTATGACTGAAAATGAGGAGAAATGTTGGGTCAAACGAAAGTACTGGGTTGACTTGTCAACAGAGCTTTCAGTGACTCTGTTTTCTTAAAACGAGCACCAGGAAAGATTATGAGGGAGGTGTTTTCCTTCTAAAAGTTCCTCAAAGGCACAGAACACACATGTACTAGTCAGCATCACATGCCCAGTGGGCAGCACAGTGTCTGACTAGGACGGACAGTCACCTGCACCTGCCTAATGACGAGAGTGCCTACCTGAGTCTCATCCCAGCTGTGCCCCACAACAGTTCCTTAGAGATGCAGGCCAGGAATGAGAAACTACATTCCATAGATTGGGAAACTGGAGGCCAGAGAAGTATGCAAGAAGGGAGAGAGGAAAGAGACACAGTATTGGGGATGGAGCTCATGGCTTTGCTGCCCCCGGGTCAGATCTCTTCTGTGGGGCTCAGTGCCCGGTTCTGGGGAGTCTGATCTCCTCTCATCCTCTCACTACCATGGAGGTGCCTGGTACAGGTGTGGAAGCTTTGGCTCCAAGGTTCAGTGTTCCCCAAAGACAGGAGGAGGCATGGATGTGGCGGGACAGTCCTGTGTCTGCTGAGGCTAACCCTGAGATCAGTTTGACTACTCTTTGCTAAGTAGACTTCCTGAAAACAGTGCTGAGAACAAAGTTACCTTTAAACAAACATGACACAGCCAAATCTAAAGTACCATATACTTCTGGGCACGTTGTAATTAATCTTTCTTTCTTTTCTTTTAGGTGTTTATCCTTTATTTTTCAGATTCAATTAGAAGTAATTCAAAGATCCTAGCAGCCCTGGTATGGAGCAATCTAGGGAATTTGGTTGTATGAGTTTAGAAAGACAGAGTTTGAGAAGCGATGGGAATGATACATCAACAGTGTAAATTTCATGACTGTGTTCTGAGGCTGCAAAATAAGGCCATGTAAATTCAGCTACGATGGAATGCAATAGGATGAAAAATAATTATGCTTGAGATGAAAGGCTTGAAGGTTGTCAGCAACAGATTTTAAAACACAGTGAATCATCACGGGCAGCTTCCTGTTTATTAGGCTATGCTCAGTGTTTTGTGTGGATTGTCTAAATCCAAGCTTCTGAGAGCCTTATGATGCCGGAACTTTTTATACGGTCTTCATACAGGTGAGGAAACCAAGGCAGAGAAGAGCTAAGTCACTTTGCCAGGATGCACAGGAAATAGCCTAGGTGTTCCCTTCCGTGCTTAATTAGCACTTAATTTCAAGGGCTCAGTTGCCACCCTCAGCCTTGTGAGGGAGGGAGGTCAGCGTGCACAAGGCCAGGATGCGATTCCCGTGGACAGGCAATCTCAGTCTGCTACGAAAGGGGCGGACATGTGGCAGGCTGGCCTAAGAAGAGAGAGTTACAGCAGTGTGGCCGGCCACACGGGTAGGCAGCCCGCGCTGGTGCAGTGGTCTTTCCGAAGGGCCTGGCTCAGGCTGGAGAAGGCAATGCCGGACTGTTGCTTTTTCGCTGGAGCATGTGTCAGGGCAAGAAAGGAGGCACCCAGCACGCAGGAAAGGCATAACAACGGCTCGCAGAGTAAGTATGGCTCAATCGTTGGAGCAGCAAGGGTCTAATTTTCTCTTACTTCAAAATATTTCCTTGCATCTCAAAGACTTAATACTCTCAAGAGCGTGTGTGTGTGCATGTGTGTTTGTTGTGTACACATATTCCCTATGACAATCGGCAACACAGAACAGCTACTGACTCAGGGGTTGAGTTCCAAAGGATGCAGTTCAGAGGGACCCCGAGTGAACACCTTTTTACATGCAAGTTCTGAGTGCTGATTGACACACTCTGTCCGATAGTAAGATCTGGCAGGTGCATTAGCGCTCGTTGCTCTGATCCGTGCACAGCCACTCTTGTCTTCTCAGGGTGCTCGGTAATAAGCTGCTCTAAGATCCCCGAGTAAGCACCGGAGATACCATCTGGAGTGTGCAGCACTCAGTCTCTTCAGATGGGCTTTTCCCGCTCCTTTCGTTTTCTTAAGAAAATGTCAGTTTAATCATTTCCTAACGCTTTGATAATGTGTTTCTTTGCATAGCTGTAGAACACTCACTCCTGTGTTTTAAAAGCATGAATGTAGATGTAAAAGTGCCAGTTAAATGAGATTACTCTTTCCTAATGAAATAACTGAAGAGGAGTTTGAAGTTTTCTAAACTCAGGGGACATTTTTCAGAGCAGATAGGAAAGTACAAGCCCTCACACGTCTCTCTTTGAGAAGACAACACTTCATACCTTGATGGATGCAGGCAGCCCCCGGACAACAAGAAGTCTGTCTTCCGAGGCCATCTGTCACCCTGGTGGCGAGCCTCCTGTGGCGTCTGGCATCGTGGGCGGGGAGGGAAGGACGCGCGGCCAGGCGCTGGGAACCCTCGGCGCTGGCCCTGCATGGCACTGGTGTCGGCGGGGTCAGCGAGGGCTGAGGGAACTTGAGGAGATGCGCGGGGGTGGCGACTGGAGAACAAACAAACCCTCGAAGCAGGGAGGTGGCTTTACCACTTCGCCTGTCTCTCCTCACACGTCGACCTCACTGGAGGGGGTGTCTTGGGCTGGAGCAGAAGCTGGGCCTCTGCTTGGGTCGATAGGGTGGGGCTGAGCTCAGGGACAGGGCGGGCACAGCAGGGACGAGCTCCTCCAGGGGAACCCAGTGTGCTGGGCAGCACACAGCACAGCCCAGAGGAGGAGCAGCAGCCATGGCGGGGCCAGGGGCCAGGCCCGTCAGCCGGGAGAGGCAGGGTCACGGAAGCCTGCACTCCAGACTCAGTTCCAATCTTGCTTTGTCTCGCATGGCTGGGTTAGGGAAAGGCCCAAGCACTTGGATTCAGAGACGGGAGCAGATGAACTTGTTCTACTCTCCGACAACCACTGGGCCAAAAATGTTAAAATATTCCCAGTGCTCTGGGAGCTTCGGGAGCAGAGCAGGGCTGGGCCTGCTGGGGAGAGGTGGTGAAGGACAGGAATGGGGAGACAGGCACTCACATTCTGCACATTTATGTGAGCCCCAGAAATGCCCCAGAATAATGCTTTGCCAGAGAGGAAGGGAGGGAGACAGAGAAGGAGACAGAGACAGAGAGAGAGAGAGAGAGAGAGAGAGAGAGAGAGTGTCAACCAGCTGTGCTGCTACATTAACACCATTAACATAGGTTCTTCCATACTATTAAATCCATAAGCATAGAAATATATTAAAACAGTTAAGTCATAAGTATTGTGAGGGGCTGCACTTGCGCTTCTGGTAGTAACACGATCTCTAAGAGAAGCTCACTTGGATGCTGCTCCTGACCCAGGTACCTTGTTGCCCAGGTGCCACTGAAACGGAAGCCCCCATCTGGTAAACAGAGAGAGCAACGGAAGCGTTTGTTCTTCAGCTTGGCCTTTGGGATCTGGGGGAATCAAGCATGCGGATTTCATCCAGGACCTCTCAGGACTTCCTGTGGGTAAAAGATAACATAATCACAGCTAAGGTTTCTACCTTCAAAGTTTAAACAACCAAATGAGCGCTAATTTTCCTCTCACTGACTTTGTCTCCATCTCAGAGATGCAGGCTGTATTCCCAGTATTTACACCTTATATCATGGGATGGCCACCTCCGAGAAAATGCTGCTTACTTACTTGCTAGTTCACTTGGTTTTCTAAAAGCATGTCTCCCAAAAGATGTGGGCTTGGATCTGCAGGCACGGGCTCATTTCTCTCCTCTCTGGGCTAAATGCACTTTGTTCTCCCAGATCCTCTCTTCTGTGCCTGTACCCCAGGACCTCAGTATCTGAAGACAGCACTGTGGACCTTCCTTTCTCTCTGGCTTCCAGCAGGGTTTGCAGAAGATGGGGTGCTGCCTGGCCTGGCTCCTTCCTGTGGGGCTGTGTTTGGAAAGTCCCCAGCTCCCACCAAGCCCCTGTCCTCCTGTTTCTCCTCACCACTCTCTCCCCTGGCTCCCCCATCCCTAGGAATGGGAGGACCTCCTGGTCACGGGTAACCGCGGGTGTCTCCCCATCCATGTGGCTTTGCTGGGTCCTGCTCACACCTTTGAAAATGGTGCCTTCACCAAACTCTCCTCAACCATCTGCGTGTAGCACCTGCCTCCTGTACGGACCCTGATCAACACAGCCTCCTCTCTCCACTTTTTTCATAGTTTCTCAAGCCCTTTAGGGAACATGGACGCACCAACAACACAGAGAGGAGACGCCACGCTTTCGTGGTCGCCTTCCTGAAAGGCTTTGGAGGCAACCAGCTACAATCCAGGGTTAAAATAGAACCTGCGGATTATCGGAGGGTTTCAATTATCCTTGTTACCCTCGCTCTATCTTGCCCGGAGAGTTGAGGATTGCCTGTGTCAAGGCTAAGTTGACACACATCACGGAGGCTGTATAGCAGTCCATCTACTCATTAAGCGTTTTTTACTACGTCCCACTGATCCTGCCCTCTTTGCAACACTTTTGATGCAGGTTTAATTCTAAGTTCTGACAGAGAAAGGGTCTCACGTCAGCAGTGCCCAATGCAATCTTCACAGGACTGTCAAAAATGCAACTATTTGTCCCCGGGCTTAAAACACCAGCTCAGAAAAAGGTCAAGGACTCTCCCTGGGAACATCTACAACATTGAAGCACATTCCTATGGTTCATTTTATCTCGAACTTTACTTCCACCCAATGTTAATTTGGATATCAAATTTCCATAGGCCCAATCTATGCTCAAGACTTTCTGAAAACACAGAGTAATAACTCAATTTTTATTTCCTTTCAAAGACCACAAGTCTGCCTGCTGTGCTATGGAAACACTGCTAGGGTAAATTTAAATCCTAAAATGTGATGAACAATTCACCTCAAAGAAAGTCACTTTCTTTAGTAATTTTTACATATCACACTTAGAATTATTTTGTATTTCCATCCTCAGTAATTTATGATTTCAAGAGAAAGATGAAGAAATGAAATCTTTAATGACTAATAAACTAAATGTTTCCTTGTTCATTATCAAGAAAATAACATGTTTCTCCACATATAGTGTAATTTGGCTTTGTGTTTTAAAAATTTTAGATCAAAATTTATGTAAACAATATTTTCCACACATATCACCTTAAAAGCAGTCTTCAGAAATTCTCCAAAAATAACTAGTGTAGATTGTGGCACTGTCACTAATTAATTTTTCCTACCAGCATTTCTGTGAAACAGGTAACTATTTCTCATAACATGAAGGGCTTGCAACTTGACAAAATTGTGTTTTGAGATTTTCCAGGAAGGTCTCCAATTTTGATCATCAGCTTGTGTGCAATCTATAAATTATTTTCCTCTTTTCTTTTAAATAGCTACATTTGGGTTTAAAGCAAACTGCATCACCACTTGAGCCTAAAATGAGCTGGAATTGCATAGGATCTGCTTCCGAAGTGTGGTTTTGTGAGTCACCCAGTGTGGTTCTTCTCCTGGCCGGGTGAAGGCTGCTGCGTTGCCTTCTGGTTGCGCTGCAGGTGATGACAGTCTCCGGGGACAGAAGCACATTCGGATCTCCAGAGCTGTTGAGACTGAGACATTCTGGGAATTCTCTAAACAATCAGGTAGCCACTGCCCGCCCAGCTAGGCCATGCTCGAAATTACATTGCCAGGGGACAAGACACTTCACTTCAAACGTGGAGAGGGGGAAAGAACCCTCACAACTGTTTTTTTCTATGGAAAGATAAATTACTTCAGCATTTTGTGGGACGGATATGGAAATCCAAGTAGCTGCAGCCTAATGCAGGGCAGTTACCAGAGAGTAGGACTGTACCCCACCTCTGTCATCAAATCGCCTTTTGACCTTGAGCAAATTAATGATTTCTTTTGTTTGAGCTCAGTTTCTCTCCTGTTAAAAGGAGTTGGTCCTGGGCTGGCACTGGCCTTTCAGCATTATGATACAACTACTGGTGTGCACAGCATAGCCATTCAATAGCAGGCTTTGCAGCTCTGCTGGAGTTTAAAGGTTCACTCTGCCACTTGCTCTGTGACCTTTCCAAGGCTGGGTTCCTTGTTAATAAAAGGGAAATCAGGTGATGTGCTGGCTCATGGGGACTAGGACTGTAAGCATCTTTTCCCAACTCTATGTTCCGTGATGTCACCCCAGTGGCTCAGAATCCACCATGGTGGGAAACTTTACACCATAGGGAGTTGGCAGATGCTACCAACAGGCTTCCCACCTTCCGGAGAGCCTGACATAAGCGTTGCCTGGACAGCGCTGGAGCTGATAATAGCATTTGCTTTCTTTTTTTTTTTTGGTACCAGGGATCAAACGCGGGTCCTTGCGCTTTGATAATAGTATTTGTGTAATAAGAGAAGTTGGGGTTTTTTTTAGTATCATAGGAAATAATTCATGCAAATAGAAAATGGCTTAACAGAGTTCTGAGTGTACATAATGCTTTCTGTAAGTTTTGTTTCATAACCATAGCTTGTAGTTTGTCCAAAAGTTGTAGGGGAATGTCTCACTGTCCTTACCAATCTTGCAGATTCTAAAAAATAAGCCTAAGTTTCTACATGAGTCTAACTTTTCCTCAGCTACTGAGTTCCCCAACATGAACAACAGGTCCTCATTTAATTTTGCATGTACAGCTCTCTGGGAAGTACCGTCCCCTGTCTGTATTTGAACAAGGATTTCTCCTCCTACAACAGTCACTCTGCCTATACCTGCTCGCAACCCAAGGAACTGCTTTGTTCCAAATGTATGACTCAGTGAGTAAAGTATCTTCCGACCAGGCACAGCCTCACCTAGTGCTGCCAGTCTCAGTCCTCCTTGTTCCAGCTGAGCTACCTGACACTTCTGGTCGCCCTAGCGCTCCTCCTGGAGGCTGTCAGGCTGACTTATTCCTGTCCCTCAGAGGGACGGAGACTCCTGTCTGGAATCTTCTCCCTCTCTGCCTCTCTCCTCATGCCAGCACCCTTGCTCCAACTCAGCCTCGTTTTACCAGAAAAATCTCTTTCTGGAATCCACATCTCCTCTTTACACTACACATACCTCTCAAAAACTATTCCTATCTCGGGCTGGGGATGGGGTGCAGTGGGAGAACACTGGCTTGGCCTGTGGGAGTCCCTGGGTTTGATCCCCACAAAGAGAGACAACCCAATCTTTCAGAGCACTTATCTGCTTGTAAGTTTGCGTTTGTATCTTTCATTCATTATTTAAGATCTGTGTTGCCCACTAGGCTGTGAGTTCCACGGGTTAAATTTATTTTGCTAAACACTGTTTCTTCAGTGACAAGTACACCCGCTGATAATATGTAGTTGAAAAAGATGAGTAAACTGTGGTATGTGCAGACAGTAGAATATCATTCAGCACTGAAAAACAAGATGCTAAGCATGAAAAGACATAGAGGAAACTTCAGTGCATATTACAACGTGAAAAAAGGCGATCTACAAAGGCTAAACATGGTGATTCCAGCTAAACATGTGAAATAATCTTAGGCTTTTCTTTTCTTTTCTTACTATCTTACAGGTAAATTCCACGAAAGCAACGACATTTTATTTCCTTGGATTGTTTCTGTACTGTATTTCTTTTCTGTTTCTCCCACAAAACCTAAATCTGTATTATATCTGTGTTTATCTCTAACGTGAGTTCATTAAGGTTGACATTTCTTGTTAAAGATTTTGGGCCCTATAAGGTTTTTTTTTAACAAGCCAGCTTTTCGTAAAGACAAAAAGAATCCCTATTACAAGTACTTATACACCTTTGAAACATTTTAGCACAAAATTTTCACAAATGCCTAAAACTGTTTTGTATACAAAGCTATGTAATCAAAGACAGAATATTTTATTTCATACCACTCTAAGTAGTAGTTGTGCTGCTGGAACGATAACTTCTAGTTCATAGAATATGAAATACATATGATAGTATCATTGGCTACTTTTTCTACCACTTACATAATTTAGAAATATATTCAATGTGTTCTTAGTATGGATTAGACACTAGTATATGAAAATGAGCCAGTTCCTGCCCTTCTGGAGTCTACTGCCTGAAGAAAGGTTTTCTATGCCAAAACTTTCTTCATAAATAAAATAATAATTTTTCTCCCTCATGTCTGCATTTGGCATTTGTGCCCATATTTTCATCTAAGTTTCCAAAAAAGAAAGCACAACTGGTCTAAGGATTTTCTTTTTCAGTGCAGCCCGGCATGCCTCCCCTCTTTGTTCTTTTGGAGATAATCAGCCCTTAGGAATTTCCATTCCTTACCCCAAATTTGAGAATCACCATTGTTCCTTTCTGTTCAGTACTGTTGGAAACAGTAGCACAGCCAGAAGGTAGAGAACCGCAGAAACAACCGAAAGTTGTTAAAAGTGTCTCCGACAGTCTTTCCTTTCTGGAACAAGCTTCCTGGGAGCTGCTTTTAAATCCAAACAATCTACTAATCCCCTGTCCAGTTTTTCCTATTTTTATATTGCTGATAAACTTTAGAAGCAATTATTTACTCACCTATTCAATTTTTGCCCAATTCTTGGGCACTTTACCATGGAGGAAAATTGTTAGATATAATTTAGTACAGAAATGTAAAGCCCTAAACTAGTTCTAACCATAAACTGATAAACCAACAAGAAAAAAAAATGCTTAAAATTTTCACTGAAACAGGCCGTTGGATAAACACACACTCCAACTTCAGCCCTTGAACAAGCTCACTGCAGCAGTAATGAAATGCAAATAACTATGTTAATGCAAATGTTAAGGCTACAAATTCAAACATAAAAAAGTCAAGAAATACAAAAGTTAAGGTTCTCCTAGAAACATTAACTCACTCAAATTGTACATGTAGAATACTTCCAATTACACAGAAGACAGCGGAATGTTACCCTTAACATACTATGTGGGCAACGTGGCTAAGTTAATGCTGCTATGAAGATGTTAAATTTTACAGCCTCTGACTTTCTTCTAAAAGTTACTGCCTGGATTCTGCACTATTTCCACTCATAATGCTATTTTCTTAAAATAGAAAGAAACAGAAGAGGGACAAACACTATTACATTTTCTCTCAATAAATGTATACTGTATTTTGGTGAATGAGTGTGACCAAAATATGTTGAGAGACATTCTGAAATTTTTCCAGTTGAAAATATCTCTACTTTGCTGGATTAACTGAATAGCACACTGAGATACTCTAAGTTATATATTTGTAAAAATAAATAATAAATATGTGTGAAGTTGTATTTGCAATTATTTGTGTATAATATGTAAATTATCCAAAGAGCAAAAATTCCACTCAGAAAGGGAGCATTTTTATAAAATATGGACTTGGAGGGGAAAATTAATCAAATGATTAGAAATGCAATTCTGTACTTTCTACCTGATCTGGAACCAAAGGCTTTTTAGTGTAATTTTTCTGAAGGTCTTCTCTTGTCAGGATTTGGAAGAATGCATAGTGTTTTGTTTAAATATTTCTGAAAACTGAAAAAAATACATCATGGTCTATTTTCAAATTTAGTGAGCATCTCTTTGTGAGTATTGGTACACAAAAATGCTTCATAAATTACATAAAGTTGGACTGGGTGAATCTGTCTCGATTCAGCTGTGGTGCTTCAAACACTAGAGTGTGCTTGCCAGCCTCCTAGGCCTGAGGACAGACCCGCCCATGTGTCACACAGGGTCCTCCTGCGTCGCTGGCACCTCGCAGTCCCAGCCAGTGAAGGAGCGGCACCTTAATGAGGGGACTTTAATGCCAGGTACAGAGGAACAAAGCCCGAAGCCCACTGCGCCCATGGCCCACAGAGTTCCGGCCTTTGATGACTGCAATTTTTGACAGTGCTCATATCCCATTGAGCAGGTTCTCTTTACAAATTTGTCAAGCTTTTGAACTTCTAATATGAACCTGCATTTTCTTGTCTTCTGATGACAATTATTCAATCAGACTTCTTTTGTAAAGACTGAAAGATAAAGTTTCCAGCCTGAAAACTATAGTGTCATGCTTGAGTAGCCTGATCTTAGACTTTATGCCACACATAAACCGATGTGTTCTTGAGTAATGACTATACCAGGCACTTAGTCTGCCACCCCTCCAGACCAGCACAATGCCATCTTTGGGGGATCTTCTGTCCTCAGTGTAGAGGGCCTGGGGCCAAGCAGGGCTAGGGGATGGGAATTCAGCTCTGAACTGTCTGCTTGTCCTATTTGTTCTTTGTCCATAAAATCAGTATCAGCGTCACCCTATGGATTCACCTCCCATGGTTTCTGAGAGCCTCTGTTTCCCAGAGTCTGTTTACATCTGGGAAACCCCCAGATGACAGCTCCCAGTGTGTATCACACACTAATTTCTCACCTGTTCATCTGTTTTCTCCCTCAACTTGAGCCTGGGTTGTTTCGAATGTCCCTGGCAGTAATTTTACAGAGTATTTATCACAGGATTAAAGAATAAATGCCACACTTTCTAGAATGGTTCAGGGGTTTGCTAATTTCAAAGGCTTAAATTGATGTTAGAGGTGGAGATTTCACAAAATAGAGAGAAACAAAAAATAAATAATTAAGGAATTAATAAACAAAGAGGTCAAGGGGGGAAATTCCTTTTCCTCCAGTTCTAGTTGGAAATGCTGTGTTTTACAGAGAACTGAAATATTCCAACACTTGAAAACATCAAAATAGCTAGAATTCATACGTCGCAGAAGAGGAAAAGAAAGCATTTTGCTAAAGTGAAGTAAGTTCAGCATTTGCAATGTAATTCAAATTGCACTTGTAATTCAGGTCCTGGAATTAACCCACTCAACCAAAGCTTGAAAAGATTTAGATTTACTCCAACTAGCAACAATACAATAGTGCCTTACAATTGCACAACCACCCTGTCTTTTGGTGATACATCCAATACACTCTAAATTATAATTCTAAAACTCAGTGTGTTGTTAAAAAAAATCTGTGCATCGTGTCAGAGCCTGTCTTGTTGCAGTGTAAAAGGTGAGGTCCACAGCCAGGTCTAATCGGGCTGGATTAACTCCTCAGCCTTTCCTAGAAACACTTTTTAAAAATGATTTTACCACAGTTTTAACAGCACAGAGGTGAATTTGGAAGAGAATCCTCATATTTTCAGCTCACTGACTACAGCGAAGAGTAACTTTCAAAGCATGACAGTGTTCAGGCTACAGTTCCAGTCGTCCACACGGCCAATTTCAGTTTCCCCAGGTTGATACCACTAGGAATTCTCCTCCCTGAAGCTGGGGGCTGAGCAAGCAGGGAAAGAGACCTGTGGCAGTTCAAGTGTAGACCCCGTGAAAGTTACGTGAAGATTTTCTTGTGGGAGAAATTTAGGAAAATTTAGCCATTTTCCCCCTTATTTAGTCTGACAACACTTCCAAAGGATTCAGGAAAAAGGTTTTCTACAAAAAATAGAAAACATGCATTGCCTACCAAGGAGATCTGATTTCCTCTTTTTTATGATGAAAGTTTTCTGACAGTAGTGAACGCTTGGGTAGGCATTATGATATCTTATAAGAAAAACAACTTAGTAAATGTTTAGAACCAGGCTTTGAATGGAACTCCTGTACTTTAGCTCATTGGCATGCGAAAGTGCCAAAAGGCTCCATGCAGTAAGAGCATCACTGAGTGAGGCATCGCTGTCAGCACACCAGGCCCCAGGCAAGCTAGAAATACCCAGAAGTATGCATTGTGGTGATGCTCTGGTTTTTAAAGAGTCATAGCAGGGCATTAATTTCCAGAGTATTCTAAAAGTCTGATCCTTAACAGTATAAAATACCTTCCCCTTGTAAATCAATTCTTTGGCAAAATCAAAATAACCTCCAATCTTACCTTTTCAATCCTGTGCATAACAGTATAGTTTCCCATTTACTGAGCTTAGTAGTTTCTTTGTATTTAAAACATGTATTAATCAGAAAGACCTTAGCGATGTGTAAATTTCATTTTCTATACTCTATAGTTTAAAATGCATCTATTTCAGTCACCATTCAGGAAAGAAATCATTTTAATAGTTTATTTGAAAAAAAAAATCAACATTCAGCTCCAACAAGAGAAAGCAAATGGTTTGTATGTAATACAAGGAGGAGACTTTTTCCCTTCTGGAAATTCTGGAATTTGATCCAAATTAAACAGCAATGTTTAGTATTGGGGGGAGTCAGGCAACTTTGCCTCCCAGCATGTGGTTGCTGCTATTGCTGCCCCGAAACACCAGCTAAAGTCTTCTTGTAGGCTTGGCGCCTGCTGTCTACAATGTGCTGGACACCCTCATGAAAACAACTTCACTCTTTAGAAACACGCTGCTCCTATGCTACGGCAGAACACTTAGGAAAGCTTTTTATTTTTGGTACTGAGGATCGAACTTGGGACCCTGTGCTCATGAGGCAGATGGCGGAACCACTGAGCTAAGTCCCCAGCCCAGGAAAGCATTTTTTTAATCTGGTGTCTAATGAAGGTTTTTTGCTTCTAATTATGTGCGATACAGTTTAAGAACAAATGATGTTTATATAAAATGCCTAGAATAGGCAAATTTAAAGAAACGGGAAGTCAATGAGTGGTAGCCTAAGGGGTGGGGTGGAAGGAGATGGGGGGATGCTGAGGGGTCATTGATGGTGGAGGCTTCTCACAGGCAAATGAAAGCTTTCTAAAGCTGACTGCGGTGACCTCCGCACAACTCAGTGAATGAACTAAAACCCTCTGAGTTGCACACTTTCATTGGGTGAAGTCTGTGACAAGTGAATTATATCTTGATAAAACTGTTATGCCACCCCGCCCCAACCAACACACCTTAAACTCCACTCCAAGCCTCGTGTCTAAAAGCATCCTGTCTGGCTGGACTGGGAGTTCTTCCTGAGGAAACGTTTTCCTGACTGAGGGAATAATAAGAAAAGATGGGAGGGTATCAAGGCAGGAGAGTGCCAGGTTTCCAAACAGATCTGAATATTTTAACTGGGAAAATCAAGAAGTTGGTACCTAGGGGGAAGGAAGGGTTTTACCAAACACAGTGAAAAAGGAAGTGCTGGAGTGTTTTATCCGCGTCTAAAGTTGCCAGAGAACCAAGGCGAAGAATTAGCAGTCATAACAGTTGAAGGTTAATGACGAAGTCCAATGGTAATTAGGTGCTTATTTTTATTACTATCTTGTGCTAATTGTGTGCTCCACACAGGAAAGTGTGTAGCTTTGACCTATGTTTACGTTTAGCTCTTTTAATAAAGAGTTCAATTTTTCTTCAGTCCATTAATAGTTAAACGAGAGAAATCAGCCAAATTGCTTCTCTTCCTTTCTCCGGAAAGATTGACCGATCGGCCACACCATGGTGTGGGGACCCTGGAACCTGCAGACCACAAAGGGCCACTGTCCCCTCCCCAGCCAGAAATACAGGACCTAAAGATCCCACCAGGCACTGGCCTAACGAACCCCAGCCTAATATATGACGGCCTGTGCTGCTTGGGCCTTTTATAAACCACTGGAGCAGAGAAACAATATCAGCTAGAGGATTTATCGGCATCAGCAGCAGCAGCATGGAGATGGTTATGGCCGAACACTGGAAGATCTCATTGCCTGGCTTGGAGAACATTCACAGCCGTGGGGGTCTCTGTGGCATCCATGGTCACAATGGCCTGGACCAGCTGGGGTCTTAGGAAGCCAACCCTCATGAGGCTGCTAAGCACAACACCCCGTGGTGTTCCTCATCCTGCTAGCTCCCCAGCTGCCTCCTCGTGTTCTGTTTCTCACCCCTGGGAGCCACGAGAAGCCACCTGGGGAAAGGGAAGCCAACAGAGCTGCAACAAGAGTGGCTCCAGAGTGTTCTCACCTGGCCATCAGCACGCATGGTCCCTGGGGGCCTGAGCAGCCACACAGTGGCTCATTGGCTCCAGGAGTGTCATTGATCCTTCACCACCCAGGGAGACGGGGCTGGTTATCATCAATCCAGGGGGAGTGGTGGGGCAAGGAGGCGAGTGAGAGGCAGAAGTGCTCAGGGTTGGGCAGAGGCAGTAGGCACACCCTGGACCCAGGCCCCATCTGTCCTCAACTGCCCCACCCTGACTCATCACCGGGAAGCCCCGGCTTCACGTCAACACAAGCACAGGGTGACCCGAGAGGGAAGAGGCCCGAGAAGCTGAGAAGCCAGCAACCCACCAACCACAGAGACCACAGGGTGCATCCTCGGTGGGTGACACTCCTGTGAGGTCGCTGGGTGCCAGCATCCCACCCACCTCTGAGCTGTCAGGGCTGGAAAAATTGAGATTTCTTCACCTGCTGTGGTTGCAGTGAGCATGGCGCCTCCTTTTCTGTACCCTCTTCCTTTCTGAAGTCAGTCTTGCTTGTTTTCGTCTGATGCCATCATTCTACGACTATTTCTTGAGTCTCTAAGGTGTGCCAAAATCACTCCTGGGACTAAGACACAACAGTGAATAAAAGAGAATGGCCAGGTGTGGCAGGACATGCACACAATCCCAGCACTCCACAGGCTGAGGTGGGAGGCTCACAAGTTCAAGCCCAGCTGAGGCAATTCAGCAACAAAATGAGACCTCATCACAAGATTAAAAAGTATGTTTAAAAGCGCTGGGCATGAAGATCAATGTGAAAGCCCTGAAGCCAATCCCCAATATGGAAAAAAAAAAAATCAAGGTGACTTAAAAAAAAACAAAACAGAAATTTGCTGTCATATACCTTACATCTAGTGGATCCAGATCTTACACAGACTGAAAATTTAATACTTCATCTTTTCCTTGGCTCGAGCTCACTACCTAACGTATCATGAACACTTTGATGGTACAAGATCCAAAAGAAACCTAGAAAAAGATCTAGAAATGAATAAAACAAATTTTGAAGTGAAATAAATCAGACACACAAGCTTAAATATCACCTGGTTTTTCTTACTTGAGAAACCCAAATTATAGATAATCAAAGACCAAAATAAACCTCAGACAAGGGGAGACAAGAGGGTAGAACTTGTGCAGAGGGAGAGGATCAAGGCCTGGAGGGAGGTGAAAAGGATGAAGATAGCTGGGCGCTTGCAACAGCGCCGAGGAAGGCGGGTGCTGGGAGCTGCAGACGTGGACCAGCAACAAAACCGCAAACACGCGCTGACCTCCTCCAGAGCAGAGCTGCGAGCCCAGAGCCTCCTGGGTCCTCTCTGTGCAGCTGCCGTTCTTAGAGACCGGCGGAGGGGCGATTAGGTGTCTCCCCACCCCTTCACACAGACCCGCAGAGCCGCCCCCGGGAAAAAAAACCACACTGGGTTACGGCTTCCACTGGTTTTTGCTTTTACCTGATTGACTGATTGATTGATTGATTGATTGATTGATTGATTGATTTCCGTGCGGGGACGGAATCCAGGATCTCACACCTGTTACACAAGCACTCTACCACTGAGCTGCATCGCTGCCCTTGCTTTTATTTTTAAATCAGCGGGCTTATCGATCTTAAATGAAATGCAACTGATCTATGTTGTTTCTCATGACTAAAGCATTCAAGTATACCAGTCTTCGAACAATCAAGAGGTAATGGACAGACACAACTTCCATAAAAAGTCGCTTCTTTCTTAAGGAGACAATCATTTCAAGCCTGGAGAGATAGCATCAATATTTTGATAAGTGAAGACATTTTTATGAGTAAATAGCAGATAGAAAACATTTGCATACAACACTTTCCCATGCAAAATTGAATAGACAACTACTTATTACAGGAGAGACACGAACGATCCCCTTTCCCATGTGACACTCATGGGGAGAACACTGTTTTCAAAGTGCACAAAGATAAGTCCGATGCTCCATCCAAATGCATCTATTAACAGGAAAGATGAAAGAAACTGGAATCAACGTCCTTAAATATAAAATTTGCTAAAATTCCCAGCCTGAATGTGAGGTAAAGAACATTTTCCTGGTTCCTTCTTCTGAAGATAAATTTTAGTGGAAATTTTCAACTAAGAAAGGAATGGTACAAGTTCATTCCTATGACATAGCAAATTCAACATTTCAAAAAATAACAGCATATTTCTGAATGAGCAAAGACCTAGTCAAGGGTCTAGACTTATACAACGAAAGAAAAATTTCAATGGAAAAGGTTATTAACTTATTAATAGTTTAGGGGAAGATTAAAGAGTTGCGTTTGAAATTTTACAAATCAATTATTTTCAGTTAAAGTTTAACTTATAGTGAAAATCAAAGTGTGTGTGTGTGTGTGTGTGTGTGTGTTAAAGACTGAGATCAAAATCCAACTGCCCATGTTTGGAACCAATTAAGTTATATTTTAAAGGCACAAGAGATATTCTTGCTTTTTTTAAATTTAAAGGTGCTTCATTAAATGATACTTGCAGCAGCTTTTCCTATTTTCAATAAGTTACATTTGCTAAAAGCCACGATGAGAAGACATTTGTGATAAGACACATATCTCAATTGAAGGTCGTTCCCCTGAGCAGATGAGAAAAGTTAAAACCTCTAGACCAAAGTTGTATGCTTTTGTTTCTGGAAATGTATTAAATGTCCTTGAACTAAGTTCTTGGAGGATTTTTAGTTAGATGATCACACAATTAATTTTTACTGGATGAGATTTTTAAAAATCTACCACTACCCTCACCCACAGGCATTTTGTATTAGAGACAAAAATAAGGAGTAATTTCATTAAATCCTTTAACTCAAGAGAGTGGGCTTTTTCATAATGCAAGCAATGTATGGCTCCTTGCCTATGCCGGGCACCTGGAGAGCTCTCTGAACACCCACATGTAATCCCCAAGACGCGGTCATCCTCCACGGGCCAGCCTCAACTGAGGTTGCTCCGTAAGCCTCAGACGCTGCAGGTCCACCTCTCTCCAGAGGCCTCTGTAACCACCGGCCTGGACTCTCAAAGAGCAAACAGGAATCCTGTATGTCCAGGTCACTGCCTCTTTGTCACAACAGGTACATCAAACTGAGCTGTCTGTTTACCAAAATCTCACCACAAACATTCTTCCTGCTGAAATAGTTAAAATTTATGGCAGCCCCTACCAGAACAATTGATGAAAGCATCAGCCCAGGCTAAAGTACTGATTTTGCCTCTTAAACCTCATTGAAAAGAAAAAGGATAAAGAAGAACAAAAGCTAATAATTTTTAAAACGAGGGTAATTTTTTAGACACCACAATTACCACATCTCAATTTCTGGTTTTCCTAGCTTTGGGCTAACACAATGTACGGTGGTGATATTTGGACTTGTGCTTCAGAAATTTCCATGGACACATTAGCTTCGATGGTTTCATTACCCCTCATTATTAAGTAGCATTCAATTACTGAGTGTTGTAATGCCAGAGAGCATAAAAGAGAGACAAAATCTCGGTAAGATCTAAGGGTAAAATGGCATTTTTATATTGCTATAAAGATTACTTAACTCTAGTGCTGTACTAATGATCATTTCTGTGACTAAAACATCCCCTCATGATTAATTATGTAAACTCTCACCATTTGAAGCCCAATAAAGGCTCTAAAACATTTTTCATGCATCTCAGATTCCCAGTATTTTTTTCCATTAACCCACTGGAGAATTGACTCCAAGGATTCAAGTGACTATTTTCCATTACATTCAAACTGTATATCTGGGAATATATATATATATATGTATATATGGTATTCTTTATAATTGTTGACTTATGTAGCTCATATTTTTATAAAAGATTTGTAGTCCTGAACTGGAAGGAATAGCGAAGTGCTCCACACTGGATTTGCTTGAAAATGAGAACACGGTGAAATCCCACTAAGCGAACTGCAGCTCTGCTTACATCATCGATAACAAGAGCCTGGGACTGAGCGTTCAGGAGGAAGGGCTGCTTGCAAAGATACAGAGGACAGTGCCGTGGGGCTGTTTGGAAGACACAACACACCGTTTTGTGAAAACACCGTTCATAAAGCAGATTATAGAATGACCACTTCTTAAAACTTACACATATATGTAAGTAGAAAGGCATTAGGACAGTGTGTGTCTAGGTACGAGGGTCAGAAAGGACTTTTAGCTTTTTCCTCTGGAAAAGTCTGTGTTTACTGTGATTTTTCTCTCTAATGAGTACAGTTTACATTAGCTGGAGATAAAAGAATTGTAAAGGAAAACAGGAAAAAGCGGTCCCTTGCTGACATGATGAAAGCCTGCGTGAGGGGCACTGCTCGGGTGGAGTCCACACCTGGGAGACCCAGCAGGTTCAGCTGAGGCCTGGGACAGATGGACAGGGCAGGCAGCCTTCGGGACAGGGCCGTCCAAGGGCCAGCAGCCTCGGGGACGGAAGACCACATGCTCCTGTCACAGCCGAGGGCGCCCGCGCATCCACCTGCTCTCCAGAGGAACTCAGCCCTGTTTCAGGGCGTGGCTTAGTCTGTGTTTCACAGGAACACACTCCTGGGCTCTCTCACACTCCTAGGCTCTCACACTCCTGGGCTCTCACACTCTCCTGGGCTCTCTCACTCTCCTGGGCTCTCTCACACCCCTGGGCTCTCTCACACTCCTGGGCTCTCAC
>NW_004624763.1:20818468-20912375 GCF_000247695.1 Heterocephalus glaber | reverse complement strand
CTCCTGGGCTCGCACACTCCTAGGCTCTCTCATTCCTGGGCTCTCACACTCTCCTGGGCTCTCACTCTCCTGGGCTCTCTCACACTCCTGGGCTCTCACACACTCCTTGCCTCTCTCACACTCCTGGGCTCGCACACTCCTGGACTCTCACCCTCTCCTGGGCTCTCTCACACCCCTGGGCTCACACACGCCTGGGCTCGCACACTCCTGGGCTCTCTCACACTCCTGGGCTCTCACACTCCTGGGCTCCCACACTCTCCTGGGCTCTCACACTCTCCTGGGCTCTCTCACACTCTCCTGGGCTCTCACACTCCTGGTGTCTGCTGAGTCACGGCTCGAGGAGAAGGGCAGCGCCTCAGCGCCTCAGCCCCGCGGCCAGGCTGGCAGCACAGTGACCTCAAGTGGAGTCTGACCCTGTGGCCGAGCAGCCCGGCCAGCGAAGGGGACAGCAGAGGTCCCCCCGGGTCCAGGTGTTTCTGTGAGGTCACCTGGGAGGGAATGAAGGAGGGGAGAAGCGTTCGGTCTGCTGCTGCTTTATAAATCAGGACTGGAGCTGCCCACGCTATGGAAGGGACAGGAGCACTTCACTTCCGGCCGCGAGGTAAGCACAGTGTCTAGCGCCGGCCACGCCTGGGGACAGGACGGACAGCCAGGGGCACCTCCCTGCACCCCGATGAAAAATTAATTAAGCCAACACATTTAACACTAAATCCATTTTATTCCAGACTACCATCCCCAGAAAGTTCAGCACGATGGCAGAACTGTAAACTCTGGGTGCGCCTCCGACCTGGGGAACACAGCCTCGCTGAAGAAGGCCAGGGAGAAAACGGCCTGAGCCACACGTGACTCAACACCCCCATCTAGTGGTCTCGGGCTGCATAGCAGGCCGCTTGTGCACTGTCACAGGAATTCGGCATTTGTGGGGTTCACGGAGCAGAAGCGAGAGTCCTTGCCAGTGCGCCCTTTAAACTCCTGGGCTGAAGTCCATGCCCACCCAGGGTCGTCAAAACAACAAGAGCAACAGCATGCATCCCGAGGACCCAGTTACCCTCTTCCACAGTGGCGGTGGCTCCCAGGTGGGGTGTCCCTGGGGTCTCCGGCCAGGACCTCACACTTCCCACCGGCCCTGGCCTGGCGGCACCTGACCACAGTAACTGAGAACTGGGTTTAAGTCACCCCGGTAAGCTGTGCAGTGTACACTCCACAGAGGTGCACACAGCAGGTCAGCTGCATGTCCTGTCCCTGCAGGCAAGCGACAGCCACAGAGAGGTCCAGGAAGTCACTGTCACAGAGGGGCAAGCTTTCTCCATGAGGACCCAGCCACACCTTCCGCATGCATCCATTGCAGGGATTCTGAGAAGAGAAAAGCCAGTAGGTGGTGACAGGAGCCAAAACAGCTGTGGCCTGGGGAGGGGCTGATCAGGAAAGGGATGAGAAAATGTTTCCAGGCACCAGAACATTCCATCTCTTCAGGTGAGGGTGATCACCTAGGTGTGAGCACACACAGAATTCAACCAGTGGTATATTTGTGATCCGTGCACTGCACACATTTTATACGACTGTGCAGTACGCTTATATACCTCCTAATAAGCGATGCAAGTGAACATCCTCCGCCATTGGTATTTCCCCAGTGCTGAGATGGCCCTGATCTCTCTGTAGCCTAGAAGAGCAAGCCACACTGTCTCAGTCACTTTCTTCCCTCCCGAGACACAATTCCCGCCACTCACAGCTTACAGAAGCAGTTTACCTTGGCTCACAGTTCAGTCCACAGTCCACTGGATCCCAGATAGGACAGCAGGGCAGAGGGGCCTGGCAGAAGCGCTGCTCACAGCATGGTGAACAGGAAGCAGAGAGAGAAGGGAGGGGTAGAGATGCATTTCCCTTCCAGGCCACGCCCTAGTGACCTCCCTTCTCACCAGGCCACCTTTCAACAGCACACTCGCTGCTGCCCCAGGTGGACGAATCCATGAATGAGCACAGCACCCCGTGACCCAGACTCCAGGAGGAGCCCAGGAGGGCTTGGGGGTCCATTCCAGATAGAAACTAGGACACCTGTAGGACCAGGAGGGAAGAGGACCCTGGGACAGAGCCAGGGTTGGAGTGGCCCACCTTTATGTTGCCACGGTTGCTCTGCAGGTCTGATGGTTACTAGGTGCTCATAGGTGATCCCAAACTACCCCACATGGTCATGGTCCACAACTTTCCTGCACCCACATCCAGCCACAGGGGCCCTTGTTGTCTCCTGAGTTCTCACCAGAGGGTAGGACTGATCTCGTCAGATGCTCATGGTGATAGATGGTTCCAGACCTAAAATCATCTAGAACCCAGAGGAACATGCAGAGCCGTGAGAGAAGAGCATAAGATGGGCTCATCACCAGCTACAGCCTTAATGAAAAGGCTTTGTTAAACTCCTACCTTGGGCAAAAATTGAGATTTACCTGCCCCGGGAGCCAGAAGAGGAGAAAGCAGTGGGGTGGGAGAGGAGGAAGCTCAACCCTCCAGGAAGCAAAGAACCTAGAAACCCCAAATGTCACCCCATCAGACACCTTGCATTGCTGAGGTGTACCAGTACCATTCACGTGCCTTCCAAGAGTTTTGCAGATGTAGTAATACCTCGGATCACAAACACTTCCGTTAGCAAAGAATTCAGTTCTCAAACAGAAGCATTCAGCAATATTTTGCTCCCATTCACAAACTGTTCCACATGGGGTGATGAACATGACCACGGGCATCTTCCCCAGAATCGTGAAAGAAATTATGTTCATGAAATGAGGTACCACTGTAATTCATTAAGCTGAAAATCAGCTTTAAAGATTTTAATATCACCATCACCTCCAAAATATCTACCTTTAATATTTGGGTATGATGACCTCCAGACTTCTATCTATGCATGACTTTAATTTATTGATACCAAATAGCTCCACTGCACTTGTTACTTAACCTATTTTAAACACCACACTATGCTAATAAATACGAATCTGAGTCATCACTGCAATCTCTACAGAACGGCTTTCATTTGCATACAGATTGCTGATTGGTTTGTGGATGGTCCATAATTTATTCCCTCTACTGTTCCTTTCTGTTTGCGGTTTTACTATTTCTCAATGCCATAAACAAAAGTGGCATCAACTTCCTCACTTTACCCAATCTTACTCTTTTGGATGAATTCCTAGAATTGTTGACTCAAAAGGAAACTTTGTATTTTGATTCTGGTACCAAACTGCCCTGCAGGAAGGCTTGGGCAATTCCCACTCCCAGCAGTTTTCCTCACTACGCTGGCTGCTGCTCCCCCTAACTCTGTCGAGGGTCACAGAAAGGCGACTGTTTGCACGCACATTTGCTTGACCTGCGGATGATTTAGGCTGGTGGCGCCTGCAGCCAACCTTCCCGCCCGATCCACTGTGATCAGCTGGGTCTCTGAGTTCCCTAACAGTGATCGCCCCCCTCCCCCGACATTGGACACACAGCTACCCTCGGAGTCGCCTGGAGGGAACCCTGACCCCAACCGCCATCCACAGGGATGGATGACACCCCGCCAAGGCCGCGTCTCCTTTGTCCTCGTTCTCGTAGAAGTGACTCCCCAGGGTCCATCCTGTGCAAGAAGTCAGCAGAGCCGTGTGAGGCCGGAGAACAGGGCTCTCACACTGGACAAGTGGGGTCCGGCCGAACCGCGCCCGGAGAGCCCCCAGCTCCCCTGGGCAGCCTGCCAGGCGCCGCTGGCTGTCACTTCACAAACCAGAGGCTTCTGTGACACAAAAGTTGCTCTGAACGTTGCGTCCGCCTCAGACCCTCCAGCTGCCCGCGCCCAGGTGGCGTCCGACAGGAGGGGCCGCGTGCTGGTGTCTGCTTGCCCTCCGCCTGCCTGCCTGCTCTCGGTGCCACGGATCCCGGCTGTGTCCTCGGAGCCCCAGCTCCAAAGCCCGTGAACGGGGTCTCTCCGGGCTGCCCTCGCCCCACCCAGGGCTTCGCTGCGGGACTGCTCGGCCGGAGGAGGAAGCAGAGACCCGGATTGGCCCCGCGGGCTCCGCACGCACCAGGCCAGGCCCAGGCTGCCTCTGCACCACGCGCGGCCCCGGCCCCCGGCGGCAGACACCTCCGCCCTCGCGCCCAGCCCTGGGCTCCCTCGGGTTTGGCAGCTGACTTCTGAGGACGCCCGAACGCGTTTCTTTCAGGCCGGGCCTTTGAGGCAGGACTCAGGTCGCGACCTCTGCCCTCCGACCCGCCGCCGGGAGTTGGGGCAGGGCCGGGAAAGCGAGGAGCGAAGGCCGGGAGGCGGACGGGCCTGCCTGCTTGGGCACCGGGCTGCGGCCTCTGACGCGAGCTTGCCGGGCCGTGGCGCCAGTGGAGAGGCCCCCAGCTCGGCCCAGGGGACCCGGGGCTCCGCGGACTCGTGAGCACCCAGGAAGAGGAGACGCTGACGCTGAGTTCCGGGAGGGAGCTGCGCGTGAGCGTGCGCTCGCCGGGAAGGTGACCGCCCCTCCCCTCCCGCCGGGCCCTGTGCGCAGAGGCCGCCGCCGGCGCGCGCGCGCGCGTGTGTGTGTGCGTGTGTGTGTGTGACACGCTGGCGCCGCGCGGCAGGCTGCAGGGGCGCTGGTGAGCATGCGCACGCGCGGCGGCCTGGAGTCCCGGTTTGCGGCAGAGCTCCGGGTCTCGGTGGGGCAGGAGCTGCAGGAGCCTCCTCTCGGACTCCGCTCCCGGTCCTGCCCACGCCCGGGAGGGAGCGCGCCGCTGGGCAAGGCGAAGCCCGGCTGGCCTGTGCAGGCGCCAGTCCACTCCGTGCGCTGGTGGAGCGGCCCGTGCCGGGCACCGAGGCGGAGGGAGGCGCCCTGCTCCGGGCCAGGCCCAGGGTGCGGGCGGCAGAGTTGCCTGCGGCTCACGGGCTTCCGAGGCTCCTCATGGCAGGAGGGGAGCGCGGGAGCGAGTTGGGGACCTGAGTCTGGAAAGTTCTGAACCCGGGGCAGCCCATGAGGTCTTGTTAGGCAAATAACGATGATAATAATGACGTTACTGTCGCCATGCTAATGCACGCCACACAGTGCGGTGCACCCTCGGCGCACACCCGGATCTGAGTCCCCACGCCCAGGCCCTCCGTGCACACCCTGGCACGCCTGTCTCTCTGGGTGACTCTGACACCGACTGCAGCGCAAATGCTGCGCACGCGGCCGGTGGACCTAGCTGTTCAGAGACAACGCGAAGGCTGACCGTGTGCGCCCGTCCTCATGGCCGTCCTGGGCCTCACACAGCCCCGGAGCAAGCGCCACGGCGGTGAGGACACCCGGCCCGGCTCGAGGACTGTGGGACCTGTCTGAGTCCCGGACAGTAGGAAACCACGGAGCCTAGATCCCAAGCCGGTCAGGCTGAGCGCTCACCAGGGCCGGGGCCCCTCTTCTGGCTTCCCCAGGATTGACGTGCTGGGACCCGACAGCCGCCCCTTCCTTTCCCACCCTGAACACGGGACTGTTCCACCCTGATGTCCCGCAGACCTGGGCCCTGGCTTCGACCCAGCGTGACTGCTTGCAAGCTGAGGATCTCTTATAAGAACATTCAGGGCGCTCCTCTTTCAGTTCTTCCTCCCGAGAAACACAGACGACCTGGTCCATCGCTTCTAAAAGGGTGGCACTCAGCACTGACCCGCTCCTGTTCTAGGAGAAATGCTGGCGATGCTCCTCCCCATACACGCTGACCTTCATGAGGAGGAACCTGAAGGACGCTTCCCCGACTGGGGGAGAAAACATGCAGGAGGGACTGGAGCCATCCAGCCCTCAGAAATCCCCAGAACTGCGTCCTACAGTGGACCCAACCCAGTCTGTCTTGACTTCTCTCTCCTCTCCCTACACAGGGTGCTGAGCTTTGCCTCACAGACCTATGAGGCTTGCGGCTCTCTCGCTCTGGCCCAGGAGAAAGAGGACCGTGTCTCACCCCGTCATCCGATGAAGACCTTTCCCGTAAATCTGTCTGGGCCACTGCTGGTGCAACTCCTGAACCCAGGGAATTTCGGCATGAGCTGGTGCTGGTGTCTGGGATAATGGCTGTCACCAAGCCGGAAACTGAGTCAGGGAGGTGGGGTTTTCCGGAGGACCCGGTCCTGGTGGCACCTGAGTCGTTCCTCCCACTTAGCCTGCTCTGCTGCTGCTGTAACGGCACCGTGAGCTGGGGCTGGAGACACCTGGGCAACAGTGTGGGTGTCTGGGAAGGGTCTGTCCCCCGTGGGAAGGGCCTGCTGGCTCCCCATCTCATCCAGAGGCACTGGCCAGGTGTGAGGGTGATGCCTCTTGAGCTCATCACCCTCTAGCACAGTGGCCTGGAGACAGGCTCCCTGCCTCAGCTCTGGGCACGGTTCAGCCCAACTCAGGCCAGAGGCTGGGGTGCTCTGCAAGGAGGGGAGGTCCGAACCCCCAAAGTCTGGGTGCAGCTAGGAGAGGAAAGGGCAGACACGAACTCCGTGTCCTAAAACATAAACATCTGGAAAAACACCAGAGGCCGGCAGAGTTTCTCTCCAGTAGATCAGACAGCTGTGTGACGCTGAAGGGAGTACAGATCTTGGGTAAGTGGTGCAGACAGAAAGCTTCTAATTAAATAGATAGTATGTGTGCAGAGCAGAGCAAGAGAAAACAAATACCAAGCAAGAGAAGAGTCCCCTAAGACGCCACCCGCTGGTGAGGCAGCAGTGCACAGCCCGGGAGAGCTCACCTCTCGAGTTGGGGACGGCCAGCCAGGTGGAGCTGGCCTGGAAGCGGAGTCCTCAGGGGACACAGGACAGGGCTGGGTGTGCAGAGTGAGCTGGCCAGGGTGGGTTGAAACTGCCCACGGGCACGGCCTGGTCCTGCGGGAAGCACTGCCGATGCAGCACCCGATCCGCACTCTCCAGCATCCTGGGCTCCAGCTCCGCTCAGCTCAGCCCTGGGCTGCAGGTGTCGGACGACTCGGCTCATGCGTCCGAAGGAAGGAGTCAGGCCTGGGCCGAGGCCCGAGGGAGGCTCTGGTGCCCACCCCAGCTGACTTCCTCTCCCCCGAGTCTCCCTGTTCCGAAGCTGTGTTGTGCCCCCAGCCCTATGTTCTCTCAACACCCACAGCTGATGCCCCGCCCCTGAGTGGAGAGGTCTGGACCAGCAGCCTCAGGAGGCACCTGGTCAGGAGGCCAGCCCTCCATGGGAGCAGTCAGCACTCAAGACAAACCACAGAGCTGTCTACACTGCGGACCCAGAAGGAGGCACCACCTAGGGGCCTTGAGGACACCAGATCTGCCTGGAGCAGTGCTTCCCAGCCTGCATAGTCCTGAGCAATAAACTTCTATGAGTCACCTCATCTATGGGGTTTTGTAATAGCAGCCTGGCAGGAGGACTCTGCTTCCAGGAGTCAAAGGCTGTTCACAGCACCTGCGTGTGAAGGTATCCACTAAGCACCCACTGAAAAGATGAAGCCAGGCTATCCTTTTTTTCCTGCAGTGCCGGGGCACACGCCTGTAAGCCCAGGACTTGGGAGGCTGAGGCAGGAGCGCTGCCACAAGTTGAAGCCACAGTGAGTTCAAGGCCAGGCTGAACTATACGGTCAGACCCTGTCTCAAAAAAACAAAATTTTTAAAAAAGATAAAGACATTGGGATTGAGCTTCACCTGCCCAAATCATAGGACTGTGGGTGACGCCTACCTGATTCCAGCCTGGGGTCTCCAGGTCATCACACTGAGGGACACGGCCTCGGTGCCCCTGGGGTGCTGGAGCAGCGTCACACTGCACACGGCTACTCCTGTTTTTACTTTAATGTGCATTGGAAAAGCGACGCAATGCGTACCAACTGGACCACACCTTCCTGTGGCTCATGCTCCCTCAGTGTCCACACAATGTCCCGGCCTGTGCCCCCAGTACCCCTGGGCCCTGCCCGAGACAAGGTCACCCCAGAGGACCCTAGTCAGGAGGCCGCTGTCCTGGGGTCTCCCTGCTAACTCCCCTCTTCACTCTCACTTGGGCCAGGCCATGATGGTGCTGTCCCACGCAGCTGGGCAGAAGTGCGAGGGCGGGACCTTCAGGTTCCAGAGAGACCAGGGAGACCTCGAGACCCCGGAGTGGGGGAGCCACGCGTGTGGCTCTGAGGAGGAAAGGCCTCACACCTCGATCCACGGCTGACGGCTTAGGACGAGGCTGGAGATGTGTGTGTTTTGTTTTATTTTGTTTCTGCAGTACTAAAGACAACCCACAGCCTTTACCCTGAGCTACATCCCCAGCCCTCTTTTTATTTTTCATTTGGAGACAGGGTCTCGATAAATTGCCCAGGCTGGGTTTGAATTTGCGATCGCCCCGCCTCAGCCGCCCAGAGCGCTGGGATCACGTGTGTGCCACCATGGCCGGCTGCTACGTGAACTTTTTCGATATGAGTTAATTTAGGGAATTTTTTTAAATTAAACTTTGGGCAGATAATAGGACAAATATTGTGAAAATGCCAGTAGCTGAGTCCGAGAAACCCAAGCTTGTCTGTCATGCCCGGTCCTGAACGCGAGGCCGGGCACGTGCAGGCTCTGTGCTCAGCGCCCCGCCCCGAACTCCAGCAGGCTCAACACGCACCTCCGCTCCAAAAGCCATCGCTGCGGAAGAATGACCGAAGCCGACACGGCGCCCTGGAACCCGAGCCGCGCAGCCCCAGGCGCTGCAGTGCGATTGCGATGCTCCGATCCGCTTGCGCGCGAAGGCATCGATCGGGCCGTGGAGGGAGGCGAGACCAGCGGAGGAGCGAAGGCCGAGGCGGCAGAGGGACTCGGGTTCCACAACCCGGGACTGCTGGGTGCATTAGAAGCTTCCGGTTTCTTCTCCACTGAAATTGTTCTGGTGGGTCTGGAAGGGTTTCGTCCCCGACCCTGCCCACCTGAGGCTGGGACTCGCAACCAAGCCCGGGATTCGACTGTGGGAATCAGAGCAAATCTCTCCTCCTCCTTCCTTTCACATTGGGGTGGAGAGGCTGAGGCAGGAGATCCTCCCACACAGGCTGCGCCTGCCTCGCTCCCGATGCCCTTTCACGGCCTCTGCCTGTTTCTGTGCCCCTGGGTGAGACGGCGCTACAGCCAGGAAGGGCGAAAAGACGCTGCCAAGAAAGACCTCAGCTGCGCCATCGATGCGGGCCCTGCCGCCTTCGCGGCACAGCTGAAACCCAGCCGAGTCCCACGCTGTTCCGAGGAGCGGCGACCCTGCGGCTGCGCGTCCGCACCAGCGCCTGCCTCCCACCCAGACGTCCGGGATTTCCCTTGTGGGCTCACTCACTTTTCCCAGTCCTGCAGTGGGACCCAGGGCCTTTGCACCGAGCTGCACTCCCAGCCCTTTCTGATGCTTATTTCGAGGCAGGTGTCACTGGTCACAGGTCACCACCCACAACATCGGGAGGACCTCGGCGAAAAGCGGGGCGGGTGAGAGCGGCAGAGTGGGCCCCAGACCTCTGTCCCCATGGCTCCTCCTGAGCCCTCAAAGCCACCTAGGAAGCTGGGGAAGCTTCGGAAAGCACGATTGTCTCTGAATGTCGCCAGCAGACGCCCCCCCTTTGACGGGACTGCTAAGCCAGGGCCTCACACAGACCTGCATCCGCAGCCCTATTGTCATCGTTATTATTACTACCAATTTTGGGACAGGGCCCCACTAAGTTTGCCCAGGTGGGTCTCAAACTTGCGATCCTCCTCCTCAGCCTCCCAGTGTTCTGGGATTGCACCATGCCTGAACAGAACACCTTGTGAAATAAATCTATAGTCACAGCTCGGGCTTGGAGAGAATATCAGGATTCAATCCCAAAGCCTCAGACCAGTTATGCTCAGACTCGGCTTCTACTGGCTACAAGGCTTGGCCTGGCAGCTCTTTGGTCCTTCCCACCTTATCCCATGGGGGATGGAATTATTGAAGGAATATATATATATATATATAATTTACTTATCAGTGTTACTTAATCACATGTGTTCCTTAACACATAATCGCTATAGAAATTTCAGTCAAACAGTCTAGCAATGGGAGCACTAGAGTGTTGTTCCAAAGTCAAAATGCTGGTGGAATTCTCTCTTCTAGGCTTGGACTGAGCAGACTGACATGCAGAGGGGTTCTGTCCTTCCCACACGGAAGGGACATGCGACAGAGGTCGCCAAGTGGACAAAGGGCAGGTGCCCTGTGTGTCTGAAAGCATGCTGTGTTCACCACACACACACACACACACACACACACACTGCCACAGCGCAGCCAGGAGCATCAGTAAAGCCCACATGGCACCTCAGCCTCCCTGAGAACGGACAGACAGATGCCCGGCCCCCGCCGTAACCTGGCGTGATGGTTCACCTCCAAATGTCCCCCAAGCAGGTCACCCAGCCCGAGCAAAAGCTTGGCTCTCCCTCCCCGGCTCCTCTCTTCCCTCCCTGCTTCCTGTCCTCCATGCCCTGAGCAGCTCCTCCGCCAGGCCCTTCTACCAAGACTTCCTGCCTTGGAGCCAGGAGCCAGCTGACCACGGACTGAAATGCAAGCCAAAATCAACCTCTCCTCCTGAAGCTGTGGTGTCAGGCATTATGTTCCAGGGACCAGGAAAGTAGCTGAGACACCTGTTATTCATTGAACACATGGTTTGTTTTCTCTTCTGAAGCACTCAGAGACTTCACAGCTGCTTTTGACAAAACAAACTGGTTTTCTCTTGGGCCTGCGGGTGCCTGTGGGCAAAGCTGGGCCTCTCTGCCATCTTTCCTCTCTGCCTCCTCAGTTGCCTGGAGACTGGGTGGGCTCCCGCTCTGCTCTGCATGAAGCCAGGCGACACTGACGGACGTCTGCCCACAAACCTCCAGGGCCGATTCGCCTCAGTGTGCTCTCCCGCCTCCCCCCAGGACTGCAGTCACAAGAGACTCAGGGCCTGCAGCTGCTGGCCGTGCCCTGGGAGTGGGCACCTGACGTCTGGGTCACTGCCCCGAGCCTGCACGCCCTTGGGTTCCAGCAGAGCCCCGATGGTGCGCACAGCAGGAACACAGCCAGTAAAGAGCCCCCAAGGCTGCAGTCGTGGAGGCCATGGCCAGCCAGACCCTCGCTGCCCCAGCAGCCCGCAGAGACTGGCCTCATCCCTGCTAACGCTGCGCTGATCTTCTCCCAGGAGCCCCCATCCTCCCGCTGGAGCCCCTTCTCTCTCCTGCTCCGACTCTGCTGCACGATCAGCCTGTGCCTCCCACGCACACATTCTGGAATCCTTTTCTGTGGTGAATGTCAAGAACCTGTCCAGAGCTGCACGCAGTGGTCCATGCCTGGATTTATAATCCCCAGACTCAGGAGGCTGAGGCAGGAGGACTGTGAGTTGAGGCCAGCCTGGGCAACTTGGTGAGTTCAAGGCTGGCCTGGACTATACAGGGAGACCCTGTCTCAGAAAAGGAACCTGCCTGGGCCACGTGGAGGCCTTGTCTCCTCCTTGGAGGGACCCTTCGGGTCTAGTCAGGTAACATCCATACTCCAAAGCGAAACGGCCCCCGGGGGCACCAGTGTCCCTCTGACGGAACAGCTGAGGCTGCGACTCTGCACCCAGGCCCCGGTTTCTCGGATGCCTGGAGTTCAGCCTGCCTCCAGGAGCATCTGCTAGGTTCAGATACTGAGCAATTCAGATTGTGCATTTTGTATTTTAAGGAAAGTTATCGTGTACAGGTACAAATTCCCTATGCTGAATGTGCTCATTGTGTTTACCTAAAATGCTCCAATAAACTTGATTAATTAAAAAAAGCAAAGGTAACGGGATGTAAGTGAGGCTACAGATGTAAACTGTGCTTGGTGTGATTCCAAACCAGTTCTAGGATCATGGTGGGCCTTTGGGGCCACACAGCCTGACGGGGAGTGGTCTTTCACTGTTAGGGGCTGTTGGGGGCTTCAGTGGGACAGTCTGCTGGCACTCTGACTTCCTCCCTATCCACCCAGTCCGCCTGGTGAAGACACTCGTCCCAAGCCCTGCTCTGCCCCCTGTGGGTGCTCCTAGCTCTCCCACCAGGTGCATTCTCTACTTGGCGTCCTCGGTAAGTCGCACTGACCACCGGGTGTTTTGACGGTGGCCTGAGTGCGTCTCTTCAGCTTTGCCTCCCGCCTCACAGGTCTGCTCACCAGCTGTGGGACCGGGGGGCGCTAACTCCCCCATGTTCACCCCTGGGCCTTGCACCTGATCGGTGAAACGGAACCAAACCAAAGGCTGCAGCAGGCGGCGTCACTGTCGTCTCCCCTGAGTCAGGGCACGCACTTTGAAAACTGTGCTCCTCACCTTTCTGTTGCTGGAAGGAGCCGCCTGATCTCCTCGGCTGAAGGGGGGGCAGCCTCAGTCTGGCCACGGTGTCAGTTCATGGGCTGGGTGGTGGCTCCCGGCCTGGAGGAAAAGCTGCTCACCTCACTGCACAGCCGCTGCGAAGCAAAGAAAGAGGACAGGGAGGACGGCACCGGCCAGGGCTCGGCCCAGGGACGCCCCCTGACAGCTAGGTAGCCCACGGTGCCGACCAGTCCCCACCCACAGCCGCCAGGACGCCTGTGACCGAGTGCCCTCGGGGCCCGGTCACCGCCCTAGGGCCCCAGCATCTTTGGGGACCCTTCATCTTTGAACCCTAACAAAGCTCCTGATTTTCCCAAGAGCTTAGTGAGCTAGGCCAAAACGCAGGCCAGAGTCGGACCTGGAAACCATGTCTCTGGAAGGCCTTTTATTCCTACAGTCGGCTCAGAAGCATTTGCTGAGCACCTACTGCGCGCAGGATGTCTCGGGCTCTGGGACAGTTTGTGTGGAAATCCAGCTGGACCAGCAGGCCCGCTGTGAGGTGGTCATGGAGGAAAAGCTCGGACACGGAGATGTACTCAGGAGTCGCAAAGTTCAGAGCCACCCGGGAGGCCCCTGTCCCCTCTGGTGACACAGGCCCGGCTCAGACGCCTCTGGCGGCTCTGAGTCTGCTTTGTGCCGGGAGAGAGAGAGGGCCGGGCCCGGGACGGGGCGGAGCTGAGTCAGGGCCGGCCTAGAATGGCGTAAATACCTTATTTGGCGGTCTGGCCAGGGAGGGTCCGGCCTCAGACAGCCGCATTCACGTTAGAATGTGCTCCTGCTTTATTATCTATCGCCTCTGCCGCAGACTTGGACTTTGACGGGGCAATTTCAGGGCTTAAACACTTGGTTGCTCCTAATGGCTGGCATAATAGCGCGGCGGCCTTTCGGCTTCATTTGTAGGCATTTGACGGCTCTTGGGTATGGATTTCTCCAAAGGCGCGGGGCTCACCCACAGGACCTGCACCGCGGAGGGCTAGGCCTCCTCCACGCGCTGACCTCTGCGAGGCACGGCGACGCCAACGCCAGAGACACCGGCCGCCCTGCATCCCGCTTCGGAACAGCCTCGGGGGTCGGTACGGGCTGAATTGGTACGAATTCTCTGGGCTTCTGGCGAGCACCTCTCCCGGTCCTTTCCTCCCAGCAGCCGGGCTTACCCGGCGGGAGCGCTTCACCTGGCACCCACCAGGGGGCGCTGTCTGCAAGCAGTGCTCCAGGAGCGCGGACGGCGGAGCGCAGACCCGGTCCGAGCGCGCTTTCCCTTTCTGGGCCGCGGCGGGGAGGCCCGGGCGCGGCCCGGCTGCAGGTCCCGCTCGGGGCACGCTCGTCCGAAGAGAGCAGAGACAGCAGGCCGGCTCGGGACCCTGCTCCGGACTGGAGCCCACTCCGTGCCTGGTCCTGGGGTCCGCGCTCCACCGCCCACCCCATGTCACCGCGCGCCGTCCCCGACCCGCGGGAGGACTGCAGGACCGGCTGCTGCCGCGACCCGGAGCTGCACAGCCGCCTTGTCCGTTCTCGCCACTCGGGACTGTGTGGCCCCCGCGTGCAGGGCCAGCTGCGACCGCTCCGCGAGGGTCCCGCCCCTTCCTCCCCGGGCGGGGGCGGAGCAGAGGCCCGCGCAGAGTCCGCTGCCCGGCGCAAAGGCAGAGGGAGCTAGCTGAGCGTTCCTGGAGGGACGGCTGCCCCCCTGCTGCAGCAGGGCCTGGCGTGCACAACACACACCCACACACACAGGTCCACAGGCACACACACATACGCCTGCATACACACGCATGCTCACACACCTGCACGCATATACACACGGACGTGGACAGTGCACACATACATGCTGCGCGCATACATGCGTGCACATATGTGCACTCTCACACAGGCACATACATGCATGCGCAGCTGGGACACATACACACGTGTGCTCGTGCGCACTCACATAGCTACACACATGCGCACATGCAGGCACACAGGCTCAGCCCCTCCTTGTCTCCAGATTTCCGTGGCCGGGTGTGAGAGGAAGCTAAGTGGCCCTGGAGTCAGGGACACCTTCCCTGGAACCAGGGCACGCACTCCCCGGTTCGGCCTGGCACAGGGTTTCTTGACAGGACCATAACGCTGCTGAGCTTTGTGGCTGGCCCTGAGGGGGACACAGCCACGGCCTAGTGGCTGCGGCTGCGTCACGAATAGGCGCTTCCTCCTGGCAGCCTCCAGCATAGAGCTAGAAGAGCACAGGCTGGAGGGCAGGCGGGTCTGATTTCAGGCCTGGGTGATTAGCTGCGAGGCTGAGGCGGTTCTCCACCCTTCTTTCAGCTCCTTTCTCCTGGAAACAGGGCCACAAACTTGCTGCACCTGAATTTAAACGGAACAGGAGCTAGGGACTCACTGTCACCTCTACACAGTAGAAATGTACTTCATTTTTGCCAGTCTGCACTAGTTCACACTGGTTCTAGCCCTTTTTCAAGGTCCGCATTAAGTACAGGTTTCTGTAGAAAGCCTTCTCTGACACCGCCCCTTCTCCGTAAGCTTCCATAGTATCTGTAGGAACCCTGGAGATTTCCGCGCCCTCCCGCCGCCCCCACAGCTGTGAGCCCCGCGAGGAGGACAGTATCTCCCACCGTGGCACCTGCATTCCCGGCCTCCTCTGGGCCTGGGCCTGGGCCAGGCGCTGCTCTGCACCCCAGGCCGCGTCTCTGGCAGGACAGGGCGCCCCACCTGCAGCGCCTGGGCCCCCGGGTGCCAGCCCTTGCTGGGGACCTCTGAAGTGGCTGCTCCAGGGCAGGGCGTGCCTGGGGCCCCGCGCTGCTCTGCTGCTGCCTGCACTGCGCTTGAGCTCTCTGCTGCACCTGGCCATGACTTTGGCCTGCTGCGTCGGTCCCCTCCTGCCGCAGTTCTGGGCGTGGCCTTGTGTAGCCAAGGATCGGAGTGCAGAGGGCGCCATCAGTGCCTGTGCCTTTCTACCACCAAAAGGACGACTCCAAGGAGCCCTCTCTCCCTGCCCTCCCAGGCCTCCGCGAGTCCCTGGTAACCCACTCAGAGACTCTCACCCGCACAGCCAAGCTGCTCTCCTTTACTGAGCAGCTACCCGGGAGCCCGGCCCTCTGAGAGCCACCTTCCACACAGCTCTCTCCTCCTCCTCTTCCACTCCAGCAACAGGGAAGTCTGCCCGCCCACACTTAGCCTGACGGGGAGCGCAGTCAGGATGACCCGGAAGGAGTTCGTGTTTCTCAACAGACTTCCACTGTAAGAGGTCAGACACGAGAGAAGACACGCGCTCACACACGCGCGCACACACACCAAGGGCATTCTGTTGGAAGTTGCTTTTCAGTTTTATCTCAGTGAAAGGTAGAACTTTCTCTTTACCAGAACTGACACCAAATGTATTTGACCGGAATTGTTGGCTACCACTTAATCCTTTCAGTTACACACGGCATTTTCTCCTTGCCTTCCGGCAGTAAGTTAATCTGAACTCCAGGGTCTTCTGAATGTATTTTAACTTCGGGAAGGAAGCAGGGAGACCGACAGTCTTCACTCGGAACCCCAAAGTTGTCCGTGTGGCTTTTCTCTGACCAATGTGCCAGGCTGAATCCAGTTGGGCATCCGAAGTCTGGGTACAATGATGCATACTTTTAATACAGAAGGCAGAATTTTGCTTTCTATTCTCACTGTGTGTACGCCATGACCACTGTTTACTCGAACACCCCGAGGAACAGCGTTAGCCGGCTGCACTGACCCATTTACACAGCGTGCGCAATGTGCTGTGGCCTTAACCGTCACGTCGACTGCTCGGCTAAGGAGCACTGATCTAAAAGTGGTAATGCAGGATGGAGCCTGGAGCTCACAGCCTGGTCTGGGATCTTCCTGCCTTCGCTCTCGTGGGGACTGGGGACAAGACCTGGAGACTCCAGGCACATCCCAGGTGCGAAAGCCCTGTCTACTCGTCCCTTAGACACACTTGAACTTGACTCAGGAGCAGCTTCCGGCTCAGGACTCCACACCAGGCCATGTGGACAGAGTCCCTGAGGACAAAGGCAGCCAGACAGCCACACTCCCGCACTGGTCCCAGGCTGTCTGCTCTCGGGGTCCTGGTCTGTCTGTGCAACACTGAAGTGGTGCCCTTTAAGGGTCTGCTTGAGGAGCCTGGGCACACTGCCGGGAAGGCGTCCTTCCTTCCCTAGCCCCTCTCCAGCTTGCCGGCAGCCCCATCCACAGTGTTTCCTGATACAGGGGCTGGTGGGCCGTGCTGGGCATTGTGGAAGGCTTCTCGCCCTCCCTCGCCTTCAGCTAGCAGGTCCCAGGGTCCCTTCCGGCTGCAACAACCAAAAACGTCTCCAGATATCACAGATCTGTTCGGGGGTGGTGTCCCCAGCTGGGAGTCCTGGGCCACACACCTGGGAGATGAGATCTGAAAGCATAGAGCCTCTGCTGTCTTAGGAGCCACTGGGGTGAGGCTTGAGGACTAAGAACCAAGACTGAGCGCGCACCGTGTGCCACACTCTCCTGGCTTTGTACTTAAACCGTTTCTCATTCTTACCAAGTTCCTGCCAGGAGCAGGTCCAGCCCCAAATTTAAAAATGGGGGGGAAAAGAATGTGTACACAGCTGAAATAACTCACCCCAAACCTGCTGGGAAGTGGCAAGTCCATTTCCCTACTCCCAATCCCATGAACCTCAAATGGACCATCGGGAACACATCTGGGTGGCTAATGCTGTGCTTGTTGCCTGGGGAATTTGCCACCACCCCACGTGCACCAAACATCCTACCAGAGGCCACAGTGCTCTAGGATCAAGCATTCTTCACATGACCACCCCAGGCCAGGGTGTAGGAGTGTGACTCGGGGTTCTGAGCCCTCACACGTGTGCACAGCCCACCTGAGCTAATGTTCTAAAGCTGGAAGAGCCCTTATGTGATTCAAGCTAGTGGAAAATTAACCCAAATCAGCATCGGCATCAGATGAGGAGTGAGCCTTCTGCTTCCACACTGAACATCTCTGAGTGACTCAGTGATCACTCTTAGGATCAGCAAAGTTAGCAGAGTCAGTTGATCCCAGCATTGACACAGCATTGACACAAGAAGGTCCTCAGAAACACACGCAGGAATGATCTCAAATCAAGCTTTCAACCTATGAATATCCTGAGAAAAAGCAACAACTGAGAAGCTACCACAACATGCCATCATATTACTACTTGGAGTGAGTATGACAGTTAAGTTTGATTATGTCAACTTGATTGGCTTTAAGATTTCCCCCCCTAGGGATTGGTGGAGCACACTCCTAGGTGTGTCTTCATGGGACACAGAGGCATGACCTTGGGTTCTATATCTGATCTCTGGCCTCATCTTTACTGGCACTCTTCTGCTCTGCTTCCCGGCTGCCATGAACTATGCCCGCTATGCCCTTGCTCCACTATGTCCTTCCACCACGATGTTTCTGCCTTGGAGCCAGCTGACCACGAGTTGAATCTGCTTAAAACATGAGCCAAATTAAACCTCTCTCCCCTTAAGTTGTGGGTGTCAGGTATTATGTCTAGCAATGGGAAAGCTGACTGATAAGAAAATTAGTACCAGAGAAGTGGGGTCATTGCAGTGACTGCACATAACCATATGGTATAAAGCCTCTAGAACTGGCTTGCAGGAAGAAGTTTTCAGAAGTTGGAGATATAGGCTAGAGAAACCCTAGAATGCTATAATCAGAGCTTGATGTGTGATCCTAGTCAGAGCCCAGAAGACTAGAATGCAGATAGGAATGTGGACAGTAAAGGCCAGGCTCAGGAAATTTCAGTTTGGAACAAGGACTCCATTGGCAGTGGACTAGAGGCCATGTGTGTTACACTCTGGTAGAAAATTTATCTACATTTTGCCCATTTCCTGAAACTTTGTATGAGACTGAGATTTAAGACTGTGAACTAATTTATCTGGCAGAGGAAATATCAAGAAAGGCCAACATTCAGGTTGTGGCATAGGTACTGCTGGCTGCATCTAGCCAAATTTATAGTGTGAATTAAGGGCAAAGGGAAGACTAGGAAAAAAACCCTGAAAACTTTAAATCTTGTTCCAGAAGCAACCACATATAAGGAGATCAAAAAATAGTGTGGTTGCTAAAGAAGTTACCACCATTAAAAAGAAACCAGTTACTTTTTACAGAGACAAGAAGAAAGAACCCTTGAGGGAATCTCAGAAATCAGGAAACCCCCACCCACTGCAGGCTCAAGAATGTAAATGTCACTTTCATTTGAAAAGAGGACTCCTGGGCTCCTACTCCAGATGGGCCTCCTAGGGAATTGGTTCTCTGTAACTCATTCAGTCTGCTCAGCCATCTAGGTGTTCAGTGAAATTGCACATGGCATAGTAGCTATAGTCTAAGGGGCCCTGGCTAAAGTTTCCACTGACAGCAGACCTTGGCATCATCCATGTGATGTTGGTTTTACCAACATACAGAATGCAAAAGTTGTGGAGTCAGGGAGGCTTCCACCCAGATTTCAAAGGAAGGGCTGGGAGGCCAGGAAAGGATCCCCTGAGAGGGCAGTCCATGAAGCTGTGAGAATGAAGTCAAAGGATGTGGTGAAAGTCTAGGGTCTGTGTTTATCCCACACACACTCCTATTTGCTCTGCCCCAAATTAATTGTCAGGTCCAATAGCCTTGATTTCTATGTTATTTTTAGAATATGCCCCCTCTATTTCTCTGCCACAGCTTCAACCTTGATCTCTACCCAGCTCACTGATCACAGCTGTTGCCTTTCCAAATGCTTATCCTACACCAGTCTCTCTCAAACCCACCCAGAAAGTCTTGATTATGTCAGTCTTCTTGGAGCATGATTGTGACTGATTGCTGCCCTCTCCTGTCATCCTGCTTCCATCACACCCCTCCCCGGGGCACCACTTACCTCCCCCAGCTGCCATTTACCTGCCATCCTTTCTCCTGCTCCCATCCTCCAGTCTGCTGGTCAGCCACATGCCGTCATGTGTGTACTTTCCTTCCTTGCCTTTCTTCAGATGGCCTCCCCAGCTCTTCCACCTGCTGAAGTCCTCATCCCTCAAGACCCACATCAAAGGGAGCCCATGGTCCCCCAGCCCCTGTGACTGCTCTCCCCTCCCTCAGCTCCATCCTTGCCTCAGTCTCCCTCCCTCCCATCCACAGCACCCCCCTGAGGTCAGGAAGTTTTCCAAGAGTTCTTGCCACACTTGCACGCGCACACATGCACACACACACATCCTACATCATTCTATCTCTCCATCTTCCTCGTGCTGGACTTTTCAGCAGTGGTGGGGTCAGTATCAATGGGCTGGTGGGGAGAAAAGGCCACTGTGGACACTCACAAGAATTCTTCCACTGCTGACCAAGGCACTTTCAGAACAGTTTGCACACCGATACACTCATACAGTCTGCAGCCCCGTTGTGTTTATCTCACTCATGTGCTCGAAGCCTCATGATGCCCCTTACATCCACGCGATTCCCAAGGTCCAGGCTGTCCCTGCCCTGGTCACCTCCCACAGTGCACCCTGTGCTCTTCCTAGCACCATGCTTTCTGCTGAGAAAGGACTTGGCCTTTCTGCCCCCCCTGCAATGTCCTGGTCTTCGTCCTCCCAGGGGCTGAATCTGGGCTCCTGCTCCTTGAGCCCCTATGTCCCCTGCCTGAACGTCTTTATGGCCACATCCCATACTACCTTGTGCCTTAGCTTTGTGATAGCTGCACAGTTCTGTTTTTGAGTCGGGAGGTTCTGTACAACACAGGCAGCCTGCCGTTTCCCCACTGCAATGGTTGCCGTCATCTGTCACTTTGGCCAGGCTGTAGGTGCCCGATCATTTGGACAAATCTTGGTCTGAATGCCACTGTGAAGGGACTTTGTAGTTGTGATTAACATTCCAGCCAGTGGACTTTAAATAAAGCAGGCTATCCTTCATCATGTGGCTCAGTGGATCAATTAAAAGCCTGAAGACTAAAATTCAGATTTCCCAGGGAAGAAGAAAGTCTGCCTCAGGATTATAGCAGAAATCTCTCTCCCCGCCACCACCACCACCACACTCTGGTTTGCTTCTTGGAAAGACATGTGATTAGATGCCAATGCATTTTGTTTAAAATTCACCAGTTCAGACCCCTATTCTATTTATCTCAATGATGTATCCCCTCAACTCAAAGACCCCACACCCAGCCCCCAGCTACAGGATCGGCCAGGAAACCCCCTGGGCTGGAAACTTCTTATCCTCCCTGTGTCCTGGCCTTTCTGAGCCATCCCAGGCCACTTCTGGTCACACCCTGGGGATCGGGAACTTGCTGTTCTGGCAGGGTGTCTTCAGGGTGTGGCGACAGCACCCCAGCCTCACCTAGGAGAGGGGCTGTACCTCACACCAGCCAGGCATCACAGCTGTGATCTGTGGTGGCTGAGGAGGTGTCTCGGGTCAGGCACTCAGGTTCTGCTGCAAGCCCCGCACCCCACCCTTTGCCTGAGCTGTCTTCAGCCTTGGCCCCTTCAACCCACCAGACTGTGCGCATGGCGGAGCCTCAGCTGGGCTGCAAAGGCATGGGGTCCCCTCCTCCGTGAACTCCCCTGGTCTCTTCCCAAGCTCCCCCCGCCCCGCATCTGTGTAACCAAAAGGCACCACAGACGTTGATTTTTTCCAAAATAATGATGCTGCACTTGGAATATATCAATATTTCCACAGCTAGTACCAAATGCTACCAGTAACTAACTAAAAGCAAACTCTGGTTTTAGAACAGCCGTGAGTACTATTCACCACGGTCTCTTTCTGAGAGTTCTCAGGCAATAGATCTCAAATGAATCAATGCACCTACAAACCCGCTCCCTCTCACTCCAGACCCCTGGAAATTCTCCTCTATCCCAACCCTGGGTTTTATGGTATTTACACGGAGTAAGAGTTTCGACCTCGCACTGGACCGGTAGCTATTGGGCAATGTGGCTCAAGCCTCTGAAAGCCAGGCCAGCGGATCCATACGTCATTTGATAAGTGATGGACAACCTGAGAACCCAATTTCAAAGTAAAAAAGCACAAGTTCCCACTTTATCACGCCCACAAATTTAACACATGAACCTCTTTTAGAGCAAGAATGCCTTTTTCCTTTTGGCAACGCTGCTGCCAAGCTGTTATGCCTGAAAGACAGGGTTGAGGTCTCCAGAAACTCCTGTAACAAACAGTTCCAGGTTGAAGAATTTTCCAATACTCTCTCTTTTTTCAAATCACATTTCAAAAGAGAAGACATTTGCATCTTCAAGGTGAATCCCCCGAAAAGGAGCGTCATGACTGGTTTTGTAGAGTGATTATTTCTACTTTTTTGGGCGGGCACTTCCTTTGAAATGAGCCAGCCGACTGCACAGTGGACACAGGGCCCAGTAGCTGGAGTGATCTCTCAGACCTGTTGAGACCCGGCCGGGAAGGTGGAGCTTCCATCTCAGTGATCTCCCTGAACAGCTTACAGTAAAACAGGAGAACTTGCCAAGGACAAGTGGGCTGCTTTCTGTGTTTCCTGAATCAGGGCCCTGCTCACAAGGCTGGTTCCACACCCAGCTCTGCCTCAGGCCGCGGGGAGAGAGGTCTGTAGTCTCCTTCCCAGGAAAAATCTGTGCCTCACTGGAAGGGAAGATGAGACTCAAGTGTCCTCTCTCAGGTGGGCAAGCAGCACCACAGGGCAGGGGTGGCTCCGTGCAAACCCAAGGGCTGCAGGGTGGACTCCTCAGCCCACAGAGGGCCCGCAGGGCTCAGTCTAGAGCCACTCCCAGGAGTCTTCTGCTCATCCTGTACAATTTCATTGCTGTGGAAGTGCAGAGCCAAGCACACCTGCAAGAGTGCATGATTTGCATGTACCCAGCTGTTACCCTGCAAGCCTATTCTTTGCACACTGATTGCCCTAGCTGCCTAATAAATCCACAGGAAAGGAGGGCAGAGGCAGGAAGTTTGGAGCTTGGCATCCCCAGTTCTCAGCCTCTCCTTCATCTCGGGCAACCTGCACCACCCCACACACACATAGAAATCGCAGCCTCAAAGCTCTGTGAAGAGGACCTGTGTGCAGCCCCTGTTTACCCGGTTGTCATTATTTTCTGGGATGATGGGTGTTCTCCCAACCTTCGTGCGGTGCCCTGGCTGTGTTCTCTCTGCTGGGGACAAAGCTTCCTGTCCTCTTGGCTTACCCTGGCTGTGTCACGTTTGTCCCGCCATGCCCAGTGTCACTGGCTTCTCCCCAAACTGAGTCAGACCTGCAGGAAGTGCCCGACCGACCATCATCACCAACCCTAAGGGCAGGCAGCCCGGCAACTCTCCAGCCCACGGCCCCAGGCTAGGATTTTCCACTACACTGAGCATAGAAGATAAGACATTCACTTGTCCCTGTGCCATGGCTGTCTTGAAGCACTGCTTTGAAAACACAGAACACTGCTGAATCCCAGGGACAACATGGATATCTTTCTCGATGCCATCACAAGGCTTTCTGATACCCCAGCACAGCAGAGGAACGGAGGAGCTGAGAGGGACCCAGTGCACAAGGATCAGCCAGATGGAAGCCAGGAGAGGCCCAGGGGCCCCCACACTCCTGCTCTGCCTCCCCATTATCCCCGGCCTGTGAGCAAGGTGCAGCTCCTGCACTGCTATGGGCTCCTCCCCTTAAACTGTGCACCTGTGCTAACGGCCCTGTGTGTGTGAAGGACGCGCAGCACACGTGTGTGTGCCCCCGGGCGGGCACAGCAGAGTGAGCCCAGGAGTGTGGGTGGTCCTCTTCTCCACCGAGTCCAAGGCCTGGGCTGGGCTGTAGTGGACGTCACCGTGACCACCACCCAGAGCTGGGCCTGCTGTCAGCAGGGCTTTTCTCGGCATTTTCTCACTTTTAAATGGCCGTGTATTAACAAATTTCTTCAAACAAGATTGGGAAGATGTTTCTTAGATTTCCTGCACAATCTATCCCAGTGCTCACCAAGGCCTGACTGTGAATATTTACAGCCCAATTCTGGATGATCCGAGACTACCGCCCGGTCCCACACGGAGCCTTAGGTTTCCTGCGCTCAGGACAGCACGGCGACGTTGCTTAGATGAGAGCACGCTGTCACCGGGCATCCTTGCCAGACGCATGTCCCTTGCCAACTTGTGCCCTTCGTAAGGCACAATGGCCCTGTCAAAGACGCCCGATGTCCTTTTCACCCTGGCTACTGGGCAGCATGCCTTTCTGACTCTGCCTGAGTCCTGTCTTAGAGGGAGATGGATTTTGGCTCCCTTGAATAGCGAGTTTCCAACAATTAAGCTATGTAAACAAGCAGTGAGCTTACTTCTGAGATGGCAGTTTTTTCTTAGTAAAAACTGTCAGGCACAGCCCAGATGGAAGCCCCTCGGAGACTGAGGTCTGCAGTTGCTGGCCTGCAGGGTGACTTTCTCTCGGCTCACATGTACGAGTGTCCTCTTATTCTGGCAGGACACTCTTCGTGCAGAAAGCCCCACCTGAGAAGTGACATTTAGAACATTCCCAGCACTCTGCGACCATCATTCCCACCAGTCCCAGGACTCTCCGGCACCCCAGAAGGAAGCCAGCACCCCTTCAGCAGCCGCCTCCCCATTCTCATACTCCCTTCGGCTCCCAGCACCTTGTTACTTGCCATCTCTGCGTCGTGCCTGGCCTCCGGGGTGCCCATCAGTGGGCTCAGGTCTGCCAGGCAGTTGTGTGCCCCTGGCCTCCTCCCTCAGCCTGCGACCCTGGGGCACTGCCATGCCCGGGCCACTGCTGAGACCCGTCCTCTCCCAGCCCTCTCGTGTCTGCCCGGGCTCCGTGTGAGGTCACTGTGCTGGTTGTCGCCCTTGGAGGCGCTGCCCAGGGCCTCAGTGATAGCCTCTGCTTCCTGGGGACCAGGCCACCCGCAGGCCTCTCCAAGGTTTTCCTGTTTCTAAGTGAAATGTGAGAGGCACTTTCCTGCCCTGCCAGTTCAAGTGACATCAGCTGGAGACAGACGACCTCTGGGTGTGGGCTGGGGGCTCCCACTCCAGGCCACCCCGGCTCAGCCTGAGCCCCGGGATGGACATGGGGACCCTCTGTGCTCAGGTGGCATCTGCTTCCCCTGTCCCAGCATGTTGGGGTGGGGCCGCTGGACACCAGTCCCCTCCAAGTCTCCTCATTATTGTCCCATGCCATTGTCTCCTGAGCCCAATCCAAGCAGTTTCCACTCCATAGATTTTCTTGTCCTGTCTTCTGAGGTGCCCCACTGCCCAACCCAAGGCCTGGCCTCCATCTTGATTATATTGGATCCATCGGCAGCTGCTGGAGACCAGCTTGAAACCACACTGAGCAGGCTATAAAATATTGTTAAATTGGGCTATAGATTGGCTACTGATTAAATTGTGAGTCTGATCTAGGCCTACATGATTTGCTAAGATGAGCCTTCGGCTGGGCTCCCTATGTCAGTGGTCACACCTGAGGCCTCAATGGTCAGAGATACGGTGACATGTCTGAAAGCAAGATGACACCTCAGCTGTGGGTTATGACCCTAAAGCAGCCATTCTCCCAGAACAAAGGTTAGCTAAAGAAAACCTGCCTCGTTCCTCCTCTTACAAGCCCGCTTCATGTCCATGCCTTAGCCCTGCCATTCCCTGCGCCTGCCTTTACACCCCTGCAGTGCCGTGTGGTCGGCGAGCAGTGCTGTCCAGAGCCTCGGAGTCCCAGCTGGGTAAGAGCTCTGACCTCCCAGACCTCCGTTTAAGCCATGCTTTGTCTCTGTCTGTCTCTGTCTGTCTCTGTCTGTGTCTGGCTTTGTCTTTCACCCTTGCCGTACCCTCAGTCAGCGGCTGGGCAGCCCCAGATGAGCAGCAGCATGTGGCTCCACTTGCCACCATCTCCTCCAGACCTTTTCTCCTCCTCGGACCTCCGATTTGCTCCCATCTCACTAACTGCTCCTTCACAGCACCGTTCACTGGCCCAGCTCTCTGTTCTCCCAGCTTTGGGGTCCCAAGGCTCAGGCCTGGGGCCCTCTGTCCCTCTGTCTCCACCCACTGCCATCAAACTCGTCAGTCTCGAGGCAGGAGCTCCAATCTGTAATCCCAAGCTCTTCTCTGTGTCCAGGACCTCTCCCCTGAAGGACATACAGACTTCTGGCCTATCTTCTAAGTGTCTGCTTGGCATCTCAAACTTAACATGTTTAAAACTGAGCTCCTGAGCCGGACACAGTGACACACACCTCGTGCTGGGGCACGAGGATCACAAGATCAAACCCAGCCTGGGCAACATAGCAACTTAGCAAGACCCTGTCTCAGGATGAAAACGTTAAAAAAGGGCCAGGAGTGCAGCTCAGTGCCGAGGCCCTGGGTTCAATTCCCAGTACAAAGAAAGAAAGAGAGAGAGAGAGAGAGAGAGAGAGAGAGAGAGAGAGAGAGAAAGGAAGGAGCTCCTGATTGGCCCAAATGTAGGTTTCCTCCGCGCCTTTGCTTCTCCGTCATGCTCCACATTGCACTGGTCAGAAACACGTCCACGATCAAGCCACTTCTTGCCACCGCCATCAAATTTATCTCCATCCAAGACTTGATCATGTTCGCCTGGACGCTGGCGTTGGCTGACGAGTGGCCTCTCTGGAGCCGGTTTCCACAGATGGCCAGAAGGTTCCTACTGCACAGTGGCCACATCTGTCCGGGTGGAGCTCCAGGGTGGGGCTTGTGGAAGGCGATTAGATCGCGGGGCTCCAAACTGAGCCCCGCTAGGAGGCGGGGCCTGGGGTGTGGCCCGGAGGGCGGGGCCTGGAAGGTCCATCTCCCTCCTGGCTCCTCCTTCTCTGGCTGCTTCCTGATCGCCAGGCCCCTCTGCCCTGCTGTCCTGCCCAGGAGCCACAGACAATGGCCTGAAAGCTCTACAAACTGAGCTAAGATCAACCTCTGCCTTCATTTGTGGTGTTGGGTTTGTCTCAGCCACGAGGAAAGTGACCAGGACTCCATCCCACTCAGCGCGACAGCTGCCGTCCTCAGCGTCCTCAGCGTCCTCACAGGGCCCTGGCCCTGCTCCGGCCTCCCCTGTCCGGCCACGTCTCCTCTCACCCGAGCCCCGTGCCTCTCCAGCCCTGGGTCCTCCCTAGCCCTGGGTCCTCCCTGCCCTTCCGGGCCAAGCAGGGCGCCCCTCCCTCTGACGTCTGAGGGGCGGGGCCCAAACCTACCCACTCGGTGAGCTGCTTAGGGCTGCAGCCTCCTGCACCCCACGCGCTCCGGGCTTTGTGTGCTCTGTAGAGATCCTTTGCCTCTGACACGATACTCAAGCTACTTAATTATTGTTTTGGCTCTCTTCTCCCCCTAGAATGGAAAAATAAATAGCCGCATGGTGGCAAGAATTCAGGGGTATTTTGTCCATAATTTTAGTCCCTCAAAATACACTGGGCCATGAAGGCCACAGTATTATGTGCTGCACAGAGTAATGTATTTTAGTTTGTGTTTTGGGGTGGTTTTTTTTTTGTACTGGGGATGAAACTCAGGTCCTTGCGCTTAGGAGGCAGGTGGGGGAAACACTGAGCTAAATGCCCGGCCCTAAGTAATGTATTTTAAATGTTAAGATGATCCATCTATCGCCTGCTTCCGTTTCAACAATTTAAGTACCTGGGAGTCAAGTTCTTTAATTTCTCTGAACCTCTGTTCATCTGCAAAACTAAAATACTATGACTAATGGGGCACTTGCCGGGATTGGAGATGATCATCTCCTTGGAACAAGCCTGAACTTTATTTTCTTGAATGCAAAAAAAAAAAAGAAAGAAAGAAAAGAAAAGAAGAAAATTGCAAGGGCCGGGGATTTAGCTCAGTGGTGCCGCCACTTGCCTCACAAGCTCAAGGTCCTGGGTTCGATCTCAGGTACCAAAAGAAGAAAAGAAAAGAAAATTGCAGAACTCTAGAAATCAGAGCCCAGTCAAGGAAGTTCTCTCTCTCTGTCTCCCTCCCTCCCTCCCTCCCTCCTCCATCTAAGAAAATGCTACCCAAAATGCCGCTATTGCTCCCCTGCCCCCTCCTCTCCCTCTGGCTGCTTCCAGGCAGAGACTGTTCTTGCCCTTGAGTAGATTTTCCTCGTGGGAGCCCTGGGCTGGTGGAGATGGTCAGTCATAGCTCTCTCCTTCCTTTGGGGGAGATGCGTGTGTTCTACACTCTAATACAAATGCAGGAAAACGAGCTCGCACACTTTCAGACACACCACTGTCTCAGGTAACCAGCAAGCATTGCATGTTCTTTGCTCTTGTAAAGTATGTACGGCCTGTCTCCCAGGAGAGGGTACAGGCATCCTTACAATATCATCACTAAGAAAAGCAGCAGTCACTGAAGCCTGTTAACTCTTCTTTCTACCAAAAAGAAAAAAAAATTGCGCAGTGAGGATAAGGGAATTTCTTGATGGGAATTAAATAACAACTGTATATTTCACAGGGACCAGGAGGCTTCAGTGACATGGATAGAGAAATGTGTGCATGTTGTCCTCACAGGACCTTAACACTATGCACGAAACGGATGATGCTTCTCCTCTGTCCCTGTGTGGATATCAAACTGAAGGCCAGAGGGGAGGCTGCTCTAGCAGCCCTCCAGCCTGGTGTGGCCCTGGGAAGGAAGCAGATCCAACAGTGTCAGTCAAGGGCTGGTGGAGAGGGGTCTATTCTCTCTGTCCACTGCCTCACAACATGCACACCAGCCCATATGTGCAAGTTGGAGAAGCAATGGAGAAATCATTTTTGAGCAATCTATCAGGAACTATTCTACATAATCTTGGGGAGAAATCATCTCACAATTTAATTTTGATTAGGCCTAGTCTTCTTGCCTACAGGTTGGCTATGACGTGCTGAAACAACTCCATTTTTGCCTCTGGTCACAGCTGAGGCCTCAATGGTCCCGTGGTGCTGTGACCCTCAAGGGCAAGATTATATCAGCAGAAGACATCCTGGTTTCTGGAGAACTGAGTGATAAGGAGAAAGGTTTCACCTGGGGAGGGATAAATTCCTTATCAGCTTAACTCATCCCACCTACTGTTATAGGAATGCCTTTGCTCATCTTACCATCCTAATCAACATAAGCATCTCATCAGAATAAGATCCTCATCGGCATAAGATCCCCAGCATCATAGGATTGCCAGCACCCTCCAAGACATCTGATACTTCCTCCGATTATAAGATCCTCATCATCCTAAGATTACTGCCACCCCTGAGTCATCTGTTACTTCCTACGAACCCAATAAATAGTGGCAAGCTTGGGGTGCCTTCGGCTTTGCTGCCCAGAGCAGCACTGATCAGGCCCAGAACTCAGCTTCTCTAAGTCTCATTTCCTGTCTTTATTCTTTAATTCACCTTGTGCTGTTATGGCTCACAGGAGACCAGGGCCCAGTGCAGAGGTTCTGGTAATGTCCCCTTTCACTGTTCCCTACGGCAGTCAAAATAACTAACTATCCTTTATGAATAGGAAAACACTACATGAATCGGGGCATATTCATACATGGGATACCTAACACCAGAATGAGGTAGAGAAATTTCATCTTATTTAATACATAGATGTATCTCATATATGATAGTTATACACTGGTACCCCAGTTCACCAATTTAATTTGTTTTACAATTTTGGAAAAGAAGGCTACATTTGTGTTTGTGTGGAAAGATGTGTTTGTCACTCAAGGCAGCTTGCAAACAAAAACAAAATTTTGCCAAATGTCTCTGTTTTTGGATCAAATGGCTTTCAAGCAAAAGCATTCATAAACAGAGGTACCACTATATAATCATTAAATAGAATCACTATATAATCATCAAATATAATCATATAACCACACTGGCATATAAAATATACTATATCCCAAATATGTGCACGCACACACACACACACACACACACACACACACCAGATGCAATCAAAGTATATAGTGAATGTTTAAATTTTTAAAGCTATTACAGTAAGAGACACAGTGTTATCAGTCCCTCTCCAAATACTCCCCTAACTTTATCCAACTGTTCTTACCACTTTCTGAAGCACTTCTAGAAGTCCTCTTCATAAAAACATGAGCTGTGTCCTCACATACCTCATGCACTGGATCTGGCACCATGCACCTTCTGACTCTTCCCCACAGTCAAAATGAAAGGAAAATGTTTTGAATCAATTCAGGACATGGAGGCAGCCACTGCAGTGCAACTAAAGACACTCTGGAGAGACCCCCAGAACTGCTTCAGAAGGTGGCAAGATGAACAGGATGATTGTGTTTGAAGGGGGAAGAGTATTTTGAGGGGTCATGGCAATGTGTCTTTTACTGTAATAAATTTGTAAAATTTGAACATTCACTGAATGTTTTGATCACCCTTGTATAGTCATACATTCAATAATGATGATTATTAAATAATGATGAAATTAAATAATGATGATTTCATCAACACATAATTTTAGCCCCATGAGACTATAATACAACCTAAGTGGGTAGTAGGCTATACTATCTAGGGTGGTGTACGTGCACTCTGTGGCACAAGGACTACGTCACCTAACTATTCTCAAAAAATCACCATTGTTAAGTGGCGTATGACTGTTTATGGTATAAACTCTATATTTTTACATACCTGTGTTGCTTGTGTGATGGGTATGTATCTGAAAGAGCATGGTTCAAACAGTCAAACATGAAGAGAAGAGTAGATCTTCACTTTTTGTATCACATGTGTGGTAGTAACATTTAATTCTCATTAATCTCCATTTACTACCCAAATTTCCATCTTCCCCTGCAGTTAGATGGGGTTCTGTGTCTGGTCCAAGCCCTGTCAGGTCTGGGATCCCTAAAGTCATGCATTCTCTAAGCAACCTCCCTACTACAACAAAGAAGCAGCCCGGGTCACTGAGTTAGTTACCCATGGAGATGGTTCCCGGGGAAGCACCTGCCTTGAACTAAAAATCTAGTGTGAATGTGCCAGTGTGTGAGTCAGAGGAGGGGGATGTTGTGTAAATCCACCGAGATGTGGAAGTTAATTAACCTAGTATATCAGTTGCCTGTTAGAGCATAGCAAATTACTTCAAAGCTTAGTGGCTAGAAGCAACAAATGTGTATTATTTTACAAGTCTTGAACTTAGGCGCAGCTCTGGCTCAGGACACATCGCGAGGCAGCCCACGAGACACAAACATCTCACCGTGGCCATTGGAAGTCGCAGCTCCTTGGTGGCTGTGTCCCAGAGACAGCTCTGGCCTCTGTGTGGAGTTGTGTGGGTGGAGGCAGCTTGGTTCCCCACAGTGAGAGATTTGAGGGAGAGAGAGACAGACAGACAGACAGAGTCTTCTCATAACCTAATCTTGGGAGTGATTTCCCATGACTTCTGCCTTACGGTGTTTGTGGGATGTGACTCATGAGGTCCAGCCCACAGTTGCTGGGGCAGGAAATGCACAAGAGCACGAACACCAGCTGGTGACCCCTGGGGTCCATCCTGGAGGCACCGAGCCCCGCTGCACAGACTAGAAGACTCCAACAATGCAATTCTCTGCTCTTCTCTGTGAAGAAGTTTACAGCAGCCACAGGTTCTTTGTAAGACCCAAACAATACAGCTTTATATGACATACTGCACACGGTATTTTTAAAAATTTCCAAGTACAATTTCAGAAGTTATTCCGAGTTCGATCCCTGGTACCAAAAAAAAAAAAATAGAGTTTCAGAAGTTCTTTTCGGGGAGGGGAAGCTATGTAACCTGATAGCTAAAGAACAAAACGATCCGTGTTGCCTCTCCTCCAAGTAGCCCATGATTCTTAAGTTCTCCAAAGTAGATCTTGGAAGTGACTCATTGTTTCCCTGCTCCATTTGGGCTTTTGTCATGTGGAAGACATTTTCCTTGTCACAGTCTAAACTACTGGGAGGCCTCCTGAGCATTTTCTCCAGAAAAACACTTTCCTCTCCATTTCCTAGGTGTTAATTGTATGGAGCAGCAGCCTCTGAAGTGAAAATACAAAGTGAATCAGACAGCAACTCCTCTCTAAAGTCGGATCCCCAAAGTTGACATCACTTTAGAAGATGCTGCCTTTGGGTAATTAGCTGCAGAGCTGCTCACAGCTGCTACCCCACAGCCACCTCTCTGTTTACCTTCATCTTCCCACAGCTCTTCAATATGCTAAGAGAATTAGGCCGGGAGGACCAGGCAGCTTCCCACGCCCGCAGGATGGGAGTCCGTCTTGGTTATTGCTCATCCTGGGTCTCTGTCTTTCTCCATGGATTCGAACAGGAAGAAAGGCAGACAGAGGGTATAATTAAACAGTGAACACCTTTAAATAAGAGGCAAGGATGAGAATTTCAAGAGGTTTCTCTATACTGGGAAGGAGAGAACTAAACAAACAAAAGCCCAGAATCGTCTTCAGTGAGAAAAAAAATCCAGGTAAAAAGAAGCAGATTTAAGAAACAGGACCTAGGAGACAGGAAATAAGATCAAGTAAAATAGGAAATATCAGGAAGATCAGATTGACCTTGATGTTGTAGTAGATTTCAGCTTTCTAAATAGCAGCCATCAAATTTTGTGCCATTTGAGTGGACACGTTTGGCCATCTGTACCCTCTTAAAGGTCTAAGTAAGAGTCAAGTGAATCTAGCAGCATAGTAAAGCTGCTGGGTGACTGTAAATCATTTTTAACAGTTGCAGTTTGTAAAATAATGGGTCCTGTGGGAAGAGAATTAGAAGCCTACACCACAGTCGGGTAGTCTGTAATTTTCCTCTCAAAATCTCACATCAGCAGTGTAACTGTATGCCTCACTGTTTCCCTTCCACCAAAGATGCAAGACAGAGAGCAGCGAAGAGAATAATAATAGGACATTCAGTGAAGTGTTCTTGGCAGAGCCCTGGCCTTGGGCTGGAGGGGAGGGTCTGGCAAACAAGGGGACACAAGCCACTTCCTAGCACTGTGCTAGGCCACTGAAGCTGCGCAGAGAGGGCCAGGAGAGGGAAGACTGAGCACTCGAGCCCCTTTCAGACATTTTGGCTCATATTTATTTTACATATTGGCTTTCATGCTGATCTCATTGGCAAGAGCTTAGAGGCAGAACAAGGAAAACTTTCTTCAAAGAAATGGCCAAGTGCAATATCCCAAAGATTAATATTATGTCTGCCTGCCTGCCTGTCTGTCTGTCTGTCTGTCTGTCTGTCTCTCAGTTGTATCCCTTCAGGCATAGAAGGGAAGAAAATAGCACAACTGGTATTTTCTTGAAAATGGTCTAGGACCTTCCAGAAGACACTAAACATGGCTCACCTGTGCTTTCTGCTCTTGGCTTGTCTCTCTCAGGTCTCCCAGTCCTGGAGGCTAGAGATGGGTAAGGTCTTGCTGCTTGTACTAGTTAGGGTTAGTGCAGCACATGTGGCAGATTACCTAGCCCAACAGTGGTCTAAACAAGGCAAAGCCTGGTGGCTCCCCAAGTCAGCAGGAGCCTCCCAGCCTGCTGCTCCCCCAACCCTCAGAGCTGGCCTTCACCCTCACTCCCCGCAGACTGGGTAGAGCCTTAGGACTAAATCTGGTTTTCTAGACAGCAAGGGAGATGAAGAGAAAACACACCCCACTGTTCTTTAAGAAGATCTCCGGGCCAGGGATTTAGCTCAGTGGTGCTGCCACCTGCCTCGAAAGCGCAAGGTCCCGAGTTCGATCCCCAGGACCAGAAAAAAGATCTCCAGAGCTTTTATGCTAGGTATCTGCTGACAGTGATGCTGTGCTACAGTCCTCTTGTAGCCATGGCTCACACAGTGGTCCTGCAGCAGGTATGACTGGGCCTGGCACCATGCTGCAGGTTGACCTCCAGTCTGCTTACTGTGTGTTCACTCTGGCCCAGGCTGATAGAGTCAGCAGCTTTCTAAAGCATCTTTTTTCCATAAAGATTTTCAAATGTCCCCAGAAAAGCAAATGGATGCATGCAAGGCCTCTTTGGGTATAACCCTTGAACTGGCACAAATTCCAGCACCACTTTCTTGGAGTATTGCAAGTTTCTATCTTCCCATGGACGTTGATGAAGAGGAGTGAATGTTTTCTAAACAACAACATATAATAACAATAATGTCTTACACTCTCTATGTCAGGGATCCTCAAGACAACCAGCCAAGGAACAGTCATGGTGCATGTCCTTTTGGAAATCTGCAAGGTTCAAGCACCTTGGGGACATTGAGCTAACAATTTCCTGGACACTGTATCACGCTTTCTTCTTCTGATAAAAAACCAAATGCAATTCCATTGGCCACAGCTAGGTCCAGAGAGTCTTGGAAGGATAATACATACCAAGCTAAGAATCAGGAATTCTACTCTTAAGGAGCATGTTAAGAAGAGATTACAAGGTGGCACAATGAGCACTTGTAGTGAGCTGGAAAGTGACAGGAGACAGATAAGAGTCAAGTACATCCTACTCCTTGAACACCAATAATAATGGTGTAGTATTTTACCACAACCAAGATGCCAACAAGTGTTAGATGCATCATTCTCTAAATGCCACTACTTAGAAAGGTATTTATTTTTACCTGTAGAAAAGTAGAAGAAAGAGGGAGGACTGTTGCCAATTAAACAATAACAATGCTTTCATTTTATATACAAGAAGTATGAAACTCATAAATAAGGCTCAACCGATTTTCCCTATGTGGACACAGTCATATAAATAGCACTCTGCTGAAGAGTGTTGCTAGAAGCCAGAAGAGCCCTACCTGCTCTCCGTTACTACTTCCCTCCAAAGGTAATCACTATCCTGGCTTCCAACGAATTATGTCATTCTTACATGTTTTTAAGTTTTACACAAATGGGATTATACATGATGTACTCTTTTAAACCTGGCTTCATTTGCTCAACATTATATTGATGATAATCACACGTTATTACATATACAGAAGCTTCTCAAATTACAGTGGGGCTACATCTCAATAAACACATCTGAAGTTGAAAATAGTGTCAGCCAAGGATTCATTCATTGCTCCTGACCTGCTTAATATCACAGCTGAGCCGGATGGCACACTGTAGAGTCAGTCCCATGGTGGTGTACGCAGTTGGTTGAGAGCACAACTTACTGCCTCTGCCCAGCACCAAAAAAGAGTATTGGTACAATTCTTACTAGTGTGGAGAAAGAGCAAAAGTCAAAATTCAACATCAAATGTCGTTAGTCAAGCCACTGAAACAATGTGCTGAGGGCAGCCTGTGGCGGTGATGGATTTATTCCTCGGGTGCACAGTGAAGTTCACCCTCCACCCATGCAGGTGCTACAGCTGCAGTCTCAACCATGCTGATAATATTTAAACGTTGCATGGCATCTGTGCTGAGCATGTGTGGCTTTTTATTATTAATACCTAGACGATACCATATGACAACTATCTACATAGCATTTACATTACATTAAGTAGTATGAGTAATCTAGAGATGATTTAAAGTAAACAGCAGTGTGTACTTTGGTTATATGAAGCTCTATAAAAGACTTGAACATCAGCAGATTTTGGCATCTGCAGAAATTCCCCCAAAACACCAAGGGACAACTGTATCCCATGGGAGGAACCTCACGATAATAACCCACTGCTTTATTGGTGAGCATGTGTTTACAGCTTAGAGGTGTTACAAATAATGCTACTGTAAACAGTCTCATGATGTTGTTTTGATGAACATTTATGTACATTTATGTTGGGTCCATACCTAGAAGGAGAATTGCTGGATCAGAGTAGACATTTGGTGGAAATCACCAAAATGTCTTTCAGAGTGGTTTCCTACCTTCCATTCCCACCAGCAGCAGCTGAGAATTCTTGTTGCTCAAAGGCTCCCGATGTGCTATCCCCTGCCTTTGTATGTGCCCGTCCTGTGAGAGTGCAGTATAGGGAGTGTGATTTTGATTTGCACTTTCCCAGTGCGTAATGAAGTTAAGCACCTTTCATCTGTTTATTGGCCATTTCATGCCCTCATCTGTAGTGTGTCTCTCTGTATCTTACCTATTATTCTGTCAGAGTGTTTGTCTCCTCATTTGAATTTGTAGGGGATCTGTTTTTATATGGCACCTAATCCTTTGTTGGAAATACATGTTGTGAATATTTTTTCCCATCTTGTGACTTGCTTTGGCACTCTTTAGTGGTGTGTTTTCATGAAGTAAAGTTCTTAATTTAACACAGTCCAGTTAGTTAATGTTTCTCTTCATAACTAAGGTTTTGTGGGTCCTCCTTAATAAGTATTTGTCCACCACAAGCTCACGAAGATAGTCTTGCACATTGTCATTCAGGAGTCTCATTGATTTTCACATCTCCACCTACTGTCCATCGGGGCCATTGTGGGAAAAGCTTTTCCCAGTGCTGACAACCTGCTGCCTGCAGTGCTACCTTTGTCATAATCATCACTTGGAATTGTTTTCATATTTTTGAAAGAACTCTTAGGGTTATGTTGATAGACCTGATTGTATACCTGGGCTATTCTGCATTTAGTACCAAAAGGAAAATACAAGCAAAGTAAATAGGCTAGCACGTTCCTACAATCTGCGCTCACCTAGTCTGACTCTTCAGCAGCTGGACTGCTCCACTCAGAGGTGCTGTGACTGCCGAGCCAGGAGAACGTCCCCTGTGCCAGCCAGGAGGCTGCTGGTGAAGCAGTGCGGACTGCTCCAGCAACATCCCAGCATTTTCTTCAAAGGCTTGATACTCATTCTGCACATTTTCATTTCAAAGTGCAAAAAACGACCAAAAAATTTAGCCTAGCCAACAGTGATTTCAAGATACAACCTTACTTCAGACTTGTTGAACTGTGAAAGTATATGTGGTTTGAAATCAAAGACATGTAGTTCTCGTCTTACTTAGGTCAGGTTGCTAGGAGCCTGAGACAGATTCAAATGCTTTTATGGGGGGAAAGCATCCTGTAAGGGAGGGGGAATCGAGATAAGGAAGAGGAGGAAACCAGGCTCAGTAGCTCTAGCTGCTCCAGGCTGGCAGAAGGCAGGTGGCAGCTGTGGCCGTCACCTTCTGTGACCCCTGCGGGTCAGGCACGGGCTGCAGCACGCAGGGTGAGAAAGGCACAGTCCTTTCAACTGCCTTTCACCCCTTGCCAACAGCAAGTTTTCAGAGAAGGAATTAGCCAAGATCTACACATCCACACTCCGAACATCTGGAAAATGGGCAATGGTAAAAGGAATATAGGCTGGGCTACCGTATTTTCCTAAAGTCCTAATTCCCAAACCTATGAACACTTACTGTATCCCAGCCTCCCTGCCTTTTAATGAGGAAATTGAAGTTTGAAGAGCTCAGTGAGGTTTTCCAGGGTCACACAGCTGGTCAATGCAGAGTTTGAGCACACGAGTCAGACTTCAGAACCATGTGCCACAGACTGGATCTTAAGTGTCCCCAAAGCCCATGTGTTAAAGGCTTAGATGCCAGCTTGGCGTTGTCAGAAGGTTGGGACCAGTGGGAGGACTTCCAGTCATTGGGGTGGCCTCGTGGGACTCCACCTGGTCTGCTTCCTGTCTTTTTGACCATTAGTGGCCATGAGATGAAGGGTTTGTGGTGTCACAGACTTCTGCCATGGTGTGCTGCCCCTCCGCATAGATGGTCCACCCGTGAGCCAAAGGAAAGCTTTTCTCTTTACGAAGTGACTTATCTCAGGCATTTGTTATGGTGTAAAGAGCTGACTAAGATGCCTTGCTTTAAACCACTGTACTATGCTGCTTCTAAATAAACTCAAACAGAGGACCCAGTGCATTACGTACGTGGGGAAAGAGTAACACCTTGCGTATTTGAATCTGACCAAAGAGATTATGTTCATTTTAAAATTCTGATGGCTTTCTGAATGTGCAACTTTATTTTGACCTCAATCTCATTTTCTTTAGATTTCTCTCTGTTTGGAAAGGGGCCTTACTGTTTCTTCCCTGGGCTCAAGTTCTTTCGATTCTGCAGCCTCAGCCTCCTGAGTGGCTGGGATTACAGGAATACTTGTCTCCTGGCTTCTGCTTTCTTTAGACTTCTGGACAGATGCTTATCTCATCTTTTGAGCCAAAGGAGACTGATGAAGGTAATCATTAATGCTTCATCATGAACCTTTAATTGTGGACATTTATCATCATCTTTGGTGTAGCCCTCGTGGACAGTTCTGAGCTGCTTTTCAAAGTCTGCCACATAGAACCAGCACTTAAATTTTTCTCTTGGGGCCATGGAGGAGCTTTGTAACACACAGGACTGATTTTCTTATAGTAGCAATGATTACTTATGGTTCTTATAATCTTGGTTTTCATTCATTCCTTCCTTCCTTTGACATTCAAAACAGTTTCTTCCTACACTTCTTCAGTAGCTTTAAAATAGCACAGAATCACCTTTGTGTCTATTCAACAAACTTGCCTTCAAAAGAAGCAAAAATGTTGAATTTTGTGGAACAGTTTAGTCTCATATTGAAATTCTCATCTTTTCTTTTTTTTGTCTCAACTGCCACTGATTCTTCTTCATTCTTTCCCATACCACCCCCCTTCCATATTCAGGTCCCAAAAGTGTTACTAAAAAGAAAATAGCATTTCAAAATGACAAGCCCCAAGGAAACAATAAAATGAACATCTAAGACCTAAAATACAAACCAGGGACCAAAGAAGCTTGCGTGGAGCCCCCAAGACCAGTTCTCTTGCAGCAAGTGACTCAAGCCTGAGGCTTTCGGGCTGCCCAGACAGTATCCACAAGCCCAGGTCCTTCTGGTTGTACTTTCAGAGGTCAAGCCCCTCAGACCCAACCTCATGGTTCATAACTGAGTCCCTTGCTGGTACAAATGGAGGGGGAAATGGCACTAAAATGTTTGGTGGGATTGAGTGTTGGCAGCTGCCTGAGACAAGCATTTCACCCCAGTCAAGACACTCAGGCCAAAAGTGATCATCTTGAAAATTGCACTTGACCTCCAATATGCAAGTAAGACACCTAGAAAAATGGAAGAAACCATATATCTGGAGGAGATTAAAAACAGGTAGGTAAAGGCTGGCAGCAAAATGCAGCCTCTCTGGGATCTACAATCCAGATGCCTAGAAAACAACTTAGTGAAGAGAAAAAGTAGAGTTGTGAGAATCAAGAAAGCTGACAGGAAAACTAGAAGCCACAGAAAAACTGAAGAAATTGAAGATAATGCAGAAACAAGCATGAAGTAGTCTGGAACACTAACCCTGGCTCCCAGGGAGGAGGTTCTGTCTCTGCTAACATAAGGTAAGCTTGGAGAGGGTCACCAGCCCCAGGAAAAAGCAACACTGGCAGAGCTGGATCTAAGAAAAGGTCATGGAATTTTAAGATGCAAGTGCAATGCAGGGTATTACTCTGAAAGCAACTCCTTCAGCATGGCAGGGTAGAGTTGAAGAAGAAATTCAATGCAGTACTTGCCACACTTGGGAGTGATATAATCAGAAGCCATTTGGAGATGGGGTTTATTGTTTAAGACTGAGCTACCCTGGGAATCAGAAATCACTGAACAACTACACTTCAGGGTCTCTGGGGTCACCCTACCACAGTGACTGGGTAAGAGGCAGCCACAAAAGACAGTCATGGAGAAGGAACAGGCTAGTCACAGACCCTCTGAGAAGTTATAAGCAGCAGTGAGCTCAGGTTTGTTAAGGATACAGTGGTCCCACCTCTGTGGTGAGAGGTCAGGCTAGTCCTGTGTTTTTTTGAGGGAGCTGAGTCTGAAAGTGCTGACATTAAGTCCAGCAGATTGCTTGGCCTCCTTTCTGCCTACTTCTAGAACAGAACTTAGTGGTCTTTTTGCTTTCCCCGTCTGCTAAAGTGATCAGGGATACATCTTGGCTGGGACAGTTGATGCATCCTGGGGCATAGGGACAGAGGGGCCTCTGGAGCAAGGGAGGGACCTCAAAAACTCACAGGCCATAAAGCCGTTTGGAGGTAGCAGTGACTTGGGACACACACAGAGCACAAGCACTAAGAATCCATGGAGTGAATACCACCCTAGGCAGAGAGCACATCATTTACTGACCAAGTCCAGAGGAAAAGGCAGGGCAGGGCTCAGTATTTGCACAGGAAAGAGTGAGCAGGGAAACAATAGGCCCTGGTTGTGGCTCCTGATTCTCACCTGTATCTGGTGGGTTCCAGTACCATAGACCCTGGAAAGAAACCTCTCACTCAAACACACAGAGGATTTTTGCCCTCATTTCTTTTTTTGTTTCTTTCTCTGTCTTTGTTTTTGTTTTTGCTTCTTTTTTTCTTATCTTTTGAGCTTTGTTTTTAATCTTTTCTCTTATTTCTCTTTTCTTTTGATTGTCTTTTTCCTGTTGCTTTTACCTAATTCTATTACCTTTCTTTTATTCCTTAATTGGATTTTTATCTCACTTTTCTCTCTTCTTTCTCATCTTTTTTCTTTAGTTTTCAAATTTTACTCCTTTTATTTTTCCCTGCCCCATTCCTCTATTTATCAAGATGATGATGATGATGATGATGATGATGATGATGATGATTACTAAGCTTTATTCATTTTTAGCTATTGACTGTGCTATTATTGTTGAATTCCTTTCTATTGTTAATGGCAGTATACTTCCTGCTTTTAATACATATTTACTGTGTCAATATTTTGTTTGTCTTTGTGTCTACATTATTATTGCAGCTCTCTTTTTATTGTTAAGAATGGTATACTTGTGGCTATTATGCGTTCTTAAGGTATATTAATAACTGGTTTGTCTTGACTCTTATTATTACTGACTTCTTTGCTACATTAATAGTGGCATTATTGTTGCTTTTAATTGATTTTTATTATATGCCAATATCTGGTTTTCATTGTGTCACCAACATAATTGCAGTTCCTTTCCTCCTCTTTGAGTGATGTTGGGGATCAAGCTCCCAGATGAATGTTGAATACTAAGAAAACCTTCAAACATTATGCTAAATAGATTTCAGAAAGATATAAACACCAAAACATAACCAAACTACAGGACACATCACAGGAAGACAGAACCTAACTAAAGAGATCTCCACAGGGGTGACAGAGTTTCTCTATCCTAACTGATCTTCAGCCCACAGCAGAAAAATGGTAGAAGCAAGGCAACAAGATTTCCCCAAAACCTCTAGCTCCCCAAAAGCTAATCTCATGGACACTGAAGTAGAGGAAGCTATAGGCAAAGAAATAAAAACTAAATCATCAAAATTTTTGAAGAGATAAAAAAGAAATATATAAACAAAGAATAAGGTATTTAATTTAATTAAACAGGTGAAGAGTTTTACCAATAAAATGTTTGACATACTTAAAGAAGAAAAAAATAATAAACTAATTGAGTTAAGCAAGACAATAGAAGATAATTGACTACTTGGGAAAATAATTGGAAAGAATGAAAAGAAAACAATCAGAGAGATGATATGAAAAATTCAATAAAGCATGGGTATCAGACTTGACCCACATGAGGACAGAATATCAAAAATAAAAGACAAGGTGGATATAGTAGATTATAAACTCAATGATAGTGTAAAAATGAAATGACACCATGAAGCTGGATCTAACAGCTGCTAGATGATTCACAAAAGCCAACCTCACAATTATAGGAATAAAGGAAAAATCAGAATATGACTCAAAATGTGTAAAAATGTATTCACTAAAATTATAGCAGAAAAATTTCTAAATCTAGGGAAGAAATTCAATGTTCAAGTGCGAGAGTCATATAGAACCATAAGTAGTCATGACCAGAAAAGAACATCTCCATGACACATCATAATAAAATTCCAGAAATTTAACAAAAGGTGAGACAGAAACAGGGAGGCTACCAGCACCAAAAAGCCCAAAAGAAGTATGGACCTTAAATGCATGTACTATATATCACAACATTTACTAATGAAATGAAATGAAATAAATAAATAAATAAATAAATAAATAAATAAATAAATAGAGTGAGGGGAAAAAAATCACCAGGAAAACAAGAAAAAGAAATCATATTGCTGCTCTAGCCCATGCTGTTCAGCCCTTGCACTGTGCTTAGAAAGAGCCAGGGTGGAGGCAGACGGCAGTGTTGTTCACCTGGAAGCTGGAGGGAGACTGCAGGGATGGAACTGCTCTCCAGGGTCTCCACTTCCTCCAGAAGACGCTGCCCCTTTGTGTGCCCAGCACCTCTTCCTCTCACGACGTACGTCATGCTCTGGACTTCATGTCCTCCCTTTCTCATGTGTGACAGCCAAAAGGGATTTGAGCAGAAATTAACACCCAGTGCAAAGAACCTGGATCTGTAGTAAAGATCTTTGAGGCATCAGTGTCAACCTTTCCTAGAAGAGAGGCCTTCACACTGATCATCCTGCACAAGCGAGGTCAATGGCAAGAGAAGGTCTGTTGGTCTGGGACGTCTGGGGCTGGAAGACACTGGAGAGCTCTGGAGTCCTTGCCTCTCATTCACAGTTCTGTGTTTTCCCAGTTACCAGTTATGTTTCTTAATCTTGGTGGAAAGAAGGAAAGCTGAGGGCTGGATTTCCCAGGTGACAAATGTAGACACATAAGCATCAAAGGATCCACTTCCCTAGTGTGAGGAAGTGGAATAATGTTGAGTGTTTCATGGAAATTCAAATGTGTCTCAGTGTCTTTGTTCTGGAGGCTAATAAATCCCTTAATCTAGGACTACGTGATTCCGATATTTAGAGAGCACTAAGTGTTTTCTCAAAGACGTTCCTGTATCGTTGTAAGCTGGGCTGTGCATCATGATTTCCTCGAAAGTGTCAGCTGACAGGCTCGAGTGCACAGGAGAAGTGCACAGCCAGTGTGTAGCTCAACCTTCCCACTTCCAGTCCTGGGGTCCTTTCTCATCCTGTGTCACTCTGGCTTGCGGTGACACTGAAGGAATCGGTGTTTGTGCTTCTCTGAGTCTGAGGTGTGAGCACACACTGGAATCTGCGGCGACAGTCACCTCCACCTGCTTCTTTGAGCCTGACATTGGAGATGGGCTCTGTGGACAACGCTGTTTAAATCCATTCGTGGCTCTCACCCCTCCTTCCAATTCCGATGTCTGGGCCCACGTTGGCTCCCTTGATCCGCCTCCCTCCTCTGTTCAGATGCATTTGCCTGTCCACCTGGGCAGGGCATGAAGCCAGACACAGAATCATCAAACAACACACAGCAAGGGGAAAACAGGCCCAAACTCTGGAAAGGAGTTCGCCTTTATGAAAGCTCCTCCGAATAGCTTCCTTACAATCCCAGTGACGTCTTCCAGAAAGGGCCATCTCAAAGGAGTCCAGAGCAGTACTCGAGCAGGAGTCAGATCCAAGGGAAGTGAGCTGGATGAGCTGCATTTCTTTCTATCCTGGAACTGCCGACTTAGCTAATGATGGGTCCGGAAAACACCGATAGTCCATGCTTTATCGCTAGAATGGTTTGGAATGAATCAGTAAAGAGCAAAACGGAAACAGCCCATCCTTAGAGGCAGAGAGCAAACTATTAAATAATGAAAAATACAATGGTATAGTTACTGCTATCTGTTACTGCTACAGAAAAAGGAAACGGGGGGCGGGACCCAAGGAGTGGCAGGCCCAGCATTCGTGGCCTGCAGTTCCAAACAGGGTGATGGGTGGGGTGGGCCTCCACAATGAGGTGCTCCTAGGCAAAGGCCTGAAGGAGGCCAGGAGTTAGCTAGAGTGGGCCGGGGCAAAAGTCCTGGGCAGATAGGTGCCTGCATGCTTGAAGAATAGCAGGGAGGCAGGTGTGGTGGGGAAAGACCATGAAGGAAATGGTACTGCGGAAGCCAGACCTCAGGAGCCATTCTTTCCAGTGAGAACTGGTGGCTTCTGCTAGAAGAGCAGGGCACGCTTGACCTGAGTCACCCTGGAGGCAGTGTAGGGAATGCCAGAGACACGGGACAGAAAGGAGGAGGCTGGAGCCACATTTGGAGACCACAGTGGTCCATCCTTCATCTCTTCCTCCGTAGTCAAGACATTGCTGTAACTCCTGTTTCTACCAGTGCTCCACGAAGTCTTCACGGATGACCTCACATCTGCCTTGGAGTCCAGGGAGGCCTCCAGTCCACCGTTCTCAGCGTGGAGGCTTCAGAAGAGGCCCCTGACAGGAGGGTCCCCGGCTGCCACTCTGCCCCTCTCCCCTCTCAGGGCACATGAGAGGTGCCAACCTCAGGAGAGGCTGAGCGAATTTCACTCTTCCTGCCCACCAAGGCCCTGACAGCATCTCATTCTCATGCACTGGAGAGCAAGATCTACACTAAGGACACTTCAGCAACATCAATAACAACAGCAGCAGCAACAGATATTCTCAATTCCAAAGGACTCTGTTAGTCATTGAGGACAGACAAATCTATCAGTGACAACTGCAACATTGAAAACCCTGAATGCAGTAAGAGATGTATGAACCAGGAATTCAGGTCCTTATTTCCACCTGGTTGACAGAATAGGGCTCTGCAGAAGAGGCAGCATTGGACCTCTGTCCTGAAAGCCAACTAGGACAGGAACAAGCAGAGATGGGGAGCTATGTTCCATAAATGCTGGCAATTTCCAAGTAGGTTTGAGAGCCAAAGCAGGACCTCAGGGGGTTGTCTTGGTCAAGGTCACAGGGCCCCAACATTAGACCAAACAGTGGGAAGCCAAGACCAGCATTTATGGCAGAGCAGGGTAAAAGCCATGTTTCATGTCAAGAAATTGTCTGGACTGTGGAAGATGAATAGAAAGGGGGAAAGAATCAGTGAATGGCATCTTTCAAGAGGAGAGATAACAGGAGTATGTGCCAGGGAAGTGAGCGACGTAAGAAATGCACATGCACAGGAGGGGCAAGGCCAAGGGACCCGTGGCAGAGAATATGAGAGGGCTGGGGTGCGATTATCATGCAAATGACAAGGACAGAAGAGAGGGGCACTTGCAGATATGAGAGGGAATCGCTGGGCAGCAACGGCATTAAAAAGCTGATAACCAGGGGAGCAGGGCCAGGGGGAGCCTGAGGCCCACACCACCCTTTCCTGCATGTGCAGACTGTGCTCACACTTCACAGCTGCTTGCTACCACCCTGTGTTTCTCTGCCACAAACACATTGCCCTTCTGAGCTTGGGTAGAAGAAAGCAGATTCGTGGATGAGAAGACAGGAGAGGGAAAACTGGGAAGATACTGTGGAAAGAAACAAATTTAACAGCATCTACTTGAGGAAAACTGCTTTATGAATCGGGCAGCATTCAGACTGGAAAAGACTCAGAGGGCTCCTCCAGCAGACTGCACAGGAAGCTGCCATGGCTCAGGCACAGAGCAACGCAGAAAGGCATCCAGTCTGCCCGAGCCAGGCACCCAGCTTTTTTGGATAAGGTGGGATGAGGCGTCTCGGGGTCAGTTGGCTGCCTGTGACTGGCTGTTTGGTATAAAATGCCCTCAGTTAGATTCTGAGTTTTGTTTTGTTTTGTTTTTATGTAGGAAATCAAAGAACAAGGTAGCCTAAAGCTAATGACTTTCTGCTTATTTATTTAATGTTACTGGTACAGACAGGGAAGCAGTCTCATCTCTAGAAATTGATTAAGATCTCAGCTGCCACCAGAAATGTCCTAGGCCAAGAGGCGCCCATTGCTGACCGGCGCTCCTGGGGACACCGGCTCATTCTGCTGCCCACCAAGGCTGTGAGGGGGTGTGGGTGCTGAGGACCGCTCTGAGTTGGGAACCTGGACCCAGTGTCCCTGCTCCTGCTGAAGCCGCGCCCTTCCAGCCTAGTTCTCTGTACATGTCACGTTTCGTCGGGCACTGGAAGCATTATTTTTGCTAAAAACAATGGTGCATACAGAAAATGCAAAGATCTTCAGAGACAATTTCCTATTAATGGATAACACTAGAGAATACACAGAACAAGGAATTCAGGCCTTGAGATCCTTCCCTTCTCGTCCTTCTTTTCTCTCTGCTCTCTGAAGAGAGGAAGACTGTGGTGGACGAGAAGGCAAGGGACAGGCAGATCAGAGGAGAAGCCAGGGAGAGGGAGGGGACAGAAGCCCCAGTGCTGCAGAGTCCAGGGACGGGCTGGATCCTCCAGCAGGATGGGGGACAGTGTAGACCATCCTCGAGGGCATCCTCGTCACTGCTCCTCAGGGAGAGCACAGTGGGCCATTCTCCCTCCGTGGCTCCTAGGTGTGTTTCCTGGTGTTAACGGTTTCTGGCCAGCACTTCCACAGCTCACCCTCCTCTCCTGCTTAGCCAGGCTAAGAACATCATCTGCCGCCTGTTCTCCCTGCTTCGCCCTGCCAGCTGGCCCTGTGACCCAGATTCCGGACCCATCCCTGCTGGGCCACTTGCGCCTGTGCTGGGAAGAGCAGTCAGACGCTCAGGACCACCACTTGGCATCTTTGCCCCCCGCCTCATCTACCCACAGGCCCAGGGCCTCGTGTCTCTGTTGCCTTAGACCCTGGCTGCCCCTGGGGCGGCAAGGCCTTCAGGCCTTGCTCACTAGGCTCTGAAGGGTGGAGCTGGGTTCTCGGGGCTGAGAATGGCTCCTAGGGGACAAGGGGACACTGTTATGCCAAGGGGCAGGGGAACATGCCAAGCCCTTGGATGCCAGCTGCATCCCCGGGTGGCCCAGGCACCTGGAACTTCGCTGGCTGCAAAACTGAGCAGCCTCGAGCACAAGTGAGCCACCAGCAGCCCGGCGGGACACAAGGACAAAAGCACAAAGTGCTGCATTCTGCGCACCCCCCACAGCCTCCCTCAGCAAGGCCTGCATAAGACACACACACACACACACACACACACACGCACACATGCACGCACCCTTCCCTCTGCAGCCATTCATACCCGGGCAGGCCTCACAGGACTCCAAGGGCTGCCTCTCCTGCAGGGCCTTCTGCCTTTAAAGAGGCAGTTCAAGCCTGGCACGTGATTGTGCGCTCATGTGTGTGGATGTAATCCCAGCACTCTGGGAAGCTGAGGCAGGAGGGATGACAGTTCCAGCCGAGCTGGGCAATTTAGCAACTTAGGGAGACCCTGTCTCAAAATAAAAAATAAAAAGGGCTGGGGATGTGGCTCAGTGTGAAGACCCTGGGCTCAATCCTCAGTACCAGAAAAATAAAAGTGGGTAGGGGCGGTAGTTCTGTCCACTAAATCGATGTCTAAGACAAGCAATGGGACATGAACTCTGTGACCCAGGCATCAGACAGAGAGTCACCTGCTGACTTCCACCGCTGGAGACCTCTTCCCTGGAGCCCCACCTGGCCAGAGCCCTCTGCTGGCAACTTTTGCATCCTGTCACACCCAGGTCTCTCTCCTAAGGATGCCCACCCCATCCAGGGGGAGCAGGCTGCCCCTCCAGACGCCGCCTGCTCCACCTCTCTGTCCCTGTGATTTGCACCTGCAGCAGCTCCAGAGCTGCAGCTTCCGAAAGATGTGGGGAAGTGGCGAATGCAGCAGGGACAGCTAGGTCGCTGCTTTGCTGAGGGCGCCCTTCTTACAAGGCATGGACCTCCACGAGGCTTGCAAGGGCTGGCATGGCCCTCTGGTGGGCCGGCGGGACAACAGCACAACTGACTTGCTTACCGCCGGCTTCCCAGAAAGATTTAGAAGCCCGGTCTCGGCATATTTAGGGTCCGTATTCCTTGGAAGAGAGTTGTTATTTTCCATGAATTTTGCAAGCCTCTTTATGTTTATTTTAAGCTGTCTATTCTCTGCTTTTGTAATTCCTTAAGTATTAGTTATGGCTTATCTGGGACGTAAGAACGGGAAAGGGGCTACTACAGCAAAATGCATTAAATAATGTAATGTCTGAGCTCCAGCTGGGGAAAGAAATTGTAAAGCTGAGGAATTCAATTTAGTTTCCAACTCCCTCTGGGGTATGTAACCTCACAAAGCCTTTGAGGCATATTTCAGAATTCCTGCAGGGTTGAACTGGAATGTTTTTGAAGCATCATTTGAATTAAACGGAGAAGGGGGTCCCCAGGATTCCCGAGACAGCCCTGCTGGGCACCACCTTCCCCCAGGGAATGTCCTCTTGACCCAGGACACAAACCCATCTCTAAATTAAGGGTCTGACTCTAGCAGAGCATTCCAGCAAAAGTCACTCTACCCTGACCCAGCTCCTTAACAGACCCCATTGACCCCTGTCCATTAGCGGTGCAGCTTAAAACTTTAAACTCATTTCATATTTTCTGCACAGCCTTGCTCCAGGATACTTCAGATGACCTAAATGCTGCTATCACAATTCAACTTTGGTTGGTTAGCTGGGAAATTCCCAGCAGGACAAAGTGAGGACAAATACAGAATTCTTTCAGACAGTCGTCTGGAAGGCATGGAGTCTGTCCTGCCCGCAGGCTGGCACTGTGACTGGGCATCCGCACTTTAGGCCCAGCTAAGTCAGGCTGCCTTTGAAAGCTCCTAGTGAAGTGGCTGGAAGTGGGCAAACACAGGTCTGCACTCCTCTGCCTTGGATGTTGTGGTGAATTCCACTCTCCAGGCACAGATCTAAAAGTGTCTTTACAGCCGTAGTTACTCCTCACTCCCAAGTGGAAACCATGGTCTACACTAAATAACTTATGTTACCACAGTCTCTGGCAGTGCTGCATATGGCACGAGAAAAACGTGCACACACACTGTCCTATTCGATCCTATTACAAACCCATCAGGGCAGATGTTTGAGCTTTGTTTTATAGAGGGTGCCCAAGGTCATCATAAACCTTGGGCTGAAACCAATGGATTCTCATTGTGTTGGTGCAGCTTTTATTGATCTGCATTTCTCCACATTTCTCCCCAGCGTGACACTGATGCAAAGAAGTTATACAAGTTGGATTCTGGTGGAGAGTAGTAAACTCCAAGTTCACGAACACAGGGTCAGCAGCCGAGGCACTCTTAGGCCTCCCTTCAGGATTCCTGAGGATTGCAAGGTGCTTCTGTTGGGTGGACCCTAGGAGACAGAATTGGACAAGTCAGAGTGGGCTGCCCATATTGAAGAGGTAGGACTCCTGCCATTTCCTTTTGATCTTATCTTAGCTTGTGTAAGACAAAGCCAAACCTAGAAATTTCCATTAAAATACTGATATAGAAATTTTTGCCTTTTATTTTTGTAGTGCTGGGAATTGAACCCAGGGCCTTGTGCACTCTAGACAAGTGGTATCCACAGAGCTACACCCCCAGTCCTTTCTTTATTTACTTACTTCCTTGTTTTCAGTTTTTGAGACAGGATCTTGATATGTTGCCCAGGCCAGCCTTGAATTCTTGATCGTCCTGCTTCACCCTCCTGAGCGCCTGGGACTATGTGCGTGTGCCACCATGGCTGGCCTCTATTTGAGATTTTTATATTATTTCAGGCAACTGTGAAGGCAATTGCTTTAAAAAAAAGAAAAAACTTAGGTGGTATAATATGTGTAGATTAAAAATGCACATATTGTAATTATACGGATTGATTGATCTTCAGTCAAGAACATTCTCAGCACCCTGGGGACTCATCCCTCAAGGGTCCCCTCTCACCTAGTTCAGCCCTTGGGAATAAATAGTCCCCTCCTAGAAAATGTTATATTGTGAAGCAGCTGTCATCCTTGTGAAAGACGAAGCAGACCTGGAACAATCAACCACCTGCCCCAGCAGTGCAGCTGACCCTGTGTGAGGTCAGGCAGGCAGGCAGAGGTTTCCTGCTAGACGCACGGCAAGGCTGACAGGCCGACCAGCAGGCCTGATCCCCGACTCACCAACTTGTTCTTGGAAAGAGCGCCTGCCAGGAGGATGAGCGAGGGTGAACACTTTCAGGCCATTTCAAGAAGCGCTTTTGAAATCTCTCCCCGCCAAGCTCGGGTCAGGCTCTCCAACTCTATCTGTCTTCATTCTTTCCATTCAAATCTTGATCTATTGTTGAGCATGAGGATTATTCCCTGTCAAACCCTGAGCTATGTATATGTTGTTAGAAAAGTAGTTAGTATTCAGGGCACTGGGAGAAACCCTTTCTAAATTAAATGAAATTTCACTGTGGTTATATAATACCAAATCAGATTGCCTGATTTTAACAGAGATTTGGTTAAACTCAATTTTATATGTAATTTTCTATTTGTAGAAACTAATAGAAGGAAATTGTAATAGACAAGAAAGAGAACAGGAATCTTATAGAGTTTGTCATATTCTGTTATGTATTAAAACGATAACACTGATTTCACGGTCCACTATTTCATTAAGTCTCCTGCTGTCATTAATGCTTTTATAATTAAAATAACCTCAAATTTAATTCAGAATGAAGTACATATTTACAACTTTCCCCCCCAAACGCTTGCAATCAGATTTAGAGGGTTTTCCCCTTACGGGGATGTGATTAACCTTTGCCCCAGAACGTATATTTGATTTTGGCAGCCAAAAAAATAAAAAAGAATTTTAAAAAGGAAAGAAGAGCTTATTCAGTGGGAATTCTGCACAAAGTATTTCCTAGTGGGTAGAATTATATATCTAATAAGGTTTAGTGCAGTGTAAGGAATTTTATTCTGCATCATCAGTGTTTATGAAGGCTGTCTTTTCATGGAGTGTGACACTGTCAATGTTTTGAAGCTGACACTTTATTATACGTGTGTGTGTAAAAATACTATATACATACAAGGTTATACACATATGCATGTATATTTCCTTTCTCATTCACCTGTGATATTTCCTTTATTATAAATATTTGTGTCAATATAAATATGTATAATGTGTGTGACTCGACATACACATGTGTGCATCCATGTGCATAGATCCTCGCGTATGCACGCACCCTCTCTAGTTATCTGTGAGATTTCCTTTTGTTGCAAATTATATTTTCCACAGGAGCAGATGTAGACAGATGGGTCAAAGATGGTGGACAGATGCTGATTCAATTATCTGAGTCTTTGTGCCTTTTCCAAATTGCTTTGTGATTCGCCTTAATATCAGCTAACACTAGTCACAGTCAACTCTACCCGAGTGCCGAGTGCCAAGCGGGCGGCTAGGAGCTTCGATCCTGACCACACCTTGCAACTCTGGCAGCTTGCACCAAACGCCGAGGGCTCCGCTCACAGGACATAGCCAGGGCCCAAGCTTGGGTCCTCCTGAGGGCAGAGCCCCAGAGCGACCCCTTGGCTCTGCTGCCACCCACACATGCACCACAGTGCCACTCACCTGCCTTCGGTTTGCTGAATTTCATGGACAGGCTTCTTGAAATATTCTTCACCACTGGCTTTAGAATTAAGACATGGTGTTTCCAAATATCCGGTCTGGGTTTTGATTGGAGTTGCATTAAAAACATTTAGGAAGAATCGATTGTTTTTCTCTTAACTTTTTATTTCCATGACACCTGGGAGGCACAGTCTGAGGTCATTCTTCCACTCACCCAAACATCACAATCAGCTAATTTAGCAGTGCACGTGGCTCTCGTCTTCATTAGCCCACGCTTGCGGTGCACGCTAATCACACTCCTGTACCCACCACATCTTCATTCTTTGTCTCCCTCCTCTCTCTTGGTCCCGTGCCCCTTTGCAAAGATCTTTCCCTAATCCTCCTACATGAGGCTACTGCACTGTTCTCTATTTGTTCAAGTCTCTTTAGTAATCTTCACAAAATATTGCATTTTTCTTCACATAGGTCCACAGTGCTTTTTTTTCTTTTTTACAAATTACCTTCCCATAGTTCCTCCTTTGTTGCTGTGGACAGAAAGATCTCTTTTTTTCTATAGCACGGTGGGTGTGGTTTAAGTGGGTCTCCCAGAATTCTGTGTTGGAAAGATAATATCTAGAGTCACAAGTCTGTGGTCTTTGGCACTGCCAGGTTCCTGAGTGGTCCATGGATCAATGGATTAGTGGATTTACAGGTTAGCTCAGGAATGGCTTCTATATGAAAGCTAATTGTTCTGACCATTGGCTGCCCTTCACCACATTGTGAGGAACTGCTCAGCCTGCAGAACCCTGAGCGAAGCAAGTCTCTGTTCTCCATAAATTACTCGGCCTGTGGTATTCAGTTATGGTAACCAGGAAGGGGCTAACATGGATATTGAGTAAGTCTCGTAGTTTTCAGAATCCTACAGATCTGAGATTTTACACTCGTTGCAAGCCAGTAGGTCAGCCCATACACACTGTTTCATGAATACTTGAAGAAGACCTGAGTCTCTTGGGTCAGGAAAAAAAACTATTATTCGCAGCAAAAGCAGCAAGGGGCACATCAGTCTGGTGGACATGTGAGCACTGTCCTCCTGGGGACAAAGCCAGGGCCCCTCCTGGATGCCACCACAGGCAGCAGGCATGTAACAGCCACCAAGTATGAGTGTTCTCTACATGCACGGGACATAAAATCAAGACTGCCCTTCACAAAGAAGGCCTCCCCACAAAGCAGCTGGCTACAGACAGCCAGAAAGGTGCCTGAGGCTCGCGCTCTTGGCTGATCCAGTAAGAGGGCTCGTGGCCACCTGGGGCTGCCGGTGACTGCTTCTGAAAAGGTGTCTATGAATGCTGCTGGGTTTTATGAACTCACCATTATGCAGCCAACCTCCTGAAGTCATAGTTTTAGGTGAGATACGATCATTTCTCTTCTGTACAAGGGATGATCACAATATTCAGTGAAAGTTTTAATTGTTTTTGTAGTAAAAGACACATTGCCATGAATCCTCCTCAAAATCCATCCCCTCATTTCATCTCATTGTTCTTGTCACTTTCTGAAGCAGTTCTGGAAGTCGTTTTTACAAGATGTGACAAAAATATGGTGAATTCTGCTGCCTGGTGCCATCTGACCAAAAGGCCCCTCATAAAAACGTGACGCTGTGTCCTCATCCACCTCATTCACCAGATCTGGCACCAGATCTGGCTCTTCCTCAAAGTCAGGATGACCATGAAAGGTAAATATGTGAATCAAGTTAGGAACTCAAGTGCGCTTGAAGTGAGGGGGATTTCTGAGGGGGATTGAGGGTGGTGTGTCTTATTGCAATACATTTTTAAGCATTCACCCTATCTTTTGATCACATCTTGTGTGTGTGTGTGTATTTTTGAATTTACATGTCAGTGTGTTCAAATAACATGATCAAGATTACCTAGATAGTAAACTCCATCTGCAACTTAAACCCTCATTTTATTTATTTATTTATTTATTTATTTATTTATTTATTTATTTATTTTGGTACCAGGGATCAAACTCGGGACCTTGCACTTTTGAAGCAGGCGGTGGAACCACTGTGCTAAATCCCCAGCCCCTACCCTGTTTTTATTCCAAATATTTTACCTTTTCTCTTTCACCATGCTGACCAGACAAATTCTATGTCTATTTAACCAGAAAGTCTATTTTTGTAATGCACTATGTCCCCACATAGTCTTGCCCTTATGTGTTTGCACATCCATTGATTCATCTGTCTCCCGGCATGGGCAGTGAGCTCTCTGCATAGAAACTGAGTGTGTTTGTGTCTCATACTATATCTCAGTGGGCAGGACAGAGAGGGAGGGAGGGGTGGATGGATGAATGCTAACTGGATATATGAATGTATTTTGGCTCTACATTTTCAGTATGTCCAAGAACTCTCATTTCTTTGCCAGACGCATTCCCAGGAAATTCTGTCAAGGTCTACATTTTATTAGATTGTGTCTGGATAGACAGAGCCCACCAGCAGGAATCTCAGTAGTGGCCTGGAGAAAGTTAATTGATTTATTTAATTTTAATGAAGACTGTAATGTTGGATAGGACTAACGAATAGGTGTCTTTACATGTACTTTTACTTAATAAAAAAAAAAGCCAATGGGAAGCAAAGTCAGGGTATTTTTTTAGTTCCACCTTTCTCAGCTTCTACTTCCTTCACACACTGGCATTTATATAAAATGACAATGACGGTGGCTGCCCCTCCCAGATGCTCGCATCTACCCTGGCCTGGTGCTGCTGTGTACTGCCTAGGTGAGTTCTCAGAAATGCACATGGATCCTGTCATTCGTTTCTGTAAGGAGGAAAACACACACACACACACACACACACACACACACACACACACATCTCCCTCTGCTTTCAAGATGCAGTCAGATTGCTTGACAAAAATGCAAAGCCCTCTCGGATCCGCTTCCTTCTCAAAACTTCTCAAACCTTCTCAAACCTTCCTTCCCTAAACTTAAGCTTCACTGAAGTCAAAATTTTTGGAGCATCTTGAGTGAGTGCAGGCCGCCTGGCTTCCACAAGTCCTGCTTCTCCATCCGGATGCCTTTCCTCAGACTTCCACCCTGGCTGATACTTAATCATCTTGGAAGGTCCATGCTCCATTTTACGTTTCATGGGATGCTCTTTCCGAATGAATGCTCCTCTCAGAATGCTAACGATGCTCTTGGGATGTTGCCATTGAACCTAAGCATCCTTCGTGCACAGCCCTGGAACACCTGGTTGCAGTGACTATGGTGAAGGTCTGCATTCCCACTGTGTCTTATTTATGGCTTTACCTTAGGAGTCTAGCACAGGGCCTGGCACAGGGTACGTGCTTGCAACTATTGGCTTCTCCCTCCCTTACGCACCCCGTCATAGTTACAGCTTGATGACAACCAGTAAAATATTGGTAAGCTCCAACTCTGAAGCCTGCCTCTTGTGAAACAAGGCAAAGATTGGTGTCTTAAAGTTGCAGGATTTGTGCTTCAACAAGACCACAAAGTCAGAAGAAAGTGGCATTGCCCAGTGCACAGGAGCATGTGACCCATCTGGGGCTGAGGAGCAGCAGAATCCCACCCTGAAAGGTCACCCTCACTCCTGATTTGCCCAGCAAAAGAGCTTGCTAAGAAAGGCTTTTTGAAAAAGAAAAAGAAAAAGAAAGTACAACCATGATCCTGCAAATTTTAAAGGAGTTCTTCAAAGGACACAGTTTGGGAACTAAACATTAAAACTGGATGCACAAGCACAGGTTCCCGAAAGTGGCCCAGCAACAAAAGTGGCCACGCCCAGGAGAGGGTGACAATGCCAGACCAGCACACCTGAGCTGGAAACCATGCCCGAGGCCAGCTGCCCCCACTCTGAGGCAGGCAGACCATGCCAGGCCTCCGTCCAGGCGTTAAAGATAAACCAGGAGCTCTGAGGGCCCCAGGACACCAGGGGACTTTAGCAGCAAAGCCTCGCCCTCCCCAGGCTGAGAACCCCCACAGTGGGCACAGTCACCCCAGCCCCGCCTGGCCCAGGGGCGTTCCTGCCCTGGGATTTGGAGATTGAAAGCCAGCCCCAGTGGTAGTCAGGAACCAGCGCCAGCGTTTCCTCGCATTTGACCCATGGGTCCAATAACAGCTTTCCCGGGATATTTTTCTCTGCCTCTTGAGCTCACGGGTAGTTTAAAGGAAGATTAATCCAAGGGCTTGCTACGTTCTACTTACCTCGTTAAAATATTGCATTGGAAGACGTGTTTATAATACTCAAGAATCCTGCGGATCCTCTTTACTAAACTCTTTAAAGGAACTCTTTAAACAGTGAGCAGAGCTGAATATTGCAGTTTTTGTTTTAGCTCAAGATTCACTTTATTGCCAGCCTCCGTTAGGTGGTCCTGGGGGCTATTCTGGCACTGGCTCTGCGATCTGTACACATTGATTATCCCAAACTTTCCCAAAAAGAGAGGAAACAAAACGCCTAAGTCTTCTTATGGGGTAGAAATGAAAAGAGCAGATTTTAATAAGGTGCTTATTAGGTGACAAGCATCATTCTGATGAAGCAGGGATGTGTGAGGTGGGTGTGTAGGGAACTGCACCTGCAGATGAGGAGACTGAGCTTAGTGACCTGCATAAGCAACTTGCCTCGAGCCACCCAAGTCTGCTTTGAGGGTAGAAGACCAAGTTACTCATGGCTGATTCCATAGATCTCTTCCCGACAGTGATTCCAGCACCCTGAGCATATTTGTGTTCTTTGACCTCCACACGTGGCCCTGTGCCCCCTCTGCAATCCCTGGGGAGCAGAAAGGGCCCCGTCCCAAGGACCTGCCCCCCCCCAGCTTTTATCTGAGTCATCTTGGGCAAGTCCGAGCCTCCACATTCTCATTTCAGTGGTGAAATCCGAGGCTGCAAGCATCACATGAAACAACGTACATGAAAATCGAAATGTAGCTTGTAAAAGTTGACCAACAGTAGTCATAATCATTAAGGAAATGTGAGAAATATTCGATAGCAATGAAAGAAAACACTACTAGTTCTGATACAGTCCAAAGCAGTGAGGGGAGAGTACTCGGCGAGAGTTGAATGAGGGCAGAAAGCAGAGTAGGATAAAAGTGTATTCCTGGGACCTGGAGCTGGTGATACGGAGAGCAGGCCATGAGTAAGGCTTTGTGATCATCTCTGTGAGTTACCTCTGTATACTCTTCCGCTGTCTACGGCCATACCACCCTGAACACGCCCGATCTCTGCATACTCTTCGTGCACAGAGAGAGCTCTTCGGCGATGTGTTTATTTCGGGACCGCCGATGTGTGGGGTACCATCAAGGAGAACGTGTGAGCAGGAAAATGATTGCTTTGGGCAGGCGTGTCCAGGCCAGCGTTCTCTGTGACGGGGTAACTAGGAGTCTGCAGAGAAGCCTGGGCTGCTGGAGAAACCTGGCTGACTTGCAGGGCTCGCAGGGTGGGCTGGGAGGATGGAGGGGTGTTGGAAGCATCCCCACCTCCCTTCTGGCTCCCATCCCCAAACGTTTTGTAAGAGATGGTCCTCAGTAGCCCGTGCATGCCGCTCCTTGAGGTCTGCCTGACTCCGAGCTCAGCAGCTGCAAATGAAGGCCATGTTCATCTCTGGCTGGCCGCAACCTCTGCTGACAGAACCAAGGCGCTTGTGTGGGAAGGGAATTTCACTGCAGGAGGCTTGGAAGGCAGGGTGCACCTGATGCGAGGGGTCCTGCGTCTGTGGGGTGCGGGCTCTGGCCTGCCCCGCTACAAGGCCTCTCTGGGATCTGTGAGGCTCGGGGAACAAGAACCAGAGTGGAGAGTGTGTCGGCTAGGACACGTCCAGCTGCAAACAGCACAACACCCCGCTCAAACGTGCGGCTTCCACAACTCAGACATTCATAATCGCACATAGTAATCAAGCACGTTTGGCTCACAACAGGCTCCAGAGAAGTGTGAGCTGCTGTCGTTATTAGTGAAAACAACTATGATCACCATCACTGCAGCCAGAAAATCAAGGCAGGGCTTCCCCAAGGCAGTGCCGCAGTCAGAGAGCCAGGTGCTTCTCTCCGGCGTACTCTGGCTTTTGCAACGTGGATCAATGCCTCCTCTCCTGACCTTGAAAAGGCCATGTGGTTTCAGAGGTCACGTGCAGACAAATGGCATCCAGCAAAGGAAAAGGGGCCACTTCCGCTTTCTAGGAAGAGAAGGTCCGCGGGCTGACACTGACTCGCCTGCCTATGCACTCATTGCCAGGGGCTGAGAAAAGAGGATCGGCCTGGGCTGGAGCAGCAGGGCCCCGCGGGGCGGGAAGAGGACCGGCACGCAGGCAGCCGGGTGCTTCAGCCTTCACGCCGGTCCTTCTGTGCAGGTGGGATTCTTAAGAAAGACGCAGCAGGACAGATGGGCTTGGCATGAGGAGCTCTGTGCTTTGGAGCCAGCCTCCACCTCTGCCTCTCTAAGAGACAGACTCAGGAGCCCGGGGAGCAGAGCTGCCTGGGAAACGGGGCTCCCAGATACAGGGCAGACTTTCATCACAGCACCTGCGAGAGCCTGTCGGGCAGCTACGTAACAGGGCAGGCAGGGCATGGAAGCCAGAGAAGAGGACTGAGCAGAGAGGCACTGTCCCTGGAGGACCGGGATGGTCACCATCTGCCGGCCGTGCTTGGGAATAGCCTCCACCGCTGCACCACCTTCACTGCCTGCAACCCGGTAGGTTTGGTTGTCTGGAGGACAGGAAGAGTCCTGAACACTGGGAAAGACAGAAGCGCGTCGGTCCTAGGGAGAAATATCATCCTGAGGGTGCCGTTCAGGTGGAATGGCTAGACACAGCCAGCCTGACCAGGCAGGTGCTGGGAAGTGAGACATTCAGGGCTGGGGTTCTGTGGCTCCAGTGTGTGGCACCCTGTAGCTTATTTCCTCAGCACTCACCTTGGAGGGATGCTTTTCAGTCGTTTGTCTACAGGCAGGCTGAGCACACCAACAGGAAACCTAAACTCAGGGAGAGCCAGGCAAGCTGTCAGCAATGCCAGCTCTCCAAGGACAGAAAGCACTTGGTCCCAGGGAGGGCAGACACCAGATTCCATGGAGGGCTCTACTATCCAGCGGATTGCACTTCAAGTCCTACCTAAGAGCTGCACAGACTCTGGTCAATTATTTAACCTCTCTAAGCCTCAGTGTCATTGTATACAAAAAGGGGAGGGTGACTGTACCTTCTTTAAAGAGTTGAGGTGAAGATTAAATGAGTAAATGTATGTAAAATTCTTAGGCCGGTACCTTTGCTTATATAATTACTGGTGACTCATTCTGAGGAGAGGAAGCCCAGCATAGCAGCGTCCTACCCACACTGACCTCAGACAAAATCCCTAAAGTCGGTTAAAAAAGAACTCTGAGCAAGCAGAGTTGGCCGAGGAAACATTTTGGGGTGGGGTACATTTTTCAGCCGTGACATAATTTTGATTGCGTTAATTGGACTTTTGTAAGGTGAACTTTTGGAGGTAAAGGTCAAACCTCTCCAAACAACCTGGACTTCCCCATGCTGTGCAAAGCAAAGGCGCTGAGTGGAGGAGGGTGAGGTCTTCGCAGCCTTCCTCACGACTCTGGCCAGCTTGACCAGGGACAGGCAGGCGTGCTTTTGAATCTCCTGCACTCCCACAGGAACGAGGCTGTGTACTGGAGGGTGAAGATGAGGTGAGCACAGTTATCTGCAGACCTGGGAACACTGACAGGTGAGCCTGCACCAGAGAAAGTAGGTCACAGCAGGGCGTCAGCTTGGGGCCCACATCGCCCATGGCCCCCGAGGTCCGAGTTCCTAGGGCTGGGCGTAATGAGCCAGGTCTCTCTGGTGCCTCCTGGCACCTACTCTCCTACTGCCTCGAATGCCTCCTTTGTCATCCGATGTCTATTTGGGGGTTTGGTTCCTCAGGGGAGGAGACTCGGGGCCTCATGACCTCATAGGCCCTCTTCCCCTGGGCGTGCTGCCTCCCTTGCCTAGGCTTTTTCTCAGGAACTCTGAGTTGTCCAGTTTGATCCCCATGTTGCCGGCTGAACAGTTCTTGCTCCCTGACCGTGGAGCTCACAGGTCGACGTTGCCAGGACTCCACATCCGGTCTATCCAGCCCTGCCCAGGGAGACCGGGCCCCGGGTCCAGGGGAGCTCACCAAGCCCTCAGCCGGGAAGGACAGTGGCCCCCAGATGCCTGGGCTCTTCCAGCATCCTATGGCTCCATCTGGCCACGTCAGCAGCCTGCAAACTAGAAACTAGAACTGAGGCCGAAGAAATCATCCAGAACTTTCCAACTCACAAAAAGTTTGAGCAAAGCAAGGGTTTGGGCACTGGGCTGGGTGTGAAAGAGACGTGTGAGGGCTGGGAGCGCGGACAGCCCAGACAAGGCATCCACAGCAGGGCGAACACCACAGGCTGCCCCTGGCCCTAGTTTGCTGCTGGAAGTTCTCATTCACTCGGGTTTCATTTACACAGCCAAGAGGGGCCTCCAGGGACACAGCAGCTGCTGGTGCCCTGAAGAGGATCCTGGGACAGAAAAGGGGCAAGAGGTAGAAACTGATGAGACCGCACAAACCATGGGCTTCAGCTCATAATAGTGTACCAGCGCTCTACCATTAATTGTGAGCAGGGCGCCACGTGGGTGTAAGGTACTGCTACCGGGAAGCTGGGAGCAGAGGCTGGAGGAAAGATACAGAGGAGCTCCCTGGACTGTCTGCACAGTTTTTCTGTAATTCCAAAACTGTTCTACAAAATAATGTCTGTTAAAAATAATATTTTTATAAAACCTTTCCTCAGCAACATAATTTAGACACTTGACTGGCAATGACTTAGGACATAGCTCACAGCCCTTCCTGCTTTATTATAATGAAATATAAATGAGGCAACTGGGAGAAGGTTGTTAGGAAAATGTCATTTGTTGGGTCATCACATGGGACAGTCACAGAGGCAAACCATCACCATTACACGTCCAAATGTAACCGTAACTTCAGAGAAACTCGGGGGAGCCACATACTACAACTCTAATGCCGTGACCCTGAGCTTTAAAACTTAAAACATAACTAAATAAGAGGAGTACAAAGTGCCAAACAGGTGGCGCTTGACAGAGGGCTGGAAGAGAACAGTGCGTTCCTCATAATGAGGGAGCGTCTAATAAGAGCCGTTTCAGACATAATCAGCTCGGGAGAGAAACTGCGGAACAGAATGAGCATCCTAATTCAATTTGTGTTATTATATTGACGATGCACTTACATAGTGCTTTTCTCACCGAGGCTGTCAAACACATTAGACTAAGTTCTGCACAACAGAATCCAGAATATTGAATATGAGAGCTGCACTGTAGAATTCTTCACCTTCAAAAGTCTTTTAAGAAAATCCACAAAGCCACATTTCTGAGTAGATATGATTAGGAATTGCATCTGCCTTGGTAGAAACATTTTACTTCTCTTTTATTCCACCTGGTTCTTGAATGAGAACTGCTGTACCACTTTCTCTGTCTTTGTGGCCATGATTGGAAGAGTTAAATCCCAGCTTCATGCTGGCTGCAGTTTGAATGTTTGTGTTCCTCCAAAATTCCTCCTACAACTCAGTCTCCAACACCACAGTGCTGAGAGTCAGGGCCTCTAGGAAGTGATGGGAGGGGATAGATAGCTTCAAGAAAGGACTGCAGGGAGCGAATTCCTCCCTTTGCCCACAGCCTTCCAAGTGGGAGCACAGCGACATGGCACCATCTTGGAGGCAGAGAACAACACTCACCAGCACCAACTCTGCCCTCCGTGGCCTTGGACTCCCATCATCCAGATTGTGAGAAATAAATTTCTGTTGTTTACAAACCATCTCTTCTTGTGTATTTTGTTATAGCCCAGGAAGAGTCTAAGACTGCAGAAACACTGGCCAGCCTCCTGCCAAGTCTGCGGGTCCATGTCCAGTCTATACTGGTGTCCTCCACTGCTGGTCGTTTCAGGTTATACACATCTGTCTCCATCAAGGCTCAGTGAATAGAAACTCACTTCAATCTGCCAGGAGATGGGAATTTTTGTTTAAAAAATAAAAGTTTCCTAGATGTTCAAAAAGCCAGAAGTGATGTAGGCGCAGAACTGGAGGCTCCACGGCAGCTAGGCACCGATTGCTGGGCTGCCAAGGTCTCTCAGCCCTGCTGCTCTCTGGAATCTCCCTCTGCTCCTGCTCCCTCCCTGCAGGGGTTAGGACCTCTCTGCTCCCCCATATCCCAACCACAGTGGCTTTGACCATGCACAGTGCCAGCCCTGGGGCCTGCGCTGTGTGATCTTCCAGTCCAAGTGCCCCTCTCTGGGCTCTACCCATCAGGGCTCAACTCCAGGTTCCAGGGGAAATGCTCAGGATCGACCATGTCCTGCGAACTGAGGACACCCTCTCCCGGGAACTGAGAGCCGCTGCAAGGACCATGAAAAGGGAAGAAGTAACTCCATTTCCCCTTTGAAAGTTAACTTAATTTTTATTATTATATTAATAACCCATTCCTTACTGAAAAATAAAAAAATTAAGTTAAGCAAACTTATTCTAAATGCCTAGAATCCCATCATCCCAAAATAACTACTGCAAACATTTTTGGCACAACCTTTCAGAATTTTTAAATATCCACATATTTATATATGCACTAATATTTTTAAGAATAGCATAATTACTTTATACACTGCTTCGGCATCTGGTCTTCACCTAAAATATATGTGAGCATACTGGATATATTTCCATGACTCTTCATCACTGCACATTAATCTTCTGGCTGGGGTGTAATTTAACCAGGCAGCTCTTACTAAAGGGAGGAGGGAGGGAAAAGGAAAGACAGGACAAGAGGAAGAAGAACGGAGAAAAAAATGGAACTGCAGCGATAAAGATAAAGAGATGTAGATAAAGAGGCGAGGGGTGTCCTGGGGAGGGGAGGGGAGGGGAGTGGGAGAAAGAGAAGAAGCCAGATATGTCAGGGACAGGCGCAAATTCCCAATGATGACTGTGATTGCTATGTGTGTCTAAAATGTACCAGTAAAGTAAAAAGTAAAAGAAAAACAGGCAGCGAACACCCGCAGACCCACATTCGCACACACCTGTGTCTGCAAAACTGCAGAAAACTTTCCTCGGGGTAAATTCTTGCAGACTTTCCTGCTTAGGAGGCACGAGACAGACGGCCAGTGTGCTGGACACAAATGTGATTCCGGGACACCGCTGCAGGGTGCTGGAGCTGCACAGCACGGCGGCCTCCTCCTGTCCCAGGCATGGCTGTTCTCTAAACTACCTGCATTTCTCCAGGCCTGAAGTCACAGGGGTTACAGCTCCCTTTGCCCCAGCGCTGTCCCCGGCCAGTCCAGGCTTCATTCGGGAGAGCATTACGTTCAGCCTGACCTTTTCCTTCTTCACCTTCTTCATAACTTGCTAAAATATTTGTACTGAGCATCTGCCTAGCCTTCACCAGCTGGGATGAACCCAGGAGCGTAGCTCCCCTTCTCTGCTTAAAGCTGTCAAATAGACCATTTCCAGGTTGAGCCCAGAGCCTGCTGAATATTCATCCTCGGTCGTGGAGTGCAAAGACCTGCTAGGAAATGGGCAGCTTGCAAAGGCTCCAAGGGCCGCACGACTCCGGCCACGCCATACTGGTGCCTGCTCCTGTTGACTTTATCGGATTTTTGGCTAATGTGCATGCATCATACATATGCATAGTGTTCGGTGTGACCTTTCAACACAAGGACACAGTGGACACTGATCCCGCCCAGCCCGCTTCACCCCTCTGCAGTACGCACTCTTCCACACTCGCTTTGACTTCTTCTAACTTCCACACATGACAGAGAGCTCCGCACTTGTCTTCCTAAGTCTGGCTTATTTCTTTTAACACTGTGCGCTCCCATTCCATTTGCTGCCGACGACAGGATCTTATTCTCCTTCATGACAGAGTAACAGTCCCTGTGTGTACATACCACGTGTTCTTCACCCATTCATCCATTGCTGGGCAGTCGAGTCCATGTCTTAGCTGCTGTGATCATTGCTGCAATGCACAGGGTCTCAGCTCCTTCGGGTATAAATCCAGACACGAACCAGCTGGAGAGCTGCTTCCTGGCTCCGGGAAACGTATCCACTTACTCCTCGTGTTTTCATTTATCTCTGCGTCCACCCATAGCTCTCTACGGGACATTTTTTGGTAAAGTCATTCCTAAGTAAAGACAAATGATAAACGAGTAGCTATTTATGTAACACATTTAGATCATCAGTAACCAATATTGTAATGATTTTTTAATAAAAGTAAATATATGTTTATTGGAGTAATTTTCAGGAAAGCGAAAGCAAAAATCATCTGTAATTATATAACCCAGAGGTATCCACAGAAATCACACACATATTTCTATTTTCTGATTCTTTATCTCCAGCATAATCCCAAATAATAGCAGCCAAAGAATCATTTCTAAGAAAAGTCTTCAAGATGCAATAAAAAATGTCTTTAAGACAACTGTTTGGGTGGAATGGGCGATACTAAGAAGGGGGAACTAGGAAAGGGGAACGGCGAGTGTCTGGACAGAGAAGAAAGAGGGGAGGAGGGAGAAGGAAGGAAGGAGAGACTGGGAGGGAGAAAGGGGTGGAGAGGCCAGAGCTGGGGGAGGAGAAGTGGAAAGGAGATGAAGGGAGAATTACACTCAAGAGGGGAGGAGCTGCACTTTCCAAGAGCAGAGGGAAGACCTGGGAACGGGATGGGCCGGGGCAGACCTTTTTGTCACTCAGGACTCTCAAAGGTCGCAGGGAACAGACCCTCCGGGTGAACCAGGACTGCAGAAAACGGTACGTTTGGGAGCCACGCTGGTGTGTTTCCAAAGACCAAAGCAAGAGCAGGGAATCTGGCAGGTTCAGCAGCGCCTCTGCACGCCCGAGCCAGGCCGCAGAGCTGCAGGGGTCCGGAGAGCATGCCCAGATCCTTGCCCTCTCTGCATCGCAGATGCCCTCCCACCGCAGCCCTGCTGACATCAGGGACAGAAAGTCACTGCCAAGGGCCGGCCGGAGTCCTGGCCCAAGACACCCGCACTCACAGCAGGACTTCCTCTCCATCCGCAGCTCCAGTTAGGAAAACCGGGGATTTCTCTTTCTTTGTGGTGCTAGGGATTGAACCCAGGACATGTGGACTGAACTGCAGCCCCAGCCCGCTTTTACTTGGAGGCAGGCTTTTGCCAAGTTGACATATTGCCCAAGTTGGGCTTGAACTTGTGAGCCTCCTGCCTCAGCCTCCCGGAGTACTGGCACTGCGAGTCTGTACCCAGTGATCACCCCGATCAGAGCCCAGCAGAGCCATGAGGTGAGGAGGAGCACTGTGTCATCAGTGACTCTGGAGGACAGGGAGGCCTTGAGTCTGGAGTAAGAAGCCCTGATTCGCTCTCACAACGCTGTCCACACCGCCCATTCTGCTTTCTTGCTTGCTTGCTTGCTTCAAACCCTGGACTAAGAACCTTGTTCCCCACTCACTTATCTAGTACTCTTCAAGTCACTGAAGTAGGACTCTGCGTCAGGACTTTCTAACCTCTCCTAGTGCACAGCTCGTTAGAGCCAGATCGCCACACGGCCCTCCTGGCCTGCTGAGCTTGAAGCTCCTTCCCAAGGAGCAAAGGGATCGATGGGGTGCAGTTTGGCGTCACAGCCTCTCTGCCCTCTCCGAGCTCTTGGCAAAGCGCAACTAACAGGCTCTGTCGATATTTCAAAGATTGAATCAATGCGTAATCCTAAAATACTTGGACTTGACAGCTATGCCTACGGTTAAGGAGGCTTAGAATATGCCTTATAAATAAGATTGGGCTAATCTGCTCCTTCTGGTGCTTTTTAAATCATACTTAATTCATTTCAACCAATATTTATTGAGTGACCAGCTCTGCTCAATGCTGGATGCTAAGCACTCTCAACATGGGTTCAATAAAAGTATCACTGACTTCCAAAAGCTAGAAGCTCCTAGGGAAAACTTAGACTGCTGTGGAAATAAAGAGGAGGCAGCAAGAGAAACAGGACCATTGTTTGCTGACAGGGTGGGGGACGAAGCTGACAGCTCTCTCTACCTCTCCAGTCAAAAGCCCAACCAGCTAAACCCAGCATTCACTGCTGTTTTAAGACAAAGCAGGGTGACTCAGAGGGCCTTTTCTCCTTGCCATCACGTCCTCCAGAGAGGCAAAGAGCCTATCTGAGGAGACACAATTCACGCGGAGTCATCTGCTAACTCCAGTTCAGGAGCTGGGTTCAGACCACTTAAAACTCCACCATCCTCCACTGGACATTTGGACCCTGAGTAGCATAACTGAGTCCTTTCCTGGTGTTATTTCCTGTTTGAGAGTTTAAAGGTTCACTTGTTTGTTTTAATTTGATAAAGGCAAGTTTTGTTTTGTGTTAGCTCAGCGTTATGCGCACTGCTAAAGAAGCGAACTCTCCCAATAGAAAACTCCCTGTGCTGAAAAACTTCACCTTTTCCCTGAGAATTTTGGTGCAGCAAAACTGATCTAAACAGATCTAAACTCCCAAAGGTTATGCAGCTCCAGAAGTGCCAGGAGGCTGAGTCCGTGCCTCTTTTCCTAGGATAAAGGTGTGGAACACAGAAGATGGTGTGGAGGGAAGCTGTAACACTCACGGGCTTGCCACTGGTCTCTGACCGATCTCAAAGGTGTTGGTCAGCAAACTGTGAGTCTGACCACCTGTCCCCATTAGGCAGGACCTCCCATGAGGCCTGGCTGCTCTCTGCTCCAATGCCATACAAGGCAACTAATCATCCTGCCACCTCTTCCTCCCACTCTCACTCTTCCTAACTTTTAAGGGAGTTTTCCATCATAAAGAAACATAGAAAGTCAGCTACCAGTTTAGAAGATGTGAGACTGTGTAACTAAAAATTTTCCTCCTCTGCTTAGATTTCAGAAGGGCAGAAGTCCCAAATTTAAGCCCTTGCCTCTTTGAAACATTCTTCCTTCCTTCACACTACACTACACATTTATATCTTCTCATTTTCCAATTCCTCATCTTTTCTAATGTATTTCTTGAAATATTTTCTTAAATTTATCTCCCAACCCCTCTATTACATTTTTCATTTTTGTTACAACATTTCTAATTTCTAAGAATGCTCTTACATTATTTCCTGTTTTAACACCCTGTTCTTCACCCTGTTTCACTGATACAGTAATTCATATGCCCAAGGATATTGAATAATACCTCTTAAAAGTCATTTTCTCTCTGAATTTGTTTTGTTTCTCTCAAATAGTTTTCTTTCTGTTGTGGCCTTTTTATATACTTTGCTCGGGCATCTGCTGAGGGTTAGAGTGAGATCCCCAAAAGTCATCCTAAACTTCAATACACACATGGTGGCATGACCAGTAATCAGGATTGCCTGAGCAGATCTGAGGCCTGGCCGTTAGGAAGCACACTTTGGGCGTGTCTGTGGGTGTGTCCAGAGATGATTGGCACACAGGCTAGCAAACTAAGGGGAGGTCCCACGCTGATTGGGGCAGCACCAACCAATAGGCTTGCACCCTGAATGAATTAAAAGGGGAAGGAGGCAGAAGTGGGTTGCCTTTGAGAAGCTCTGTTCTGCTTGGGCTACGCGTGTCTTTCTCCTGTGGACCTCAGACTCCAGCTTCCTCGGCCTTCCGTGAGACACCTGCGACTCCTAGGCGTCTCTAGACCCCCAGCTGTGGGCTGGAGCTGCACCCTGATCCCTCTTCCTCTAAGGCTTCCAGCTGAGAGCAGCCGCTTGTTCCTTGGCCTCCACTCCTGGAAGGCCACAGTCACCCTCTGGCCTGTGGGCCTGTGAGCCCATCCGGAACGTCCTCCTGCACTTCCTGGTGCACCGGACTGCACCTTGGCATCTCTGCTGCACATTTGGGAGTCAGCTCTTTCTCTACTTACTCTTTTTTTTTTTTCCTGCTTGCAAAATACATTACTGTTGTCTCCTGTTTGCTTTGTCCTGATGGGTGTATATCTGTGTGGCAGACTGATTTGAGAAATATCGGTAGTTCATCCCTCTTCATGTTCATGCCCCTCGAAATATAAATTTGTAGCTCCTCTAGTTGAGAGGCAGGGCCGATTGTCCCTTAGGTCTGGGTTGTCTTGTGACTTGCTTGAGCTGGTAGAATGAGGCAGAGGTGACGACATGTGCCCCCAGAGGAGCTTGGGAGACCTCGCTTGCTTCTCTCACTGTCTCGGCCTCCTCTTTTCCCTGTGAACAAGCCTGCTCTGCAGAGTCGGCCCAGGGCTCCCGGCTGAGGTCCTGGACGTGCGAGTGTACAGCTGCACTTGACAGACAGACAGCTGCAGGTCAGCGAGAGCCCTGCTCAGGCCCCAGCATGCGTCCCACAGCACTGGTTCACCATCCGCGCTAATCCACAGTGTTGTTGAGACTATGCTTCCGGGTGTTTGGTTCCATTGTACCCCACCTTTACAAGTGACTTCACTGTCCCTGAGAGAGAGCTTGAGACCTGACTGTAGATGCCTGGGTTTGATCCTGCATCTTTCTCTGGAGCTCCTAATTGTTTCCCCAGTGTGAGTACTGTGCGACTAGGGACCATGCAGATGAGCAGGGCCCTCACGTCAGAACTTAGTCCTTCAGATGCACCCATTTATTTTTTAACTAACTCCTTTGCTGATTGTAAAGCAAGAGCTTCATCCAGGGGACAGCTTGTGTGGCATCTGGTTTGTGACAATCCCTGATGACCAGAGGCAGTTGATGCAAGGATACATTGTGCCCCACAGGAAGCACACAGAGCACAGCGGTCCTGTCCGGCCTCCAGGTCCCACCCTTTCAGGGTGTTCTTAGGTAGAGAGCCCTCCGGCCTCTTCCAGGTTAATGCAGAATGGAAGCATGAAATCTGGCCAGTTAGGGCTACATTAAAATCATTTCTACTGAGGTCAATTTTTGGTAATTTTTCATAAACCTCACATTTAAAATAATATTCGTAGTCTGTCTAAAACAAAGCTTTCTAACATAATAATAGAATATAGTCCAGAGTTCAGTGTTTCGAATCAAAATTTTAAGTTTTGAGATCCAAGACCTTAGTTTGTATTTCCTCATATGTGTGATGTCTTGTCTTGTTGCATTCATTGAATGATTTTATTTTTATGACTCTTCAAATGTTAATAATATTCATCAGAGGAATAGTTATTTATTTTCCAAGTTTGGTCATAAAAGAAATTGTTTGAAATACTTCAGTGATCCATTCAGCAAGACAATGGGCCTTCCGTGTATTTGAGGGAAGATTGTTGCATCCTTGGCTCTGATGCCAGACCAAAGCAAGAGACAGCTCTCATCACTACAGTAATTACGGTATCCTGTCCCAATTATGAGGCCCAGGAATACAATCATCATTACATAGAAGCTTTTAATAACTCTTCTCAGCACTTAGCTTTTGTTAAGTGGGTAAGAATTAAATGTGCTTGATTTAGCCCTAGATTCAAAGATAATAACTAATTCTCAGCCTTTGCAAACAATATAAAGTTCTTCTGAGTAATACGGAGCAAACAGTAAGAGTAAAAGAACACAATCATCGTATGACCTTGATTACTAAGGGATTAGGTGCTTCTACACCCAGCAATGATCATGACATTTCCAAATGCCGGTATTCTGAGTGTAATACCAAAACATTTGGAAGACCCAAATCCCACAGGCTAAAAAACGGTGAAGAAGATAGGAATGGTGAGTCCAAAGAGGAAATTGATAAATAGTGATAAATGCTAATATTTTTAAGATCTTAACTATTTTACCTCCTCATCTTAGTTGCTTTCTTGTCACTGAGACACGATACCTGACACCCACAGTTTAAGAATGAGGTTTATTTTGGCTCGTCTTTCAGTCCATAGTCAGCTGGCTCCAAGGCAGGACAGCATGGCAGAGGGGCCTGGCAGAGGACAGCTGCTCCAGGCATGGTGGACAGGAAGCAGAGAAAGGCAAAGGAGGAGCCAGAAAGGGAGTGAGACCTTTCCAGGCCAAGCCCACAGCGGTACGCTTCTTCCAACCAGACCCTACCTCCTAACATCAGCAAGTCAGCTCTCACGAGCCAGGATCCAGTCACCTTCCAAAAGCCCCACCTTGAGCACATGAGGCTCCTGGGGACCACCTAGATGTAACCCATACAACCACTCTCACCAGTGCTTTTCAGGTAGGGACTGTTCTTGACCTCATTTCACAGACAAGGCCACGGGGAAGTGAGGAGCTAAGTAACTTTCCTAATATTATATACCTAGACTGGGGTGGAGCTGGTGCTCTGATCCACACGGAGCCCACTGGGAGTGGAGCTGTGAGCACCTTGCTGTCTGTGAACTTGGCCTTCCCAGTTCACTTTCCTCTGGCGACTCTGACTGTTCCACAAGGCATGAAAATCACTGGATGTACACGTGGAATTCGATTTTAAAGAAGGATTTTTCTGCCTAAACCTCCTGGTAGCCTGCTTTTTCACCTTTTGCTTTGACTTCACTTTATGGAAGACCCACGTCGATTACCTATTTAACCAATTAGTGAAAGAGTGATATGTTTTCAAAATTATTGCAGGAGTCATAGCTTCTTTTACGCTGCATAGGTGTGTAATCAATGCATCTTTTAAATTCTATGGAGTGTGGTCCTCTTTCTAATTGTAGTAAATTGGTTGCACTAATCACTTTGAGTTGTTGGCCAACATATTTATAGATTTGTACCAGGTGTTCTACCAGGAGATAATTGCTCCCTAATAAGAGAGTTCAGCAGTGTTGATTGTAAAACCAATCTGATGCTAACTCTAAATGCTGATGTCATAATACACTCACTAATTAAAAAAATACCTAGTGCATCAGGTATGGACCAGTCACTAAACAAACCCTGGGAAAGTAGTAACCATAATATACATTTCCTGCCTTTGAAAATCTCATAGTTTAGTGGCTACGAAATAAATGAGACATATATTTAGTGAATAATGAAATAAAAGAGATATAAAATTTCCATAAGAGCCCAGAGAAATGAATGACTAACCCTGCTTTGGAGTTACGGAGTCAGGATCACAAAGGAGATGACGCTTGAGCTAAATCTTGAAGAATGTGTAAGAATTCACCTCTCATGGGCCAGGGTGCAGTTCCCAGGACCATCAGCACATTTTGTGACTGACACTTAGGGTGCACGTGGGACAGTTCCTGGCCTCAAAGCTGTGTCTGTGGGGTGAATTCATGTTAGGACAGAGCCTCTATTGCACAGGAAGAACTTTTTTCTCTTGACATAGAGAAGCATGGAAGAGTTTTAATCAGGAAATGGTTGTGTCTTGAATAATATACACACTGGCCTTCTAATTGTATGCAAACTCTCCACTTGACTTGCTACAGTGTCTGGCCCATCCTAAATGCTCTATAAAGTTAAATGAGATATGAATATTTAATTAGTAAATTAATTTTTTAAAAAGATAACATGCTTATGCAAAACATGGGTTTTATCAATTGAAAGGCAAGGAAACCATTTGGACGTCATGTATGTGTGCAGTTAGGACAAACAAAGACTGAGCAAAGCTGTGACAATAAGAACCCAAGTGAGCCACCAGCCTATTGATCCTGTGAAATCTGTGAACACACGTGAAGAAACCCTTCAGCTAGAACAGTGTCATGCCAGGCACTCAGCTTATCAAGGGCAAGCGCCTGTTTTGCTTCCTTGAATGCCCTCCAACCTTGTCTGGAGCTGATATAGACAAACTCCTTGTAAGTGATGTAAACATCTTTTCCTTGAATTTAAAACTGTGTCCTTTGCTGTAACCCATGTTTTCTGCAAATATTTTAGGTCTAATTGCGTGGCTTTGATATCTAGACTGTTAGAAACTGAAATTATATTTTTCCTGGCCTAAGATTGGTGATTTCCAACACTGGTAAAATTCAGCAGCAGAGCAGCAACACCAACACTAGGCAGAAGGGCTTAGAAATAAGAGATAGGCTAAGAGTTAACAGGATATGGATAATGTAGACGATGCACTGTGGCGAGAGCTCAGTGCACATTTAAGTCCCATACTTTATAGCAGGAGCAGGGACCTCTGATGGCTCAAGGAGCTGAAGAATAAATGAAATGATGGCAAGGAAAGTGCTCAGAGAAAATGACAGACTAATACTGAAAACCATTACAAAAGGTAGCTGCCCTTTTGCTGCAGTACGATAAGCATTATATATTTAAGAAGATGAATAGGAGTTTTTCTACTGATTCTTGGAAGTGCCTCATGAAACAAAAATAGTAGAAACATTTTTTAAAATTATACTGTATTCATTCTCTAGAGTTCTTCCTATGACTCAAATTGTTCTTAGTTAAAATGTTTCTTGTCCAAACTCAAGCCAGGAATATAAACAATTATTTTTCCTGTTCTCTTTGTCCCACAACATCCTTAGAAGACCATGGGGCCTCTAAATCACAAAATTACCAGATGTCTTCCCAGAGATAGTTTCCTAAGTGGGAAAATTGTAAGTGGAAGAAATCAGATATTAAGAAGTGAATATCTTTCCATTTTGGGCACAAACATGATTAATCCTCATGTCACATACTCATAAAGAAAAGCACAATCAATATTGGACCATGATGCTGAGACAGAGACAAACAACATTTGAAATATCACCACACTATGAACAGAAACAAGAAACCAAGAAAAAAGACCTGGTTTTAGCTAAAGATGATGAATTTAGTCTTGGGCAATGCTGGTTTCAAAGGAAGGAAGGAGAATATCTACATCAGACAAATGTCTTTATTCTTTACTCAATTATACATTACAGTTTAATAAAATACATAATAAAAGTCAAAATGCTTAAGACCTACAAAAACATGTTTTTAGTTTGCATTTTAAGGAATGAAATAACAGTACCAAATAATTCACAAATTGCAGTTGTTATAGCAGACTCTTGCTAGGGTTTGGATGAGCATCTTCCAAAGATGTGTGTGTTAAACAGCCCTATGACACCACTGGGGCACGGGGGACCTTTAAGAGGCGGGGCCTCATGGAAGGAAGTGAAATCATTGGGGGTGTGGCCTGGAAAGGGATTCTGTATACTGCCCCTTCCTATCTCTCTCTTTGCTTCCTGGCCACCAGGTGATGAACAAGCTTCCTCTGCCTAGTGCTCCTGCCTGGCCACAGTCCCAAAAGCAAGAGAGCCAGCCACCCATGGACTGAAACCCTAAGTCAAAGCAAAACTTCTGTCCTTATAAGTTGATTATCTCTGGTACTTTGTTGCCGTCCTAATACACTGGCTGACACAACTCTCACAGAGAGTTTCAGTGCCATCCATTGTTCCCTTGTTCTCAGGGCTACAGTTTGGCCTCTCCCTCACTAAAACCACACTCTTGAGAGTCACAGGAAACAAGACACTTGAGATTTAAAACTTTAAAACTCACAGCTTAAGTTGATGACTAAAGAAAGGCGTGCACATTTATTCTAGTCAGCATTTCCATCTCAGCTGACTCATTTGTGGCAGCTGAGAAGCCATGGCTTGCCAACAGGTTCCCAGGCAGTGCTGGGCCAGGGTGACACCAAGGGTCCTCTCTTTTGATGGAGTCAGCAGAGCACCTAGTTTCAGTCCAAGCCCAGAAGCAGATGGGCAGGTTTCCTTATGAAGACACCGACGCACAATGCATTGTTTTCATTGCTTGGTAGCAGAAACCATAATAGTGTCTTTAATTGATCTTTGACAAAAGATCACATTGATCAGCCCACACATTCTCTTGTTAATTTCTTGAATTTCTTGTTTTTGCCAGTGAGTCAGTTGATGGGGCCTTTAAGGAGATGCATATCAACAACATACTTTTTAAAATACCATTTCTCTCTTTCACATATGTGCACACACACAGACCACACATAAATATTTTGTGTAGCATGTGTGTGTTTCTGAGTGAGATGGGGATATGTGACACTGAAATAGGGATGTCAGACACACGAGGCGGGGTCTTTGACTCAGCAGTCAAGTGTGGGGGGTCCAGTCGGGAGACAGAAAAATGGGGGTCCTCTGCCTAGAATGAGGAGGTGCAGGTGTGTCTAGAGGTGGCGTCAAAAGTGAAAGAGAAGGATGCCTCCATGAGGTTGATAAATTAAACTGAACCAGGGCTAAGGATGCCTGTGTGCTTTGTGTAGCAAACGGCAACATAACTCAGCAAGTAAACAAACTGAAAACCTAACTTAGGGATGTACTGTTTCAGCAGACAGCTGAGGCTCCCCAACACAGCACCCAACCTGTCATAGAACCGACCCTGTTCAAATGAGGTAAATGCAATGCTGTGACCAATCAAGCTATTTCTCCCTATCAGAAAATTCAATTTAATTCAATTTAATAAGTGCAGTCAGCTGTGGTTGCAGCCACAGCCACGGTGAGGAGCATGGAATGAATAGCGCGTCCTTAGACCCAGCCAATGCGATCGCAGCCCGCAGTAAAGGCACTGGAGCCAAACCGTGTCCCCAACACCCAACCCCAGGCAGCCCCCAGGCTGTGACCCCAAGCTCAGGAGGGCCCTGCTGCTGCTCTACCCATTTCCACTTCCTGCCCAGAAACGCAGCCCACACACGCGGTGGAGCAAGCTGTCAGCTGGTTTGAGGGCTGCCAGATTTGTGAATGATTATTTACTCAATTAACTTCTAAATTAGAATCATCTAAGTTTTTATTTTAGCAGTTGCAATAGTCTAAGTATTGTTTATTTCCAATATTCTTACTGAATTAATAATGCAGTGAGCATTTGGTATTGTTTTTGTGTTTGTTTTTCCCTGCCAGGCATCTGACCTCGCTGGGGGATTTGGGTGGGACGTTGCCTCCAGCCCCATTCTGTGCCAGTGGAAGTCAGCACAGGGGGTTTCTATCAGGGAAGGGTGCATATGCTTCACTGCGCTGCTAAGCTGGAATGCTGTGAGCCCGAAGCGCTGTCCAGCCTTGTCTCTGCCACCCCTCTGGGACAGCAGGCCTGGGGAAGATGTTGAGGCCGGAAAAGAGCCCAGGGAGGGAGGCAGGGGAGGCTTCCTGGAACAGGGCTCGGGCTGTCACATCAGGTCCTGCCTGAAGCCTACCACCCCCGGACTTCTCGCTTGCAATAGAAAAGGTCCTAATTAATTCAGAGACTCGCAGAAATGAGTCAGCATCAGGAAAGAAAGAAAATAAACTTTCGTGCGTTGATAGCTGTGTGAAAAGTGAAACATTTTCTTCACAGAAAGTGGTTGTCCTGTGCTATTGTCTGGGTGTTCTTTGTTCGTTTGTTGTGACGTACCCAAATAGGAACTCTCCCAGGTCAGAGCTATGAAGATGCACTTTCAGAATTGTGGGCAAGCAGCAGGAGCAGGACATCCCGAAGCAGCAGAGCAGACGCTGAGTGAGGTCTGTGGTCACGGCTCAGTCTCTCCAGCTGCCACCCCTCACCCCCCATCCACCTGGCAGGCAATCCTAGCACCCACTTCCGTTTCCTCCAGTTGTTACTTCCCCATTTATCATTTTTCTTGAACCCCAAAATTCACACACCACATCAAAAGTGAGTTAATTCACAAAAATGTGAACTTTTGGATGCCTCTCTTAATACAGTAAATGCTCGAAAGAGAAACCTCAGTTTAGCCTGACATGCCCCGACAACAATTTCAGGCTCTTTGAGCCCAGAAAAATGATTATTGCTGTGCTACAATGAGCCCTACTGTGTGCCCGGGGCCACACTAAATGCTTTTGTTCTGATGCGCTGCGAGGCAGCCTTATCCTGGTACACAGACATCGAAATGGCCCCTACCTGGGTGAGTACTTACCGAGTGACTGAGTGGTGAAATTACACACGGCATCTCACATGCACAACCCACAACCTAATGCTCCTTCCTAGCCCCCTTCTTCTGCTGGAGGGTCTGCAGGAGCCCCACCTTTGCCCCTGGGCTTGATTTGCGAGGCTCCCCACCCCTGGCCTTAAACAGGAGAACGCATGGAAGGAGAGACCAAGACTGTTTTCCAAGCCCCTCAATCATTATACACAGTGCAAACAGTGAGGAATTCAGAGCCATGCCCCACAGCTCAGGGCCACAGCTTTCCTTTAGTCTTGTGTGGTGCCAGGGTTGCTTATTTTTCTGTTTTCTTCCCCAGCAGGATGCGAAGTCTTGGAAAAGAGCGACCGTGCTGCATTCATCTTGGGTCCCTTGCCCCTGGCTAAGGCCCCACACAGAAGGAGCTGAATGCATTTCAGCTGAGTGATCAGAAGTACCCCAAAGAGATCAGCTTGCAGAGTTTGTGCCCAACACTCCCAGGAACAGGGCACCTGGGCTGGGTGCTCGACTCGGAGGCCTGGAGAATGGAGCCCAGGCAATTAAAGCTCAGGTGCCTGGGATTTGGATTCACTTATCTTATGCAAGGCCAATGCAATCACATAAATTTTTGACCACAGAAGTAAGATTTATTTACTGAAGGAAAAAAAGAGTGATGACGGGTTTTTACATCACCCGTAATCTTACTAACCAGAAAGACCCCTAGTTAACATTTTGGTGTTTTTCCTCCTAATCATTTATACTCATGCATAAACACAACTACACATATACTTAGCTAATATACACGTATGTACTCTTCACACTGTAACAGGAACATTCACCATGTTTCCAATGTGATGGAACACATGATTTTGGAAACAGCATTAAATTCTATTATGCGGATGCCTCCAGATTCATTCAGTCTCCTAGTGACAGAATCAGTCAACAAATATTTATTGAGTACCTACTGTGACAAAGCCCAGTGCTGAGCTCTTGAGAGAGACAGTGAATGTCATAGATACTCACGGAGCTTATGATCTCTTCCTGATGAATGTTTAGGTTGTTGTCAACCTTTTGCTAGCACACAAACATACATACAATGAAATAAAGTTGAATGAAACAATAATCTTTTCATTGTCCTTCTCTGTCCTAGTCTAGTCTTCTAAAATCTGTTGTTCAGAGCAACTGGTTTTGACCGGCTGCATTGACCTATGGCCTGAGTAAGGACCTGCAGGGAAAATCACTGCCACAAGCATGACACCACTGTGGCTGTCATGTGCTTGTCATGCTAACAAGCGCTTTCGCACCTGCTAAGCACTGAGCTCAGTTATTGGCTGGAGATGAAGCATGGATTTTCTAAAACAGCCAAGGATCCCACCAAAACCTTAGACAAGCTCTGTGAGACTGTTGCCTTCAGACAAAGCAGCCAGAAGAAGCTTCTGTGTAGCTCAGTGCCGTGGGAATCCTAGGGTGAAGTCAAGGGAAAAGTCAGAAAGTCAGTGGGAGCAGTGCCAGAGCCTCTGGCCAGGGTCCTTATGCTGGGCGGGGTATTCCTGGGTTGACAGGAGGTTAACAGGAGCCATCCTTAAAACATCCGAATGTCTGCAGGGAGAGAGCTAAGCGTCCAAAGGTCTTCCCTTTCCTCCTCTTCTTCAACCTTGTCATCTTTGAAATGAAGAGAGTTGCTCAGTTTTTCAACACAGCCATCAGCAAAGGGGAAGAATAACAATTTTCTGCCTGGAAATCCAATAGAGTGAGAGGCCCAGAAAACCACAGAGCTACCGTGTCATCTGCCTTTCGATTTCCTGCAGCCCAGAAATGAGGGTAAACGGGCTGTGATTTGTAGTGGGAGCCTCATTGCCTATGTCAGCTGATTCAATCCCACCAGCAGGAAAAGGTAAAGCGATGGGGGAAGAGAAGCAAGGGCTATAAGGGCACTGCTAGCTTGGACTGCAGGGAGAGCTAAATATCGTGGGACTGGGAATGTAGCTCCAGGCTAGCACTGTTCTTAGCACACTGAAGGCCGTGGGTTAGATCTCCAGAACCACCAGGAGACAGTTGAGAGCAGAAAGCATAAATAAATAAAAAATAAGTAGTGTAGTCTCTAAAGGCAGGCATTTACAGTGACCATCCTGATTTGCCTAAATTGCCCTAGTTTTAGCACTGAGATCCTGCTTCTCCAAAGCCCCTCCATCCTGAGCAAATGGGGCCTCAGATTGCCCTGAGTCCAGGTAGTTTGTGGCTTTAGTAATACAGGAACTGTTAGGGTTTCACCAGCACCAAGACGTGGTAACGCTGTGACCCAGCACAGCTGGGTAACTTACTCAACAACTATGAGCTTCAGTCTCCTCGTCCACAAAGGGGGTAATGGTGCTTCCTTCCCACCCTGAGACCAGAGACACGATTTGCACAGATGTGGGGGCTCATTTCAGAGCCAACTCTGACCACAGCGGTACCCAGATAAGAAGGCAGGGTGAGCTGATGGGCCCCTCTGCAGGAAGCATCAGGTGAGAAGGATTGTGATACTTGGATCCCAGCACTGGCAGAAGTCATTTGCACCCTGAAAAGTTTGGATAATATGGGCAACATAAAAGCCTGGCAGCCAAGATGCTTCTAAAAACAAGTGAAAGACAGAAGTTTGTAAAAAGAATAAGCTTATTATAACTTTGCATGTGTCCTAAAATACTAGTGACAAATATGCTAGCTATCCAGCTTCTTTTGCTTTAAAAACCCAACAAAAATTGTAGCTGCAGCCTGTCAAGTATGAAGAAATCGATATTATTCCAAGAGATACATTATAAACAACTCAATTTTATTTTCTTTACTTGCCCCGCTCACATTGGAGAGAGTCCCTTGACTTGTTCAGACTCATGTGGCTGGCTATATTTATTTGAATAGTTTGAGTTTCATGCATCCCAAGTGAGCTAATAGTTCCTGTGCTTGTTGTTTATATAGGCAGGAACTAGCCCACTTCATGTTTGTATTCTTGCTGCTGACCACAGATGTTTCTAGAAAATGACAACAAAAATTATTCAAAAGCAATCCCTATTTCCTAATTAATATCATTTGGTCAGGGACCAACACCTCTCCCTCAAGAATAATGTTCTATTAAGGTGCCGTGCTGCAGCTTTTCAGAAGTGTGGTTTAAGAGAGACATTTCTAGCATAATGACAGAGGAAGCTGTGCCGCCAATTCATGAATGGTTAACAGAGGGGAAACATAAGCCATTAAGCAAAGACTGTGGTTAGGGATGAAGTCTGGGAGGACATATGAAGGCAAAAGCAAACCTTATTTGCTACTAAGCCAAGGGATTTTCCACAGCAATGGTGCACAATACTTAGGGATGAATTAAGATCTTTAGAATGTACCTGTGGCAAGAAATGAAAAGAACAGCAATAAAGCTTTAACATGACTGGGAGAACATAGTGTGGAGGAAACAATAAAACTTCAAGGCCAAAACCCATTCCCAGCTACAATACTTAAAGAAAAGAAAACCATCTTTTGTGCCATTCTCTGTGCCAGGAACTGAGTTAGCTGCACTCCTTGTGTGAAGTTTGTGCAGTATGTACTGGAATCCATCTTAAATCAGAAAGGGTAGGAAACTTACAGGGCTTCAATAACTGCACAGCTTGGAACGTAAACCTGTCTGTCTGCAAAGTACATATATAACTCGAATCAATTAAGAAGAGCTCTTTTCAAAAATTGATTTGCGTAAGGCTTTTATTTTTCAAAACTCAAGTATGAGGATTTGTCTTGACTTCTGTTAACTTCCATCCAAGTTTCTGCAGTGCCCCCTGCTCATCCTCAGACTGTGAGCGCTCATCTCATCCTGAGCAGAGAGACACGTGGCTTGTAAAGGTCACAGGCCCCAGGAGAGGGACACTCAGATGCTTGCTCCTGGACAGTGATGCCCGCTTTGGGAAGAGTCAACCTGCTATCCTTCCTTCACTCAGTGTGGGACCTACACATGTCATTACTCTAGGTTCTGTCTCCTTCTCTGAAAAATCAAGATAATAGTAGTGAGTACTTACAGATGTGTTTGAAGATGGAAATTAAAGAATGAGAAAAACATTTTGCCAGCTAGTCCAATACCTAGAGTATATAAAGAACTCAAAAAAATTAGACCCCCCCCCAAATAAAAGACCCAACCAAAACATGGGTGACTGAAATGAATAGACACTTCTCAGAAGAAGAATGACAATAAATATATTTTTTTTAAAGTTCAATATATCTGGCCATTAGAGAAGTGCAAATTAAAATAGTACTGAACTACAGCACTCTGAAAAAAGAGATTGAAGAGAATATAAGAAAATGAAAAGACATCCCTGTTCCTGGGTAGGAAAAACCATTGTAGTGAAAACGGCCATACTTCCAAAACTGCTATACAGATTCAATGCAATCCCTATTGAAATTCCAGCAGCATACTTCACAGACCTAGAGAAAACAATCCAAAAGTTCATCTGGAACCAGAAGAGATCTAGAATAGCAAAAGCAATTCTAGGCAACAGAGTCATGCCAAGGGGTATCACAATCCCCAACTTGAAACTGTACTACAATGCCACTGTGATAAAAACAGCGTGGTACTGGCAAAGAAACAGACCCAAGGATCAGTGGAATAGATTACAAGATGCAGAAACAACTCCAGACATACTCAGCTACCTCATCCTTGAAAAAGGAGCCAACCATCCTCACTGGAGAAAAGATAGCCTCTTTAATAATTGGTCTTGGGAAAACTGGATTTCAACTTCCTAAAGATTAAAACTAGACCCCTATCTGTCACCATGCACTAAACTAAAATCCAAGTGGATTAAAGATTTAAATATTAAAACAGAAACACTAAACTTGCTGGAAGATAAGGTAGGTAAAACTCTCAAAGACATTGGCATGGGAAAAGACTTTATAAACAAATCCTCAGTAGCACAGGAACTAGCACAAAGAATCAACAACTGGGATCTCATCTTATTAAAAAGCTTCTGCACTGCAAGAGAAACCACCAACAGAGCTAACAGACAACCTACAATCTGGGAAAACATTTTTACCAGCTGTCCTTCAGACAAAGGTCTACTATCTAGAATATATAAAGAACTCAAAAAAATCAAACCTCCTAAATATAAAGACCCAATTCAAAAATGGGCATCTGAAATGAACAGACATTTTTCAGACAAAGAAGTAGAAATAGCAAATAAACATATGAAATGTTCAACATCACTGGTCATTCAAGAGATGCAGATGAAAACAACACTGAGATTCCACCTCACCCCAGAAAGAATAACCGCTATCAAGAAATAAACCAATAACAAATGCTGGCGGGGTTGTGGGGAGAAAGGAATCCTCCTTCATTGTTGGTGGGAGTGCAGACTGGTGCAACCACTGTGGAAATCAGTATGGAGATACCTCAGAGAACTAGGACTGGAAGTCCCATTTGACCCAGCAATTCCTCTGCTGGGTATCTTCCCAAAAGAATTAAAAGAATCATACCACAGTGATATATGCTCACCCACGTTTATAGCAGCACAGTTTGTAATAGCTAAAACTTGGAAACAGCCCAATTGCCCATCAGTTGGAGACTAGATAAGGAAGATGTGGGTTTTTTTTAATAAAATGGAGTACTACTCAGTCATAAAGAATGAGAAACTAGAGACATTTATAGCTAAGTGGATGCACATTGAGGCCATACTCTTAAGTGAAATAAATAGGACACAACATGTAAATACTGAATAGTTTCTCTAGTGTGAGAAACTAAAAGTGTAAATAAGGATCAAAATGCATAATTGATATTGTGAAATAGGAAGAAAAGGTTTAAAGGAATAGGGGAAATGGGAGGGATAGGGGAAAGGAAAGAAGGGAAAAGAGAAAATATGATAAAAGGGAAAAAATGGAAACAAATTATTTGTAAATAGGGAAGGGTGGAGGGGGTGAAGGGAGGGCCAGAAATGGGGAAAAAAATAAGAACCAAGACACATCATGTAAAGGTACAAGATCCCAATGATGAATGTAACTATATTGTATACCTAAAATGTACCAATAAAAAAAAATACTGAGATTCCACCTCACTCAGAAAGACTGGCCGTCATTAAGAAATCTATAATAACAAATGTTGGAGAGATAGTAGGGGAAAGAAATCCTTCTACATTGTGGGTTGGAATCAGTACACAGAAGTTTTCAAAACATTAAAACTAGAAATTTCATTTGACCCAGCTATTCCCTTCTAGGTATCTTCTCAAAAGAGTTAAAAGACATCATGTTATAGTGATACATGTATACTCATGTAAATAAGACATAACGACAATTCTCCTCAGCAGTTTCTACTCCAGTTAGGTGTACAAATAGAAAAAAAAAAAACATGATTTAAAATAGCAAAATTAAGAGAGAAATGAAGGAGGATGTTGGGCTGTACAGTGAGTGGAGAGTGGAGAGCTATCTTTAAGGCATGTTTGAAGGCTAACATCTCAGCTGGGTACATAAATACAGTGATGCGTCACTTGTCAATGGGGATAAGTTCTAGGCTATGTGTTTTGGGGTGATTTTCTGGTCGTGCAAATATCACAGATTGTACTTACAAGAACTATGAAGGCTGCAGTATCCCTAGGCCATCTGATCTCAAGGCACCAGCACTGTCTAGGTGATTTGTCCTTGACTGACATAATGTTATGTGATGTGTGACTGCCCTTTTAAAGCAAGTGGTGATATAGGAAGAAAAGGGATATGATCACCACAAGACCAAGTTACATAAAAACCATTACACAAGACCCTCAGTGGCTCCGAGATATTTACACAATGCCAAAACAAGTGCATTGAGATGATGTTTCCTAACGACACATCAGGGGTTGGGGATTTAGCTCAGTGGTTCCACCACCTGCCTTGAAAGCCCAAGGTCCCGAGTTCGATCTCTGTACCAAAAAAAAAAAAAAAGCTTCGTAACGACACATCTTATATCACCAAGGGGAAGTTCACCATAAAGACATGTCCAGGGCTGAGGTATCTTGTCTGGATGCAGCATTCCACCTTTCTGCTTATGTTTCCTTCTATCTTTGTAAAAACTGTGATATTCTCCTTAGGTGAAAAGAACTTTTGCCTAGATAAGCCTCTATATTTTTGTACATAAAATGTAAATAGAAATGCCTCAAAGTTGTGTCATGGATTTGTGGCAAGAATTAAAAGAGATAATGCACACTAAAGGCCTGAACCAAAATAAACTGGTCAACGGGACGGCCATCCCGCAGTGTCGCCCTCCCGTCCACCTTAGGGGAGAGCCGAATGCCCTGACTAGGCACATGTGGAGGGTCAGCACGCTGCCTAGTACTGTCCAGCGTGGGGCTCCCCGTGAAGTCTTCAATGCCTGAAATCTCTGTACCAACAAACATGCAAGAACTCCAGGACCGAATAAGAAAGAGGGAAGCAGATGAGCCTTTGAGGAAGAGAGGAACAGGGAGAATAAGGAGTAGGACCAACAAGACTCTGGCAGAAGGAACCCAAGTCCGGGGAGCTCATGCTGCTCCCACCTAGGAGGGCACTGCGTCCCGAGTCCCTGAGCCCGAGGTTCTGCTCCTGGCAGGTGCTTCAGGGAGCCACGAGGAAACTCCCAGGGCTGGACTCGGTCCTCCCATATGCAGCAGGACTTCCCGTCTCCCTCAGATCAAACTTCTTGAGCTACAGAACATTAGATGGGTGGAACCGTTACGGCAGAGCACTGCAGCGGTGGTTTTTCCACTTAACTCACGAACATGTTCTGAGGCCCTTTATTGTCCCCAGTGTCCTGTAGGGCCCTGGGTGGGGAAGGTAGTGAGGTCCCTCAGCTCACTGTCGCTCAGCTCTCCCCGTGCCAGGGCGAAGCTTCTGGTGTGAGTTCCTGATGGGACGAGGACCAGTTTTCCACAGAGCTGTGCCCCGGTTCTCAAGTGAGTCCGGACTGGAGAAGTGGAATGTCAGGCCATGACTGTAAAGCTAACAAGGGATCCACGACTCCCTTTGGAATCTGAAAAAGGAAGTGAGAAATGGGGTTAATTCCCAGCCTCCCACAGGGGGTCTGAGAAAACTGGTTGGTTACCTAACAACGTTAGTCAGCGCTGCTTCACATTCAACAACAGCAAGGGGAAGCAGCCGTGGCTGCTGCTCACTAAAACTAACTGAATGCTATTGAGAAAGATCTAGTTTTAGTATCATCAAGACATACATTTCCAACAAAATTAAAATCAAATGGGCAGAAATAATACTATTAGCAAATACTTGGCATCATCTATAGTTCACATTACAAAGCCCTTAAAAACAAAGAGCATACAAAGGAAAAACATTCACTTCTCAGCAGTGAAATCCATTACCGCATATACCTTTTCAACATTATGCACTGCAAAAGCCTCGGCTTTCCCTCCAACAGTCTTTGTGCATGGACTGAAATGATTGTAAGGATTGTATTCTCAACCTGAGCCAAAAATATGCATCATCTCCAGCTTAGGCTTTGGGAAACCTCAATTTCCCATCACTGCCATGTGTTTCACAGAAACCAATCTAAACTTTCTAAGGTAACTACTTAAACGCACACCTGTTTGGACCGGGGGAGGTCTTGTATGCAAAACACTTAATAGATGGACTCATTCTGGGTTTTCTGGGCTTCAATGGGTCATAAAAACGAAATTGTACTGGTGACTTCAGAGGTTTTACGTACAACTAAGTCACCAGTATAGAATTTAAAAGCAAAAATTAGAATTCTGTGCATCAAGCACATTAGACTTAGCACATGATATTTCACTTCCTTTTTTACAGTGGAGTAGGCAAAAATGACACTCCTGAGACAAAACTGAAAGTCATTTAGCCAGAATTCAGATCCACGTCTACCTGGCTCAAAAATCTTGTGTATGTGATACCCCGTCCTGCTCGTCTACTGCCCATGTGGTCCTTTCAGTCCTCCCCAAGAAGTGACACTGCGGTGCAAACCAAGTCATTCCTGACTTTTTCGTAGTTCACATAGAACTCAAGAGCTGGAGGGAACCCAGGATCCTCTGACTAAAGGTCCAATCTCAGATCGCTCTTTGGCGCTTACCTCAAATGCTGAGGTGACAGCCACACCACTGAAAACTGCAATCTGGTAGACACCTTTTGCTACACAGTGTATCACTTGATGTTGGAAGGAGGGTGGGAATGTTTTCTAGCTTAGAATTCTTTTGCCTCAGTAATGAACAGAAACTATTTTGATCTCCAGATTTTCTATTTGGATTTTTAGTAATTTAGAGAAGTGTTCAGTTCAATAGGATTAAGTTTAACTTTGAATTTTAAAAACTCCAAGAACCCAGCCAAATTACTCAGAATCTTTTGACTGCAAGTGAGAACTGAAACTGCCTCAAGCAAAACAATAAATTTAATGGTTCATGTAACTAAACAGTTCAGAAGCAGTGTGACATTAAGCACAACTTGACTTTAACTAAGCTCATTCCATGTATCGGCAAGGCCACCAGCACTTCCAGGGTTACTTCTACCCACTTAGTAACCAGAGCAGAAAGAGAAAATCTCTTGCCTAATGGTTCCAACCAAGGTCTTGGGGCTGAACTTCACTGGATACATTCACAGCTGAACAGAGTGCCCTGGCTACCAACTGAAAATGCCCCCTGGCTATACCTGAGTCAGCTGGTAATCACACAGACTGAGTTGGGTGGTGGGCAGGGTTCTAAAGGGAATGGAGATGAACTTACCAGAAATGTACTGCATCAGGACATTGAATTTTTGTGCTCACAATTAACATAACACATCATAAAAATTCATAAATTACTCCCCTCAGAAGTGCCTTCTTGTTCTCAAGATGTTGCGATCAGTTCAGTTCAAGAAGTACTTGCTACCTTCGGGAAACAAACGCTCAGCTACAAACACTTACCTTACCAAGTCCTGAATGATTCCCTACATCAATGACCTCCTGAGGGAAAAGTCTCAACCACTTCCTACTTGAGGACCAAACAAACATTAGGCAAAAGAGCGTCTAGGAATATGGGGTCAATACTCGGAGATTCAGCATCAGAGCCTGATATTGGCCTTAGCCCTCTTTACATCCTGTGTCTTTAACTAGGAGTTTGAGGTTTTATGAAAATAGGTCAAAAAACAAAAGATAGGCCCTGTCTAAAGTCCAGAAAGAGAAGGGTACATGAATAGATACCCAAGAGGGGCCGACCCAGCAAGTCTAGCAACAGCATGCCAAGTCAAGCTGTGGTTATTAAGCTTATTCATGTCAAGTAGATTGGCTTGGGAGCTGCCTAGTGGATGAGTAAACACACTTCTGGGTGTGTCTGGGCAGATCACGGAGGCATCACTTTGGTATTACAGCTGGTCCCTGCCCCTTCCTCTCTGTCACTGTTCTCCTGCTCTGCTCCCCAGACACCAAAAGCTAAGCAGCTTTGCTTCCCCACACCCTTCCACCATGATGTTCCTGCCTTGGAGCCAGATAACCATGGACTGGATCCCCTGAAGCTGTGAGCTAAACTAAATCTCTCGTCCTTTAAGTTGTAGGTGTCAGGTATTGTGTCCCAGTGACAGAAAAGCTAATACTGTACACAGGTTAATAGCAGGCTCGAGGTTGTCTATATTTTTTCTAAACAATCACCCAGCAGAGGACACCAGCGGGAGCTTCCAGGAAAATTAAATCTGATATAGTTCTAGTTGCACAGGGCAACTGGATTACTACTCAGGAAGTCAAGGTGAACTTTTCATAGTGGAGGCTGGATTTGCAACTGTCAACTCATCTCATACAACACCTGCTGATGTGCCCTTTGTCACAGGAAATGCTGGGTTGCATGTGTACAGCAACAATGTTGTGAGACCCATGAAGATTAAATAGCTTCTTGCTGGTCAAAGACAAGCAGGCACCAGGGTGAGATTCTCAAAGGACATCTGTTGACTTAGAGAGCCCAAGCTCCTCTTGGGCATGCGTGGTTGCTCACCGTGTGACTGGGTCCTTGCTACTTTATAAGGTTTTTGGTTTTGGTTTTGCTTTGGTACCAGGGACAGAACTTGGGGCCATACGCTTGTGAGGCACTTAGCTAAATCCCCAGCCACTCACTTTATAAGTTTTTTTGATGCCAATCTTCTGCCACTGACTTCCTGAGTCTCCAAATGTCCTATGCTCCCAAATTCCCTCTTATGAGCTCTGCCTTGAGCCTCCAGTGATGACTTTTGTATTGAATGAGACTTCTCATTCTGTGACCTGTCCCTGGACACAAGTTTCTCCTAGAATTTGTAGCTGGGTAACTTTATTGCTCTCTTTTATCTGGATAAAAGCTTCCCAGACTCCAGTATCTCCCATTCTGCTCTGTTTTGCTGATGTTAATGAAACTGGCCTTTGCTAGTTCCAAGACAGTGTCATCTTCTGTTGGCTTAATGGATATGTTTGTCAACAGGGGAAAGGCCTTTAGGATTTCTCCCAGTAAAATGCTTCAACTGGAGGCTTTTGATCCACAAACTCTAACAGTGAGTGCAATGTAAAAAAGATGAGCCTGTGACCTGTATAATTTAAAAGCACATTCTGTTACTGAGAAAATCTCCCAGGGCTGAGAACTGCTGCCTCTACTCTGGAAAGCAGCTTGGCCACAGAAATAAATGTGATGTACTAATAGATTTCAACCTTTCAGGCTTGCTTCTGGGGCTCTATAGAAACAAAGGTTGCAGCACTTAAGGGGGTAGGTATGTTTGTAATGCCACTGGGGAAGTTAGCAGAAATTGAAAGCTACTGCTATAGAACAGGCGTTGAATAAATCATGGTACATTCAAACTAAGAATGCAGTCCTTTACAAGAGGAAGATGGGTCAATACCCAGCAACCTGCAGGAAAGTCTGATCCCTTAGACCAGCCTAGCACTCCAGGCACCAGGCACGCTGACGAGCAAACTCGAGTGGTGGACCATTCTCACATGTTCCTCGCTGAGTTCCATCCTGCCCCAGCTCTACCTGGGTCCACATCCCTGAGTCATCCCCACTTGAAAGCTTTACTGCTCAGCTTCATGGCCCTCAGTGGCCCCTAAGTGCAGCCCTTACAAAGAATGAGTTACTTGTGCACCCCAGGAGCTACTGGAAGATCCAGACTGTTATAGGATGATTTTGTCTAAAAACAAACAATGGCCCAAAATATAGATGTAACTATAGACACAGATATTCACATTTAGATGTTTACATGAATTTGAAGAAAGTTGTTGATTTATTTTTTAGCAGGCAACGTTTGCTGGCAACTTCAGATGGCGAGAATGGGAATGCAGGCATGGTGAGAGTCTATTACTGTATTTTTAAAAAATTTAGAAGCCTTTGATTTATTTCAATAGTTAATTTGTCACATAGAATTATAGGATAATTTTAGAAGAGGGCTTTAACCAAAAATTTAAGAAAAAAGTTATATTATAAATATAATAAGGGAAAAGAAACACAATTTTAAGAGGTCCTCTTGTACACCTTTGGGGACACCATCTACCTATGGACATGGCATCGCCTCTTACCTCCGTGGAAGAGCATGGAGGAGTCCAATGTGAACTGTGCTATCTGGAGTTAGCATCACAGCAGCCTGATACAAGCCACTCCCAGGGACAGGAGATGCCACAGAGAGCACAGGGCTGGCAAATCTGTAACCAGTGTGATGAGGCAGTCACTGAGGAAAAGAGGGCACAAAAGGGCCTGAACGGACAGTACAGACCTCGAAGCTTGGATTTCGCTAGCAAGTCTCAACATATTTTATTGTAAAAGAGACATGACAGATATCTCCATTCACAACCCACTCTATGGGCACACCACAGTTTGATAAAGTCCAGCAGCACAATAATCCATAATCATCTTTTAGTAATAGTGATCAGCACATCAGGACTGGTAGGAGCTCTCAAGGATTTCAGCACACCTAAGATAAGCCCTCAAGTTATAAGCAATTCCCCAAGAAGTGCTTGTAACAATGGCCTTTCATCTCCAATCAAGAAAGCACAATTGGGGCCGGGGATTTAGCTCAGTGGTTTCGCCACCTGCTGTGCAAGTATAAGGACCCAAATTCCATCCCCGGTATCAAAAGAAAAAAAAACTGACAAAATATGAATTGGAGAATTGATCCACTTTAATTTGTATTGGAAAAGATCTTCAGAAATTTTGGTGCTTTGCTAAGAAGAGTAAATTACGCAAGACCAGGACAATGCGACAGCATTGCAGGATGTCCCCACTCCATGTCAGCACTGTGGCAAGATCTGGGATCTGAGTGGAGTCTAAGCACGCTTGTTAGAAAGAGAGTAATGTGATGTGACTCAGATTCCAGAAGCTCCAGGTTAGCGATAGCAAAGGAAACCACGTCTACCCTGCCCAGCCTGACCCACCGGCCACCCTGCACAGCACTGACCATGGACGTGCACCTGGACGTCCTTGATTATTCCTCGCCCACCCAGTCTTCTGCTTGCCTAGGTCTTCCCAACTCAGATCCTCTCCTCAGCTTACACTTGTGAGCCCATTTTGTCCCTCCTGGAAGTCCCCAGGGTCGTAGAGGATGGGTGGCCATGTGCCTGGTCATAGTGCCCACTTCTGCTCCCTTGGGCAGCAGTCTGTGCTGGTCTCACCATCTCTGACTCAATGCCCACCATGGTCCTCTGTGGAAATCCCAACCAGCTCAGTCCCAGGCCCTCCCAAAGGAGGTGCTTGGAATTGCTGAGTTAGGAATGGTGAGAACAGGAAGAAAAGCATACCTGGGGGAGCAAAACTGCAAGAATTAAGACCAGAGACAATGAGAAATAAACCAAACTTGGAGATTTAACACCATGCAAAAACATGCTGAGTTGACAATGACTAATTCTGGGCTAAGAGATGAATTGTGTAGTGTTTTCTAAAGTTGCTAACTTCAGCAAGTATATGCCCTACACACACATAGAATCAAATACATAAATTCAACTTTTGGTACTCATTTTAATTCCTCCACACTTGGAAGCTTATTGAAAAGATGACTGAAACCTTCTTATATCTTGCTTGTTTCCATTAGGAGGAACAATTTCTGGTTTCAGAGCTTTTAGGATCAGTGTAGAAAATTCTCCTGCTGAATGCAATTACTCCGAGTTCAAATTCTAAGCAGAGGATTTATGAGTCACAAATCAACCCCTGTGTTTTATGGGGTCATTTTGTTCTTTCAGCCCGAATTGAATCTTAAAAGGTATCAGAGCTTGGTGGGCATTGTGCTTGGTGACAATAAAGACACCGATATCTCACTTGCAGCCAGCACCACACTTCTGTGGGAACTCCTTGGGCCTTGTTTACATTTATGGGACTTGCTTGGCTCCATATGCATTTCAGTTTACTGTCTCTCATGTTGTCTTCATAGCTGTCCAGCTTCATTCTCCTCCAACATTCACTCTCCAGACTTGTCTGCTGCTGCCTGTGACCTAGGAATTCTCTACTTTCTCTGTCCTCCATTTCCTCTTTCCCTCCCTTATTCCTTCCCATATCTTACCCAAGAATTTTAAAGAATCCAGACTGAGTACTACCTGGAAAGTACTCCCCACACCAAAGTCATGACACGACAGTGAGATATCATTTGCAGCCTGACACTATCAGACACCAGCCTGGGCCCTGTCCAGGAATCTGCTGGGAGAATACGAATTAGTAGTTTCCTGGCCTCCCATCTATGAAGTCTGAATAAGACAATCTTATAAAGAGATTAATTCACTACAGCACTTGAAAAGCCCTTCACCCGGCTCAGTTAGAGTGTAAATCATGTGACTGCAAGGACTAGACCTGTTTCTGATCAAGCATCTAGTCACATCCTCGTGCACGCCAACCATCAGCATGACAGATTATTTACATTGCTTTCTTCAGCTCTAACCTAGTGTTTTAATTGCCAGTGGTGTACAGCTCTCTGCTTGGGGAACGGAAAGTCTGGCAGCTCTAGGGTGCTTAATTTGGGCAAGGGTGTGCTGGAGATGGCTCGCTGTGACAATGACCTTCCTCCCCCAGGGCTATGGGCTGAATGGCTGGGCGGCCCCAAAGCCCATGGGTTGGCTCTCTAACCTCCAACGCAATGGCGCTTGGATGTGGGGATTTGGGTGGAACCCTCAGGATGGGGTTAACGTTCTTAGAGGAGAGGTGCACACATGTTTCTTGCTAGCTGTATCTCTAGCTCTATCTATCTCTCTCCCCCTTCTTTCCGCTTCCCCATCTTTACAAAGCCAAGGAAAGCCTACATAAGCACCCAGCAAGAAGGCAGCAGTCTACACCCAGAATTGTAAGAAAGAAATAATTGTTGTTTAAGCCACCAGTCTATGGTATTTTGTTATAACAGCCCCAGCTGACTGAACCACCTGTAACAGGTGTAATCGTCATAACCATCAAAATTAATAAACTGTAGCTGCACACCTAGTGTCATCAGTGCATTAATTTCCCTACATGCAGAGGTAGCCGTGTTGTTTACTGTTAGTGACTCAGAATGAAATGGACTGCAGTAAGACAACCATTTGTTCTGTTGGATTTGATAAGTGGAATTAAGACAGGAAGCAGCAAGCTTATAGGCAGTGCAATTTAAACTTATGTAACAGAAGGTAAATGATCTCTCATTTGGGGCAATTGAATACAATATTCTCAAAGGGTACAGCATAAATTAATGCTTGATCCATAACAATTCAAGTTGGAGTTTCCATTTGGATGGTTTTGTCTCCAGCGGCCTTAATAAGAGCTGAACATTCACAGTTTTGTGACCTGAACATTGAATTGTTTTATCCTTTCTCTTCCATGCTTCATCTGTGATACAAAGCAATAAACATTATAGAAAGATTTCAAGGCAAATTAGGTTGTTCAATAATTATTTTCGCTTTCTGCTCCATGTAGGCTATGTTAGTGTCTTGTTTCTAGAGCTTCCAGCTGATTATGGTGTTAGAGGGTTCTTTGGTTCTTTTATGGCAGGAAGAAAGCCACTCCCCCTATTTAGTATGAATGGCCATCCTCCTGAAAGCTCCTTAAATGGATTGTCACTAGTCCTTCTGGCAGAAGTAGAACCTAAAAGCATTAAGAGCTAACAGGAAACAGCTGCTCTACTGAACCAAACACTGCAGAGCTCTCGGGAGCAAAATAACCCTGGACAGGACTTGCCAGTGCTCCCCGTGCCGTCCTCCATGAGACCAAGAAATTCTTCATGGCTCTGGCCGCACACACTCGGATTTTCAGGCTTTATTTCTTGACTCCTTATAATTTTTCTCGAGCTTTAAAAATCATGTCTTTTTCCACTTTTATGGGTAATTCCCTATTACTGTCTGCAGGAGTGATCAAACTATTTTTATCACTTCTTCCAGGTCATTTAGAAGGATACGGAAGGAAAGCGGCCTGTGATGATCTCCCGCTAGCGCCGTTCCTCAGCTCAAAACCCTTTCTCACGCCCCCGTGAGACTTAGGACAAAACCCAGTGTCCCCAAGCCACATGAAAGACCCTCTGTGCACACATCCTGACGCAGGCCCCCAGCCTCAGCTTACCACTTTCTTACTCCTCTGCGAGTCCGGGCACCATGGCTACCTTTGGGCTTTTCACGCGGGACAGTCTGCTGTGCCTGTGGACTGTTTTATCTAGCCCTGGGCGACAGGGCTGCACCCTGAAGCACAAGCTTGCTTAGCCTCGCGTTCTCTTCCTCTCCACCTCCCGAGCTCCTGTGATGCGTAGCACGCAGAGGTAATGTTTGCCGCGGACCAATTTGTCTGTGAGTGTCGTGAGGGCAGGCCTGGGTCCCCACGCTCACAACTATCTCCTCTGCGTACACCACGGAGGTTCAACACATAGTCATAGAATTAACAGATGTATGTGTGAGTTTTTTAGTAGTGAACTTATTTCTGAGTCATTTTTCTGCAAATGCGATTTTTTAACAGGAAGAAAATATTGCTTTGATTGTAGTAGTAACAAAAGTTTCACTTCAGAAAATCATAACTACAGTCTCCTCAGTAGAAAGAGCCGGGACAAAATCAGCAACATAGAAAAGAGTAAGTTATGCCACAAACCAGAGTGATATTTCTACTGTGTCTGAAAGCTGCGAGTTGTGGACATTTCCTAAGGACAGTGTTAGGTTCTTCCACCATCGGCTACATGCGCGATGGCTTCTGTTAGATCGTCTTCCGTTTTCCATCAGGTTGTGAAGCACCTGGTAGTACGTATGGTTTTTGAACATAAAATCCTACCGAAGAAACAAAGACCACATCCAGTGATGTGCTAGTAAATGTTTACAACCAGCTGAGCGTTGGGAAAAGAAGACCTGTAGTGTTCGCCAGTTCCTGTGGTGTAAAGATGACTACCATGACCTATTTTAAGCTATGTTTACTACCTAGCTTACAAAATTCCCCCAGAATTCACAATTGGATCTTAGAGAACTTAGCGAGCATCTCTAGCATTCACTGGCTATATAATTTCACAAAATATTTTTGCATGCATTCAGTCATATCGACTATAGAGTAAGTTAGTTAAATTCGCTTTCAAAATATACATTCTGTTCCAGTATAATGTGGAAGAAAAATAACCTGTAGGCACACACAATGTATTATATTGGTTTACTATGATAAAGTCCATTTTCTAATCATTTGCTATCTTCACCCTATTCCATACACTGTCTGCCCTAAAGCCATGTCACAGCTTTGCCCCCATCTGTTCCTACTTCTTTCAAACTCTTGGTAGTCAGATGGAAAGTGGTAAGCCTCGCAATAACACTTTCCTCCTAGTTCTAGGACAACAACCTCCATTCAGTAGCTTCTCCCCAACACTGTCTGCTATAATTTGCTCACTGTGGAGTTTCTGTCTGCATTCCCAGTGAGCTTGCTGAGCTGAGACCCCCAAGGATTCAGACAGACACCAGCCCCAGCTTCGGGGAGCTGCCAGTCTGGTCAGAAGATGGACAAAGACAATTTCAAGCAGAAATTCCCGGGACCACATGACCACCGGAAACTATAGAATATACAAATGCATATGTAACTCTGATAGCCCTGGAAAAGGAAAACACTGGGAATCCCTGTGCAGATTCCTCAAAAAACTGAAATGAGAAACTCCATTTGACCCAGCTGTTTCCCCTTCTAGGTATCTTCTTAAAAGAGTTTATCATATTACAGTGACCCATGCACACCCATGTTTACAGCAGCACAACTCATAATAACTAAATCTTGGAAGCAGCCTAGACGCCCATCAACAGATGAATGGATTTTTAAAATGGCATTTACACACAATGGGGTAAATTTGAGTCATTTGCGGGAAAATGGATGCACCTTGAGACCATAACATTAAGTGAAATGAATCAGATACATGAGCTTAAATAATACATGGTTTCTCTTTTATGAGAAACCCAATGTATAAATAAAGAGGACAATGAAAGATAGATTATAAGAAGTAAGAAGATAGATCTCTGACAAATGGGAAGGGATCAAGAGATGAAGGGAGGGGAAGAGAGGGAAGGGAAAGAAGATGAAAAAGAATGAAGATGTGTTATGTACAAGCACCAACATCACACAAGGAATGCGATCATTATGTACTGCAAACAGGTGAAAGAAGGAAAGAAAGAAAGAAAGAAAGAAAGAAAGAAAGAAAGAAAGAAAGAGAGAAAGAGAGAGAGAGAAAGAAAGGGAATCCAGAGACGAATGGAGGTGAGAGGGAGGTAAGGAAGGGGATGAAAAGGGCGTTAAGATGGGTTATGTACATGTATGAACTCCCCTCAAGGAGTGTAGACATTACGGCCTGCAAACATGGGCTAATAAAAAATAGACAAAAATAAAGTGGAGTGGATAGGCAAAAGAAAGAACAGACTTGGAGAGTGAGCAGCTGTTGGGCACAGGTTAAAGGAGAGGAAGGAAAAGTGGAAACTTCCGTGCGGTGCGGACAGGGTCAGCGCCAGTGCAAGCCAGGCAGTAGGGACTCCGCAGGGCCCTCACCCTCTGGGGGGACCCTGGGTTTTGTCCAAACCCGGGGCCTGGGGACTATGTGAGGCTTCTCACCGAGTGAGGGCAGCGCTGCCACTTGAGAAAGATGACCAGGGGCCCAGTGAGGACACCGGCAGACACAGCAGGAAGGACCTGAGAAGCCACCTGGGGCAGGCTCCAGCCTGGCCAAGCCTCCCTCCGTCACCGTTGTCCCCAGGTCGCTGGCTATCTTGAATCTTCACAGATGCCAAGTGACCTCTTTGTATATTAAAGAAAATAGTGCAGCTCTGTTGCCTCTTTTGGTCCATGAATTTCCTTTAGGTCCACTTTCTCTAGGGCAGGGCTCACCATGAGTTGGCATGGAGTGTCCTAAACTTAAGGGAAGAAGAGCCAGATACTGCACAGACGAAAGGATCGGATGCCCAGCATGAATTTACCTTGACCAAGGCAGGGTCATGGCCATGGCAGCTACGTATTCCCACATCACGAACCACCCTGGATGCAATGCTATCAAAACACAACAACCATCACTATCCCCACAGTTCAGAGGCTCTGCTGGATCCAGTGTGTAACCCCGTCCCCCTCCCACTGTGGCTGGGTGTGGAGAAATCTCAGAGGCCTCCTCTCTTAACTGCAGCAGCCACCTGGAAACTAGCAGGACCTCCCTAGGGGCTGTGGCCGAGGTCTCTCTGTGACCTGGGCTTCCTCAGAGTTTGGTGTTGGATTCCAAGGTAAGTGCCCTGAGAAAAAGCGGAGCCCTTCCGGCCTAACACAGTGATTCATAAAGTGTCACTCTGCTCTTTCTTTCTTCAGACATGCGTCACCATGGGTAGCACCTCACAGGGCAGAGAATCAGTCCACTGCTTGATGGGAAAAGCATCAAAGAATTTGCAGATTGATTTTAAACTATCACAATCATTTGCATGGTTTTTGATGAATTCAAGGGATCTGCATCTTCAATTTGGTCCAAAGACCCAGATGGGACCATACATAACCATAACCAGCAATTTCTAAAATACACTGAAAGGTAAAACTTCGCATCTTGGCCCTCGACAGATTCAGGCCTTAGAGGCAACTGAAAGACAGAAACACAAGCAAAAGCTGAGACCAGGTCATAAGTGTCCTCTCAGGAAGCACAGGTCTCAGGGACAGTAAGAAGAGAGTCCCAAACTGTTTCTTTATTCCTGTGGGAAAAGGACTAATTCAACTTCCAAAGTGAGAAGAGCCTGAAGACTGGCAGTGGCATCGT
>NW_004624763.1:20759325-20810053 GCF_000247695.1 Heterocephalus glaber | reverse complement strand
TGAATGCAGAATGTGTGGTGCTGGGATTAAGGGCTTGTGATTACTAAACCACTACATGTGAGGCATTGGTTTGGCACCGCCCTAGGAGTCTGCATAAGATAAAAGGGGCAGAAAGACAGTTATAATGGCCTTGTTGCTTTTCCTACCATCTGGCCACCATGAACTGTTTCTCCTGTTGCTTTTGCTGTCTTTCACCACCATGAACTGCTGCCCTTCTGCCTGTGCCACTCTGCCTTGGAGCCAGCTGACTGGACTGAAACCTCTACAAACTATGAGCTAAATGTACCCTTCCTTTCCAACTTTGGGTGTTGGGCATTTTGTCTCAGCAAGGAGAGAAAAGTAACAGACACCACCCCTTGGGTGGAGAACAAGAGCTTCACCAAGATGCTAGATCCTGGGAGTTCTTTGGAAGAGACTACGCTGCTCAAAAGACAGGCATTAGACTTGAAGATCTGGGAAGAATAGCATTCCGGGAAGAAAGAGAATCTCGGCAATAGGAAAAATCTGGACATGTCCAAGATGAGCCAGAAGGTGAGTAAGGCTGGAGCAGCATGAATGAGAAGTATGTCGACAGTGAGTCAGGCCAGCACAGAGAAGATCACAGGGCAGTGTAGACCAGCAAGGCATTTGGATTTTACTTTGAGTATGGTGGAAACTACCGAAAGATTTTGAGCCATAGATCATGTGATCTGGCACATCTTGTGAAATTTCTCTTCTGTTTTACATAGAAAATTGATACAGAGGGCCAAAGGGAAGTAGTGAGGCCAGTCGGGGCTGGGGGGTATTTCCATGGTCTAAAGAGGGCAGTAGTAACTCGGGAGAGAGCGCTGGAGATGAACAGTGGTAAGATCCCAGATGATTCAGAAGAAAAGCCAAGAGGATTTTCTGGTGGAAGGGCTACGTACAATGAAAGAAGGTTTAAGGAGGATCCTAAAGCTCTCACCTGTGCAGTGAATGCATTCATTGGCCATTCAGTGCCAGTAACTGGATTGAGATTCCCTAGGGGAGAAGCACATGTCAAGGAAGGCATGGTCATAAGAGTGAAGTTTGAAATGCATATTAGATATTCAAGGGAAAGGGCTGACTAGCAACCAAATATTAAAGACTGGTGTGCAAGGGGGAGACCAGGGGACTTGTTTTAGTCCCTTTCTCATCACTGGCACAAGGTACCCAACACCTGCAGCTTATAGGAGGAGAGGCTTATTTTGGCTCACAGCTTCAGGTGACTCCAAGGCAGAAACAGCATGCAGAAGAGCACGGTGGAGGAAAGGGTGCCCGTGGGAGGCAGGAAGCAGAGAGAAAACGGACAAGCTTGGGACGAGAATATGCCCTTTGAGGTCATGGCCCCACTGACCCGCTTCCAACCAGGCCTCACCTTGTAACAGCACAAGTAGCTAGGAACGGATCACTGGCTCAGTCCACGGTGAGTGCAGTGCTCCTGTCATCCAATCACCTTCCAAAAGCCCCACCTCTGACCCGTGAAAATGTTGAGGGACAATTTAGATCTAAACCATCATAAAAGGGCTCAATAGTGAGTCTGCTCACCTAGGAAGTGAGAATAGATTAGGAAAGCAGAGACATTAGCCTTCAGGTTCTCCCAAATTTACAGATAAGGGGTGTTAGGGAGATATCATGGAAAAATGAGCCACTGCTGTAGGAGAGGAAAAAAGTTGTGTGCTTTCTGTGAAGACAAGTGAAGAAAGTTTTCCAAGAATAAATAAGTGACCACCTGGGTAAAAGGCTGCTGGGAAAATAAGCTTTGACAAAACTGAGGTTGGAAGCAACCGAAGAAACCCTAACAAGATGAGTTTCTTGGAGTAGGAAGAAACAAAAGCTTGATTAAAACCTGTCTGGGGAAGAATGCAAAGTAAAAGTGATGTATAGAGAGTTTCCTCAAGAGCCTCTCCTAAAAGGGGAGCAGAGATATGGTGTCGGAGCTTCCCGGAATACGGGGTAAGAGAATTTCTTCCCAGCTTAGACAGCATCTTTGTATGTGGAGGGGTAACTGGACATGGTAACTGGATGGTGTGGGAGAGGGGGACAGGATTGTTGTTATGCCGAGAATTTAGCTAAGTTAGAGATGATAGCACCCAGTGTTTGGTGCAGGTTTTTTTATTCCCAAAGCCAACAAATTACTTCTGTCCTTTAGAAGTGGAGGGAGAGCTGCCCTCCGTGGACATAAGGCTGTCCATCCATGGAACAGTTAGGAAAGTCACAGGCACATGGCGTTTTCACACTCCTTGGGTGATTCCCATGTAGGTGGGCCCCAACCACATTTCAAGAAACACTAATTTACACAAACACTTCTTACACAAGAAAAGAGAAGAGACTCATTCACATGCTAACATGAGATGAGCCACAGAGAAGGAAGCATGAAAAGACCAGGACAACTCTGCAGAAGGTGCATCCACTTCAGTTCTACCTGGGCCATCAACATCTCCTCTGAGGTGGAGAGGCCGTGCGGAGCAGGATGGGGTAAATGAGCTTTGCTCCAACCTCTCAAATCCCACAGACAGAGGTTATGAGGGAAACCCAAAGAAACCTTCCGGCCTCATGTGATAGTTCACTGTGGTGTCAACTGGAATAAGAAACGCCCAACTGATGGGCTTAGCACATTCTGGCTGTGGCTGGGTGATGGATTTAGTGAAGAGGAAGCCCCAGCCCGGATGTGGGCAGCACCAGCCAATGAGCTTGTAGCCTGAATGGAAGAAAACGGGAAAGAAAGAAGTCTTGCTTCTGCTTTTTCACAGGCTCTCCAAGTCTGCGTCATTGCCTTTGGTTATTCACCTCCAGGATTCCAGCGCAGACCCTTCAGCTTCCTGATACTAAGAGCGTGGGACTCTGCAGTGAGCTCCTCCAAGCCTTTAACTTTGGGCTGGATCCCGCGGCTCTCCAGTGCACAGTGGCCCTTTTGCACTGTTCCACCCCTGACTCTACAGGCAGCCATCATCGTAAGCCTACCTTATAAGTCATCTGTAAATATATCTGTTCCTCTAGTGAACCCTAACTTACACACCTCACTTGCTCTTAGATGACTTAAAAATCATCCATTTTGGAAGTCACACAGCTGGGCAGTGCATTATTAGTTTCCCACTAGCTTTGCTGTAGACAGTGCCTCTGCCTTGTGGGTTATGATGAAAATGGTTGCCTAGGTTACTCTTCAGAAATGGAAAGGCCGCTTTGCTGGGGATACAGTGACTTTTCTTGGACCTTCAGATGCCCAATGGGTAAAGGGAATAAGATGAAAACACTTGAGTCTCTGCCTTCAGTGTGTCTGTCACTTTGTTGCCTTAGCCTTTGGGTCAGAGTCTACTCAGTGCTGTACGTCAACATGTTGATCATTTTTTAAAATGTGTTCAAAACTATAATATAGAATTAGCTTGGCTCTAACTTGCCAGGTCACTCTCTCTCTCCTTCAAGATTAGACACCTACAGCTTCTGAGATTCCAAACACCAGACAATGAAAGGAATGAAAAGAGGTGGCACCCGTGGTCCTAGAAGATCTCCACCCATTCCCACAAGAGATAGAATGCTCCTCCCCTTTACCCCCATCTCCTATTTTGTTATTCATCTCCTCTCTCTCTGCCCTTCAGCCCCATGGGTGTGAAGAGCTCATCTGTGACCAACGCTCTCTTTTCTCCATTCTTGGTCTGTGAATACAGCCCTTCTTTCTCCCGAATACGCATCTGATATTCGACTCTCCATGAGATGAGCATCCGGGCCTCAGTTTGGTAGCCAGCACACTGCAGCTCTTTGCCACCATCTGTCTCTCCCCAGCCCCTCCAGGTGGTGAATAGTCTTAGGGTCACTGGATGAATTGAAGATCCAGTGAAAACAGAACCTTCTCTCCAGGAAAAAGTGGACATTCTCTAGAGCTCCTAAGGTACAAGCCACAGAAACGCTATTGGTTTACTCAAAAGAAAGCAATTTATGGAAACAAGTGAGGGATGTGGTCAACTTCATGAGCACCCTGATTCTATGCTAGATGTTTCTATGGATGTTTTCTTTTGGATGGAAATAACCCTTACATCAATAGATTCTGAGTGAATTGTATGTCCTCGGTAATGGGGATGGACTCCGCATTGTCAGTTAAAGGCAGTGAGAAGAAGTCTCAGCTCTCTCAGTGGTTTGAGCACATCCACCAAGAGCGTGTGTGGGAAACTGAAGCCCCGGTTGGACGGTGTCACTAGATGGGGCCTAGGAGGGGTGACAAGGCCAGAAGGGCGGGGCGCATGGGCTGACGTGGTCGCTCTGGGCATGGGTCACCACTGCTGGAGTGGGTGCCCAGAAAAGGGAGGTGCAGGCCCCTTCAGCTTCCCGTGCTCTTTTGTTGCCTTCGCACCCTGCAAGGCCTTCCATCACACTACGGCGCAGCCGGAAGGACTCCCCAGAGGTAGCCCCCATCATGGACTTCCGGCCTCCAAAACTGCAAAAAATAAATCTGTGTTCATCATAAATCATCTAGTCTGTGTTGCTGTGTCAGAGACATCTTCCCCAGGAGAAGGAATCTGCCAGAAGACTGCCCTCGGGTCAGACCTGAGCAGCAGCATCAAGCCCTACCTGGGTCTCCAGGCAGCTCATCCACCCTGCAGGTTTTGGACTCAGCAGAGCAGTCAACTCCTTATTCTCACCACCCACCATCTCCCTCCTCCTCCCTCCTTCTCTCTTTCTCTCGTTTTTTAAAGAACTCTAACATAGAGAGTTCACAGATACAAAGGGGAGACTGACAAATTGACTGGAAACGTGGAAATCAAGCAATTCTAAAAAGTTCCAGTTCCAGAAATTGCTCAGAATACCTCGCTAGAATGAATAAATGCCAAACGATCTCAGTTTTGTGTCACTTAGTTCATAATCTTAACTTCCAACTAAGACTGTTCAGTACACTCAGTGTGGGTCAAACGCCTAGACTTGGGGCGGAGGAAGCAGGCACCAAAGCCCACCAGGGCAAATGAAAGGAAGAAGGCATACACTCCAGAGCAAAATCAGGGTGACCCTAGTTCTAAAATAATGTGGGATGAGGATAGCAGAGGATCACAAATATCTAAGGTTTTAACCACATTTAAATACGAAAAGCTTTTCTTTTATTTTGCTCTTACTTTATACTTTGGACTTCTCATACAAGAGAGACCAGACGGTATTTAAACTTGTGTGTCTGATTTATTTCACTTAACATTACGGTCTCAAGGTGCAACCATTTTCCTAAAAATGACTCAAGTTTATAGAAAAGCAAAAGGTAGATAAAACGAAACAGTGAGATGAATGTTTTGCAAATAGGAAGAGGACCAGGAGATGGAGGGAGGAGGCAAAGGAGCCAAGGAAGGGGACACAAAAAGAATGAAGATGTGTCCTGTACAGGTGCCAAATACCCACAGTGAAAGGCGTCATTATGTATTGTGAATATGGACTAATAAATTTTTCAAATAAATGAATAAAATTTAAAAATAAGCCAATAAACGCATACATTTACATGTAACTGGGAAAGGTTTACAGACTCCCTGAAGCCCATGCAAGGATTTTCCTGGACTCTTGCCTGCCACCAGGTCAAGAACTCCTGGTCCAAACAGCAGTCGTGCATCCTTGGTTACCATCTCCCTGGGTGCAGTCAAATGGCTTCTTCTCAAGAAGGGAAAGAAAGAAACTGATGGCTTCCTTTCTCTGTCTCCTCCCCCCGCCCTGCCCAATCTGAAGAAATGGGGTTGTTCAAACCCTCCTGAAGAAGAAAGGCACCATTGTGACTGTGGATAAAGGAAAACACAACAAGGTCTGAGACAAAAACAAGGATCTGGATTTGAATCCCACTCCTACTAACCACCATCCAAGGCACCCTCAGCTTGAGACCCTCTTTGAGCTTTCAGTCCTCATCCTTAAACAGCCCTGCTCTCCCGGGCAGAGATGATGAGGTTCAGATAATTACCTCAGAACACATTTTATAAGCTATGAAGGTGCAAACAAATTTTAGATATAATTATACATCTGCATATCTGCATACGTGGATTATCAGTCCATCAGCAGAGTTAGTCCATAGCCACACAGAGTATCAGTGGCTAAGCCTGGGTGATGGCAAACATCTGGGAATTCTATTTCAATTTCAGATTCCTTCCTACTAAATCAAAACTCCTAGGGATGGGGGTGTATATGTGTGCATTTATGAAAAGCTTCCTATATTATTCTTAAAATTAGCTACATTTGGGGTCCCAGCTACATTTAAAGTCAGAGTTATTCAGATTAATCTACTGTATTGATGATTCTGATAAAAGTATTACTACTTGTGAAAGCATCTGGATTTTGGATAAAGAAATATACTCTTCATTTATTCCACACTAAAACAAGTAACCACTTATACGTGGTTAGTGACTCCAGCAGCCCCACTGAGGAAGTGCCAGGATAGCAATGACTTGCTTAGAGCAAATTCCACTCTCATTTATATGCTCAGAACCATTAAAGTAAGATTTTACAGCTCATGATCATTTTAAGCACCGAGGATTTATGAGTATGGCTGTTTCCAGTTTCAAAAAACCTTGCAGAAAAGTCTGTAGCTTCCTGCAGTCCTTTAGTATGGAGATGATGTAATGTATTCTTCACTGGGGAGAAAGTGAGAGAAATTAAGGATAATGTGAAATATAATATAATGATACTGGGATTTGTGATAACACTTCCTTTAGAATCTGTTGTATTTTTATCATTGAGGTATGAGAATTTTTTCTTCAATTTTCTCTTAAAGAAAAAGGAAAGTTCACAAAATACTTAAAAATAAAGACAGAGGCAAAGACCCTGTCATTTCATCAGTCTTTCAAGTCTCAGATTTGCAGTTTCGTACTAGATGTTGGTGATGTCCTTGGGCCAGGTCACAGTCTTTAGAAAGCTAACTCTAATATACAGCAAGGTGAAGCATGACTGAGGTCCCTTGTGTCTCTTGAGAGGAAACTGAGTTTCTCCCTGAGAAGGATCTCGGCTCTGGTTCTGTTTCCATGGGGGAACAAAGGCAGTGTCCGTTGACGTCCAGATAGGAGGGAGCCAGTGAGAGGGCTCAGCTCCCTCTCTCTTTCCCTGTGAAGCCAGAGGGGCCATGGATCTGTGGAGGCTGCCACACCCTCTTCCCTGTGTCCCCTGGCCCCACACACAGAGATGGACTGGGACAGCTTGCCTTGGTGTCCTCCTGGGTTGCTTCCAGCCCTGACTGGAAATTCAGCTGGCTGTCATCCCCAGCGCCCCCTCCCTCTGCCATTCCAAATGCTGTCCGTCTCTGAAAAGTGGTGGGAGTCCGCCCCTAACACGGCCCTACCATGGCAGAGGGCAGGAAGGCATCCAGACCCTTCACTCACACCCCAACCTCTCCAACCCAGTGAGCTGGGATTAACGCAGATAACCCTCCTGATAACCCTCCAGATAACCCCCAGTGTTAGCCACATCACTTTTGCAGAGCCATAAACAACGGAGTCTCCCCACTTTTCTACCAGTGGCTACCACGATAGTTGTGGCTGTCCTGGATGCCCCACACCTGCTCTGGGAGGTGTCTTCCCTCACATTAGCAGTCTTGAGTTTGAACCAAGCAGTAGAAAACAATTTGGACCGATCAGTAGGCTCATATTCAGACCAATCTGGGGCCTGAGTCTGGGCCAATCACAGACCTGAAGTTGCTATTTAAGCACCATTCCCCTGCACTTCTCTACTTCTCTGGTTGGTACAGCATAGGTTCTGTTCAAATAAAGCCTTGTTCCTGAGGTCCTGTAAATCTCCTGGTGATTTATTTCTTGGGTAGTCTGGGCCCAGAAAGCCCTCTAGTATAGACAGAGTGGTAGCATGGAAAGAAAGAGTTGTAAACATTAGGAGCTGTTAGCCTTGAATGGCTGGAGACCAGCAGCCAGCAAAGATCAGCTCCTAGCAGATGGCAGCAACCCAAAGAACCCCCCAAGGGCGTCGGGCACATCTGGTTGACTGGTGATGGAAGGCAGCAGAGACCTGTAGCCATCAGTATTGGCTGACAGCATCGAGCCTTAGCTGGTGCCAACCAGCATTGGGGCTTACAGTGGTCACACTAAGTGCCAGGGGCCACTGGTGCTCAAATCCCAAAGCTGCTACTAGAAGTCACACTTCGCTGATTCAAGATTTCTATCTCAATCGAGCAAAAGAACCCTTAACTGACTGGAAACAGGAGCTCAGTTCTTTCCTTGCTATCATCTAGACAGAATTGTCAGAAGAATGGTCACAGAGATGCAAAAATAAAGTCAGCAACACCACTGGTCAGGATGCTGAGCCTGAATGAATCAGTGAAAATGTTTAAAGATTTACATTCTGAACCAGCCTGATTAAAAATATAAATTGGTAAGTGAAATTTCCTCCTTGCATCACTAGAGTCGTTCTTCCTACACCACCCAGAATGCTTTCCCAGGATTCTTCTTATCAAAGTTTAGAAAGAATCTTCCTCCTGAGTCTACCTCCCCTCAATGTTCACACCAATTCCCTTCTAGACTCCAAAGTTCAGCATAACTAGCCTCAAATCGCAGTAAAACCAGAATTCATAAAAGTTCCTCAGAGCCTGGTACAACCCCAGTAGCAAGGAAGGGTGAGTTTCTCCCAAAGTTAACATAATCCTGCTGTTGCCACCATCATATAGACAGCCCACTGGCCCTGACTTGTCATTAGTACTGTGATTAGTACTGTGATTCTCACCCTGTTGGTAGTGTTGCAGCTGGAGCATTCAACCACATCTACAGCAAAGAAGCTGTTGTCCTCCTCTGATAGTGGTCCCAAACTTTAGCATGCATTGCAGTGACCTGGAGGACTTGTTAAAATACAAACTGCTGATTGTTACACCCAGCGAGAAAGAACCAACCAGAGACCGATATTAAATCCACACAGGAGTTTATTACTGGCCGGGACCCGAGCCGAGCATCAGACTCAAGCCCCAACTTGGGGGAGACAAACATGTTTTATACAGCTTTGAGGAGAACAGTTTCTAGATAGAACTAGCAAAGCAAGGGAAAGATACAGAAGCGGAATGTCCTGCTGTTAGAACATTTGTAAAACAATAGTTGATTAATTGTTATTTCTAAAGAGACTCTCTAAGGGGAGGAGGTTTCTAAACTTCCTCCTTCTGAGTTCATCTAAAGGACAGGCAGCAATATGGAGTCTGTCTTGCTAATGAGGGTCCTTCACCGATCTCTGCTCTCTGAGATTTTAATCCAGGAGGGCCAGAGTGGGTCCTAAGAGCACACATTTCCAACCAACTCCCGAGACCGCACTTCCCCAGCATAGCAGCTAGAAGGCCCCTCTGAGACTGTCTGAAAAAATGTTTCATGTTTTCTTACTGTTGCTGTTCTAGGCACATAAATAATCCTTCCCCGTGCAACCCAAAGCAAGAGAGCTGGACTGAAGCATCCATGCGGTAGAGAGTCCTGCACTAGCTCTTGCGGGGAGAGGGGAAGACCTTCCGACCTGAGTTCCTTACCTGGAGGTTCTTAGCCTCAGCCACTCAAGCTCGGCCCCAGAACTCAAGTCTGAAACGTGGATGTGGGCAGTGAGGCTCTCATGTCTGCTGCTTCACAACCCCAGGAAAAACATTGTCTTTTAACCACGTAAGTTTGGCCCAAGCCAAAGCTTTGAACTTGTGTCTTTCTATCTTTTATGGTCATTTATCACATAATTTTATCATTGGAGTTGTTATCTCTACCCTACCATCTACCTTTACTGAAGACAAAGTAGGCTGCCTGCCTCAATAAATTTGCATAAGTTGAATTTGAAGGTATCACAGTCTCTTCCGCTCTAGAAGGTCCTTGGGTTCCTAATGCAACTTAGTTCACCCTTGTCTCAGCAACCTTCAAATTCCACAGTTGAAGGACCAGAAAGAGGTCAAGTGTGACTAAGGGCTATTAGTAGATTTTTATCATCCTGGGCAGTAAACTCCAGTTAATAGACGCAGTACACATTGTGTGAATAAATGTACACACATGACCATACACAGACACACAGAGGGCAGAATTTAAAACACAGATTTACACCAGAACAAAGGAAAGAATGCAAGATTTTCCTTTGCAATGAGATTGTTGTGCGCCTTGGCCATTTCTGGCATAAGAGTGGATTGAACACCGAGCCCTCGGTGAATCAATAGCTCAGTCACACTGTGCAGCACATCTCCAGCTTGCAGCCTCTGTCGTGAGCACTGCAGCGTGAACAGAAACGTGGCCAACATTTACAAGTCGGTACATGGGCAGCTAAACCTCTGTTGTGCTTGTTGACCTTTATAATCAGCAAGGTATTTTATTATATATGCACCCCTAGCAGACTTGGCAATGTATTAATAATAACAAAGGCCTTGCCTTCTGGCCAAACTTCCTTACTCGATATGTATAGTTTTAAATTCACAAGAATGGCAAAATTTGCTGAAGGTTATTTACACTATTGTTTACACTCTAAAGTGCCTTAAGGCAATCTCAGGGAAAAGATAATATGTAAAATATTATTTTCCATTCCTATCTCTACCCTAATAGCTAGAACACCTTCAGATATGGTTTAAGGTAAGGGAAAAAAAATCATCAGCATCTTTCACAGGCAAACAGTAATGAGGTCGCCCATAAAAATTAGTGCACTGAAAGCCGTTTTCTATCTTAGATGAAAATCATATTGGTATTGAATAATTTAAGCATTGTAAGCACAGCACAAAGTGTCATTATTTTTAAAATTTCTTCTTCATACACATTTTTCTTCATTTTTTACATTTTGAATCATAAGTGTTGTTTTCATCCTATTGTACAAGTGGCACACAAGTCATACATGGGTTGGGCTTTCATGGATTGTTTTTTCTTCTGGAAAATACAACAAAAGGTTAAATGCACAAAAATAGCAATGTGGAGTTGAACGAAGTGTCACAGAGGGAAGGCCTGTCTAGGGGAACCCAGGTCTACAGCCTCCAGCAGGATGGGGTCCCCCCTGCAGGTCAGCAAGCAGACTGCCGACACCCCAAAGCCTCTACATATCCACTTCTGGGCACCAGCCTTCCTCCCCCGAGAGATGACAAGTTCCACTGACCCTCAGCTTCTGCAGAGCATTCTTCCCAGAGCCCCGAAGCACGTCGAAATCCAAGATGCTTGCCACTTGTATAAAATGGCACAGCATTTGCATAAAACTGAATATATTCTCCCATATACTTTTCATGTCTCTAGATTATTTATACACCTGATACACTGTAATCATATGTAAATTGTTGCTATAGTGCATGGTTTAGGGAACAATGACAAGGGGAAAAGTCTGTTCGTGTTCAGTGCAATTTTTTTCAAATATTTTCAATCTGCAGTTGATTGGATCCTCAGATGCGGGGCCTGTAGGTACGCAGCACTGACTACAGTTTGCTGACGTACAGTAATCACCACCTGGTTGTTTTTAGATTTCCCACCCAGGTAGGCCTCCCCTCAGGCTCAGAGTTCAGTCTCACCTCCTTTTTGAATGCTATGGAAAAGGGATTGTACATCATGTGTCCCATTGGGTCTGGGTTCTTCATTCACATTGAGTTTCTGAGACGCATATTGATGAGTATGTAGACGTGATTCATTTTCACCACTGTATTCCACTGTACGAAGTAACACAAGTCTGCATGCATTCTATTGTTGGCGGACACTTTCTTGCATTGTTTATAGTCTGAGGCTATGAAAATGAAACACCATAGGTGTTTGGAGCAATACATTTTTCAGCGAATCAGTAGCAGCCAGAAGTGTGTACACATCCCAACCTGCACTCTCACTGCTGAGCCCTGTGAGGTTGACACAGATGGGACCCTCATTACTAAGCACATAAGCACACAGGTGATTCTTGCACATGATTCTTGACCTATCCTTGCAGGCGTTTCTGATGGGTGTGTACCTGGATGGAGAATTCTTAATTCACAGGGTATGGGTGGCTTCAGTTTCCATAGGCGGTTGCCAGAGGGTGCTCTTCACGTTCATTCCTGCCAGCAGCGTGAACCGCGCGCCTTGTTGCTGTCCAGCCTGGTCTGCCTCCCACTCACGCGTTGTCTCCTTTAAGCATCGTTCCCATCCGTCTGTCCTGATTGGGAGCCCTACCCCTTCCCATCGCTGCACGCTTTATCCTTTCCCGGTTTAGTTTCTTTGAGCCCCTTCTCACCCTCTGGCACCCCGTATCCATCTCTTCCTCCTCCCCTGGAAGCTGAGCTTGATGACAGCAGGGATAGACACTGGGATCGTGTCTGGAGCTCAGCAGACCCTTCATCATCTTGCTGAGTAGATGGCTGGGAACTTCCTGTCCATATAGCAAATATTCACAATAAAGCCAGAAGAAAAGATGTTACAGAATATACAAACTGAGTCTCCTCTGTAAGGAGCAATACTTTCTCAATAGGAGCTTCATGATCCATGTAACATGCTTAAGAGCTAGAATACAGAACAATAATTCTCCACTTAGATTTTCCTGTAACGTGATCATCATGACTCATGTTGGGTCATTTTCTGCCTCAGGAACACAGGGTGCACCAGCACTTCACACCCACGGTGAGAAGGCAGTTGGCTGTAAATCAAGACTTCTTGTTTTTCAGTGCAGTCCATAATAACCAATTGACATGCCTGCTACAAACACTAACACATGGTCTGTCAAGGAAGCTAGCCCTTAATCAATCCTCTGTTCTGAAGAAGCACTAGTCCTGTGATGTTTTTCATATCTATGGAATCCTTCAACTGACTTTATTGTCTTGCTTTTAGCTCGTACTTGAAAAAAAGATTCATGAATGTTTGTTGTGCATCCAGCTTCTCTGGAATAGAGAAGTAGTCGTGTGTGACTCTTGGAACATGCTCAGCCCCATCTTTGCATTTCTACTGAGGCCACAGTGACAAATATCCAGTGAGGTAGCAGAATGGCAGTTCCCTGCAGGAGCAGAGCCAGCCCATGTGAATCTAAATACTTGAAGCAGGCTATGATGTATTAGACAATATTTCACTACAGGCTGTCCCCCTGAACCCCAAACCACCAAATACTAATATGCGATGTACTGGAGAGGGACATTTAATGTTTCAGGTTATTACTGCCCCATGGTTTCTTCCTTTTCTTTTTTTTAAGGGAACCTGACCACGTGAACCTACCACCCTGACCATGGTTATGGGAGCGGGGATGCACATGTGATTCAAAGCTGGGAGTGAAATGGCACGAGACTTCTGCCAGCAGGGCAACTCTATGTGGGAAAATGAGCAACTAAAGAAATCGGGTTCCACCTCTGAGGGAGTTGAAATGCAGACCATAGAGCCCATTAGAGGAAAGTGAGGGAGCATGTGGGAAACATGAAAGATGTGATTTTTAACTACAAAACACAGGCTGTACAAATCACAGTTTTATTTCTTCTATAATCCTATAAATATTAAAATTATTCATGAGGCTAGAGAATAAAAACAAATAAAAGCTATGAGCATTACCTTGTGCAGAGATCTCCTAATCTCTGATTAAAAGCCATGTGCACTAATTTCTATGCAGACAGCAACAAAAGCATCAGTTGAGAGAAAAGACAGAAGGCACAGCCATGAGGAAGCAGGAGAAACCGGTAAGAATGGCGGCTGTGAGCACTGAAGAGCTTGGGCCTTGGAATAAACAGCAGGGTCATTACAGCTGCGGCGTGTGTAATAAGTAACAATACTGCTAACGAGGCAAACTCTCACTACAATCACACTGAATCCCAAAAGTTCTCAGAGTTTTCTGTGAAACCTGATTGTGTGACCATAGTGTTAATTGGCGTTTCTCTCATTATAAATTTGATCTGCACAATAATCACCTAGGATTTGAATTTAAATTCTACAGCTTCCAACCCCAAAGAATTTCTGATCTGGAGGTCTGAAGCATGACCTAGGAATCTTCATTTTTAATATATCTGATCCTGGTCTTTCAATAAATCATTCTTTAAGAAACACTCATCTAAAATGTCCAGAGGCTGTGTATGTTCCTTGAGAACAACCCCATGCGAGGCATCAATTCTGCAGGCAGCACAGCTCTGGAGCATTCAGCACACATTGCTATACTGGTTTTCTGATTGTTTTCACATTGACTATTACTTGTGGAAATGCACATTTTAAATATTTCAAGATAAAAGGTTTTCCGCATCTTGACCCCAATGCACTATAGCAGGTTTGTATTCCCCTATTCCCTTAGAGTAACTCTGCTCCAGTCAAACTCCATTTATGTCTGAACCCCCCTGAATACCCACACACCCATCCCTATGTAGGGCACTGGTGAGGAAGGAGCCCTAGCACAGGCTGGTGTGGAATACTGGGCGACAGCAACTGTCAAGTGAGGAAGCACTGGGCTGCTCCAGGCCATTGGGTTGTGCAGCTTAAATCACCCTAGTGGGCTGGCGGCATCCTGGCGAATGGGGAAGTCATGCCAGCTGAAGAAGCTCTGGACAGTCCCTCCTCCACCGCCTGTCTGACTCTCACATTCTTGTCAGATGGAACTTTGCCTTGGACCAGACTGTGTACTAGGGTGGAGAGAACTTCCTGATGCCATTTGGCAGGTATCGTTTACGTGTGGATTGATGTCCAGACATCCTTACCTATAAAATGGGAATTATGACAGTGCCTAATCTACAACAAGGGTTAGAAGGATGAATACCTGAAATATGATAATATTCACATGCCAGGCACTTAGCATGCACCCAAATATTATTGATTGTTGCTTCCACTATTGTCGTTCTATTGTGCTGTTCCTTATCAACAATTGATTATTTTGAGGTCTTTCTCCTTTATGGAAAATCTCTTGATTTTGACTTCTTTCCCATGTCACAAGATCTGAGCTGTTAATTTCCCTCTAGGCTCTGGATTTCACACTGAAAAACTTTCAGGCAATCTGATCCTGGGCTTTGACCCACCATCTACTACTTCCTGACAGTGTTACCTGTCCCACCAGGTGACAGGTGACCACCACTTATGTCCCCAGATAATAAAGATCCCTTCTCCCTTTCTCGATATTCTTGAAGTCCTGACTCAAATACTTTCTTATTCATAGAGCTTTCCAGAACCTGGAGGATTCCCTCAGCTCTCTGGAATGCCTTACTGTATGTGATCTGAATAATTAATCTATCAATTAATCATTTACTTTGGAAAATCTTTTCAGTGACTCTCTTGAATTGTTGTTTAAATCATAGATTATTATTTAATTTATCCTGCATCTGTCTCTGTGCTTAATAAAATAGTGCCCTTCTTGGTGAAAGCTACTACGTCTTACTCATCTTTTATGTACCAGAGCTAAGCATCATGCTTTGTGCAGAGCTCAATAAATATATGTGATGTGATTTGAAATGCTTAGAGCACCATAAAAAACTACACCATCCCATATTCTGAGGAAGTCATTAAGATTTAAAGAGCCCATTAAGGACTAATCCAATAACTAGGAGGAGAGTAAAGTGCTTACTTTTAGGTAGATGCACTAACTTTCCAGGCCACTTAGGTTCTACTTAAGCCATTTACTAAGAGTAAATTACCAAGTGGATCCAGGTAGCTCAAAAAGGTTAGAAGTTGTTACTTCCCACTATAAGGAGAGCTATGCCTCCCTCCCTTCCCTGCCCTGATCAACCCACCCAAGTCTGCCTATTGCTTATGGTCTACTGAGAATTATATTTAAGCAGAGTAACCATTTGGGCTAAGCTTCTGTAGCTGAAGAAAGCAGTCCTGCAAGCTGTAAGACTGCAGTGCTACTGACTTGCCATTTTCCTTTCTTTCTACCTCACATTCTAAAATGCTCATATGCCACACGAAAGGAGGAAGATAAGGAATTAATTCAGTTCCATTCGCTGCTAAGCAGTGCTGGAATGGCACTCAATTGTAGGGATACAAAGTTAAAAATCAAAGGCCTGGTGCCTGCGTGGTGAAACTGCCGTTCTATTACTGTGGGTGATGGGATCCAGGACAGGCTCCCACAGTAGGTTCTTGTGTGACTTGAGCAAAGAATTGGAAGTGGCGCCCAGTGGTAGGGAAAAAGCAGCAAAGTTTATGAAGGCGATAGTGCTCTTGGAGTGAGTGGGCTCATGCTTGCCAAAAGCAAATGGCACTCGAGCTGAAGCATTAAATTTAGGGTTTAAAAAGTTGCCCTGGTTCAGGGGCGCCTCCCACTGGGTCTCCCAGAGCATGATTGACAACGTGATTGGCAGGGTACTGAGTTGTGTCTGCTGTGCGTGTCCTTTCCCATAACTCACTCTGTTATAATTGGATGCATGAGATGCAGTCCACGTGCATGAACCTTCAAGGAGCTCCAGTGAAGAAAGGTTACTGCACATGCATCCTGGCTTGGAATTTTGGCTCAGGGGTCTTCGCTTTTCTTATCTCCTCCCCCATGTAGCAAGTTGCAGGACAAGGGTCAGGGAGTTGGCACAGGGGCATTGCCCAGTTCAGGTGAGTGGGGAGGAACATAGCCCCAGTGGTACCTACCATCTTTGCTAATTCTAATTGAGAGTGAAGAGGCAGGCAGAGAAGTGGTACAGGAAACGTGAGCAGTGATGATCAGATATGGTAAATACTGTACCTGTGATCTTTGCGAGTGTCCTGGGAAGACAAAGAAGGCCCAAGGAGTGCTGAGCTTTGGGGAGGAGCAAGAGCAACAGATGTGTGAGCTGGCCTTAAAGGGGTGTCAGGAGCCCTCCCAGGGAGACAGGGGGAGAAGCGGACAAGATTCCCAACAGGCGAAGACACAGGAACAACAATACAGGACACCTAGAAAGGCCAGGGTCATGGTCCCACAGAGTAGAGAGACAGTAGAGATACTCAGTCCAAGCCCTGAATTTTAGAGACCAATAAAAAGAAGATGAAACCCAAAGCATCAGTGACACATAATCACACAACTGGAAATGCAGAAACAGACCCTGAACCTGCGTCTGTCTGACCCACCCCAAATCTAGTGCTTCCCTGCCTTGAAGTGCTTCATATTTAACAGAAGTCAAGTGTGCACAGGAGGCGTGGGGAGGGAGCACTGCCCACTGCAGCTCCTCTCCAGCTGCATTCAGTGTTTCACTCCCTCATCCAACCACTCATTCAACCAACTACCTGCCAGGTCCTCTATAAAAGACAGGAAGCAGTGGTAATCAGTACTGCAGTGGTGATCAGTACAGAACAGATCACAGCCTCAAGAGCTAGCAGTGGAGGGTCTGAGCAAGTAAACAGGCAAGTAGCATGAGGGGCAGCGTCGGGTCGGGTGGCAGAGAGCACCACGGGAACACAGGTCTTGGCAGGAGCTTTGCTGCAGAGATTTCTCCACAGGCTAAAACCTGCAGGATCAGGTGTTCCAAGGAGAGGCAGTAACCCTTGCAAAGGCCCACAGGGAACAAAAGTCCAAAGCGAAGAGCACATTGCGCATAAAGAGAACCAAAATCTCAGTCTGGTCCACTGCCCTCCTCTGCTGCACTTAGCAGCTCCCATTTGTCACTGAAGTTGCAAACGGCCTCCCTCCCATCACTCTCCAAACCACTTCCTTCAGCTCCGGGGCTTTCTCCTGGTGAAGCGCTGCAGTTGCTGCTTGACTGTCTCCTTTTCCACAGACCCACAAGCTCCCTGAGGTCAAGGAAAAGGTGCTGGATCTCTGCTGCATCTACAAAGTCTCCCCTGTGGCCTTGCCCTAGGACATGTGGGAGTTGATGCATGTGTTTATGGTAGATTGAAAATTGGTCCTGAAAACATCCAAATCTAATCCTCAGAACCTGCAAAAGTTCCCTGTGGGCAAAAGGGCTCTTTGTAGGTGTGATTCAAGAAAGGACCTTGAGATGGGGAGACTCTCCTAATTAGCCAGGCAGGCCCTAAATGCAATCCCACATAGCCTTGTTAGAGAGAAGTAGAGGGAGACTTGGCTACAGACAGAAGAAGAAAAGGTCACACGGTCACAGGGCTAAAGGCTGGAAGGAGGTGGCCACAAGCCATGGAATCCTAGTGGCCACCAGAAGCTGGACGAGGAGAGGACAGATTCTCCCAGACACTCCAGAGGAAGTGGGGCCTGGCCACACCTCGGCTTCAGCTCAGTGAAAATTGAGACTGAACTTCCATCCTCAAGAGCCAAGAAAATACCTTTCTGTTGCTTAAAGCTACCAACTTGGTGATGATTTGTCACGGCAGCCACCAGAAACTAATTCCAACACTGATAACACATCTTCTCGCATAGGGATTACTTTCAGCATTTTTTTCTAACATTAATTCCTTTTGTTAGAGTCCTAAAAATGGAGTTGCATATCAACACATTGGACCCTCTTTTCAAGCTTAGTGAAGATTACTAAATTGCTTTCAAAAATCAATACTTATAAACAGCAATCAATGGTGTAAGACAGTGTCTGTTCTCCATACCCTCGGCATCACTATGCATTTCTATTAGCATGAGTGTATGCTGCCTTGATAGGCAAAAATGATTCTTCAATCTTGCTTTAATTTACATTTCTTTGGTCACTAATGAAGATAAATATTTTGCAGTGTTTGTTTACCAGTTTTACTTCTTTTGTATGTGTGCAAAATTAATTTTTTAGAGAGATTTGTGTTTATTCTTCCTAAAGATACTACATTTTTGTTTCTTAGACTTGCCAAAAATACTTGATCTTACCCTATTGTTTGCTAGTTTACTTAGGCTGGCTTCAGATTTCTGCTCTTTCCCTTTTTTTTTGGTACTGGAGATCGAACTCAGGTCCTTGTGCTTGCAGAGCAGGCTTCGGAACCACTAAGCTAAATCCCTGGCCCTTCTGCTCTTTCTTAAAAGGAGTGGTACAAAACTTTCATCTACAAAGTATTGATCTTTTCCTGGATGCTTTTTACTTTTGCTTCTAACTTAGGAATTTCCTCCTCTCCTAGAAGAAAGCCAGAAAGAGTAAATTCTATTTTCTCTTAGATTATCTGTTGTGGACTTTATATTTTACTCTCTTTCTGCCTTAAATGTACTTTTGCTATAGTGTAGGTTGAAGACTGAGATTGATTGAATAATCAATTTTCTCCCCTGCTTTATCATGGCCCTGTATGAGGTATTAAATTCTCACATATTACAGTATCTGTTTCTGGTCTTTGTATTATGTTTCTCCAATCTGATTCTCTACTATATTATTAATATCTAGCATCAATACCGTTCCCAATACTGAATTTTAAAGTAAATTTAAAACATAGTAGCCCGCCTACCATCCATACAACTTCTTTTTTAAAATGTTTTCTTTGCATTTCTAATCTTTCATAATCTTGCAAATGTTGTCTTAAGAGTTTCTATTCTTTTAAGACACACATCTACAGTTCTCACCACATTAGAAGGTGTAGGGACAGACCCATATAAATAGTAGCTATTATTAATAAGAGTAACTTTTAAAAACACAGTTTTAGTCTATTTGATTTCTGTGCTAGTAGAATAATTTTTCACTTTGCCAGTGAAGAAACAACAAATTGTAAGAATATGAGTCAGCCTTTATTCAGTGGATAAATTATTCTAGCAACCACTCCACACATGCGCGCACGCACACTTGCCGTAGTTTTTGTTTTAATAGATTTTTAAATACCTGAGTGAGAGAATGGTTCTTCTCCTTAGCCCAGAGTTTTCTTGTGTGTTTTTTTTTACAGAACTCGTCTTCTAATCTCCACTCCCGCTGAGCTGCGCTTGCCTTGTGCACCCTAACACCGCCTGTGTGCTTCAGTGGAACCTGGGCTGGTGAGAGCCCGGGCAGCTGAGGACCTGAGAACCGCTCACTGCTGCCTATCAGCCAGTATCTTGCTGTTCCGCCCAAGGTGGAGCCAGGAGCATTGCTCCTCAGACCCAGCGAACCCAGCGCCTCCCTCCCCACACGTGCACAAAGCCAGTCTCCGGGGCTCACTCTCCCTGCGGTTACACGTTACTCATCCCATGTGGATTTGTGTCTTCTATGAGCTCAGTGCTGGGGATACAAAAACTCGTAAGACCCTGACCCAGCCATTAAAAATCTCAGACAAAACGTAACAACTAGGGCCGAACCCAGAGGTGAGGGCCGATCTGCTCTGGCAGTGAGCAAAAGCTTGAGCGGAAATCACAGGGTCCCTCCCTTTGCCTCGCCCTCGCCTTGTAGAAAGAGCTGACACCTCCTGGGTGATGACTCTGCAGCGATGCCACGGAGACCAAGCTGGAGCTGCACCCTGGGAGTCAGTGGTTTTTGTGTGGAAAAAGAGGGAAAGCATCCAGGAAAGCGGAGCATGAGCACACGGAAGAGCGTGGGGAAGACGCTGCTCCCGGGAGCGAAGGTGTGGGTTTCACCTACACACAGACGCGGACAAGCATAGCGGTTGGCTAGGGAGTCCAGCCCTGAGGAATAAAGTTGGAGCCAGTGTGAAACTCCTGCAATGCATCTGGGCCCTGTGTGTCCATGAGCGCCATATTCAGTTCTCAAGAAACGGTGTGGGATGGCCCAGTCCTTTCTGGCTCCACTTCGCTGAAATCACTCTTATCAAAACCCAGTCCCCACATCAACAGATGAGTGGATAAAGAAAAAGTGGTCTTTACACACAGTGGAGCACTACTCTGCTACAAAGAAGGATAAATTGAAGTCATTTGTGGGAAAATGGATGAACCCTGAGACAATGTTAAGTGAAATAAATGAGACACACAGGCTTAAGTAGAATATGATTTCTCTTCTATTAGAAATCCAGAGTATAAATAGGCTAAAGAGAAAAATAAAAGATAGATAATAGAAAACAGGGAGATAGAACTTTTGCAAAAGGGGAAAGCAGAGGAGGGAGGGGAGATTTTAAAAAAGCAATTAGGATGTGTCGTGGACATGCAGAAACTCCCCACAATGAACGTTATCATTACGTACCACAAACATGGACTCACAAAAATTAAAGTAAATCAAACAGTGCTGGTTAATGTGTGGAAGGCTAAACTGACAGGATTAAGACTGTGGCAGCAAGACCAGCTGAGAGACAGTTGTCACAAAGCAAGAAGTGGTGAGGATCTGAAAGAAGGAACTGGCAAGCATATACTGTGCTACAGAATGATGTACAGCACGGAAAGGGGAGAAATCTGTGACTGGTAATAGGGAGCACAGTAAGGGAGCTAAGACCTTTTCATACTATCCTCGGTCATCACTGTGAGTGATGTGTGCACTGCTTTGTTTTCCTACTGCACTGTACTGTTTGCCATCATTTAGGAGTATACTCCTACCCATGAAAAACAACGTTCCCCGTCAGTAGCATGCCACATTGCCCTGGCTGCAGCCCCAGACACCTCACAACCATCGAGTTTCTCGGCTGGAGGCACTGACTCATACCACCAGGGTCTGCGTGCGTGCACCCGCCGGGGTCTGCACAAGATTGCCCACTGATGCATTTCCCAGAATGCATCCTTCTTGTTAAGGGGTGCTTGACTGTACTTGATTTCTCATCGGCCAACATTATAAGCCAACTCATTAAGTCATTCATAAAATTTAACTAGCACTGAATCCGAATATAGTGACAAGTTGGGACTTCAGCAGGATTCCTGAAGCCCACCGTGACGTTAGCCCCTGGAAGTATGTCAGTGATGGTGAAACATGTACACAGGCCCCTCAGGCAGCTCTGCTTGGGATCTCTACAAAGACACATGAATTCTAAATGAAGATGTGTGTGACACGGATCAGCCTGCTCCAACACAGCTTCCACTGCCTCAACTCCCAGCAACCTCTTTCTCCAGGTCCAACATTCTTTGTGTTGCATGTTCAGGGGGTGATTCTCTGTCCTCCTCTTATCACCTCTCTTAACTCTGCACAAAGAAGTACTCCTCTTTCTTGACACACTCTTCTTCCTGGGCATGACGTGGCTTTCTTCTGTCTCCCTAGCCACTGTATTTAAGTTGCTCTTGCCAGTTCTTGACACCTAAATGCTGTGTTTCTCCAGCGCTGAGTCCCAGAGCAGGAATTGCACATTTCCCCCAAGCCACCCCTGTGACTTCAAGTACTTTCTATTTTCTTATGGCATCAAAGTTCATATCCAAGGGACTTGTGTGTCTGTTTCCTGACAGCTCCACTTGGATGTGCCATAGACGTCTTGGGTTTCACAAACCCAAGACAAGTCGTTTGCTTCCTCCACATCCTCACCTCCCAGAGCCAGGCTTTTCCTGGCGTTCTCAGTGGAAGGGCACTGAGTTACGGCAGAAGTGGATACAGCAACCCAATCTTTTCCTTACTGACATCCACGATTGCTCTGCACTCAGCCCATCGATCATTTCTACCTCCGAAACTGCTCTATTCTGAATACTTTCCGCTCCTGTCCACCTGCATTGCGGCTACCCAAGTCGAAGCCACCATCATTTCCCATCTGGACTACTCCATTCAGTGTCCAGTGGTCCCTCTGCTTCTGAAGGTCCTCCTCCTTATTCTCACCCAACAGACAGACTCTCCATCCTGACAAGACAGGTGCAGGCAACATGCTTCTGTTTGCAAGACAGGAAGAAGCCTCCACCAGAACCCAACTGAGCTTCACAGCCCGATACTGGACTTTCAGCCTCCAGAACCCTAAGAAAGAAATGTCTGTTGTTCGGGCTGCTAAATAGAAAGAGACTCGGAGATGTGTGTACCTCCCTGTGTTGAAGAAAAACGACCCTTTCTTCCCTGAGCATTTTGAACGTAACCCAGACTCCACAAGGCCCCATGAATCTCATCTCAACCTTTTCTCTCAGCTCAGCTAGCCCCTTGCCCCCTGTCCTCCTGGTCCCAGACCCTGCCGTTTCCCCTTTTTCCCTTTGGGGAAACCTCACTCCTTAATTCTTTGCCTGGCTGCTCCCTCATCGTCTCTTTGGATGTAATTTTTACCTCCTTAGAGAGGTATTTCCTGGCCCCCTGGTCAAAAGAAGCCTCCCCCTTATACAGACCTCTTATCACAAAACCATCCTTACTTATTATACAGTGCCCTATAGCACAGATTATAAATACTTTGTTCATGTTTTTGTTTACCTATTTATTCTCCATCTCTTCCATGAGAAGGTAAACTCCACAAGGACAGGAGCCACATCTGATTGCCCAGTTTCCGGGACCAAGCTCGGGGGCTGCCACATGATTACACTGAGCAGGGTATCACTGGATGGAAGGGGGAGGAGACACAAGGGAGGAGAAGGAAAGGGAAAGGACAGGAGAGAAGAGAAGAGAGGAGGAAGAGGTAGAGGGAGAAAGAGAGGAAGGAGAGATGAGACAGATTGGAGGTAACCACTATATACCAAGGCCTGGTTTTTCAGGAAAGCTCCAGACCATTCCACAAGGATCACAGCTCAGCAGCTGTTGTTCTTCAGTGTAATAGCGACCTGCTACGGGCACATGTTTGGGATTTGCCTTGTGACACCAACACACATACAACTGAGAGAACTCAAGCTGGTAATTAAGGCTGGCAATCAGGGTTTTTCAGCTCTTGTGGATTTAATAACCCTTAATTTGCAATGCTTGTGCCAGAAAGACTGCATCTCTGAAAAAAATCAAAAACAAGAAAACATAACTAATAACAAGCACCCTATGTTTGATTAAATATCAGTGGAAGAATGAAAACCTGAAGAAAACACACAAACAATTCAGGATGTCTTAATAGAACAGCAAGGAAAACAGAGGCTAGAAGGGGCTCGAGGACGTTTTGGAGCCTTGTGGAAGCTCTGTCGCTCCTTCCTATCTGAGAGAAGAAACGGCCTGTTGCTCTGGGCCAACCTCTCCCCAAGCTCCTGAATCCATTCTCCCCTGGTACTTTGCTTCAAAGATGATTTCATCTTTCTTCTGGATTTTGGATTTTGGCATCTTGCTTTCTCCATAGGCTCCTTTTCAGAAAACTAAACAAACCCTACTTCCTATTCCAAATACAGCTGGAACCTGGGATGGCCTCACTTGCCAACTACTCTGGAAGCTGAGGCTAGAGGATCTCAGGCCAGCCTGAGCAACTTAGTGAGACCCTGTCTCAAACTAAAATAAAACAGGTTGGGGATGCAGCATAGCGGCAAAGCAGTTGCTTAGCATGTGTGAGGCCCCCAGTTTAATCCCTACCACTGAGGAGATGCAAGGCAGTTGGTCTTCAGGAACTGTGGGTTCCACATCCTAGATTCAACAGAACTCAGATTGAAAATATTTGTGAAAAAATTATTTTTTTCTTGTCATTCTATCCTGAATAATAAAGCATAACAAGTATTCACACTCTACTAGGTCTTTTATTTGAGAGAAACAGGTAAGTGGAATGCATAGACACTTCACAGAAGAAAAAGTACAAACAGCCAGTAAATACATGGAGAAATGCTCAACATTGCTGGCCGTTAGAAAAATGAAAATTAAAACAACACTGAGACCCCAACTTACCCCAGAAAGAATGGCTATCATCAAGAAATCAAATAAAAACAAAGCCTGGTGAGGCTGTGGGGGAAAGAAACCCACCTACAGTGGTTGATGGGAATGTAAACTAGTACAACCGCTGTGGAAATCAGTGTGGAGGTTCCTCAAAAACCTAAAATTAGAATTTCCAAATTTCCAGGTATTTCCCTGTTAAGTATCTTCCCAAAGCAGTTAGAGACACCATATTACAGTGATTCAGGTACACCCATATTTATAACAGCACAATTCATAACAGCTAAATCTTGGAAGCAGTCTATATGTCCATTAGCACATGAATGGTAAAGAAAATGTAGTATATATACACAATAGAGCACTACTCTGCCATAAAGAAGGATAAACTTGGGTCATTTTTAGGAAAATGGATGCACCTCGAGACCAAAATGTTAGTGAAGTAAATCAGACACACAAGCTTCAATAGTGCATAGTTTCTCTTATATAAGAAAGCCAAATTATAAATAAAGAGCAAAATAACGATAGATAATAGGAAAGAGGGAAACATCTTTCTAAAATGGGAAGGGGACCAGGAAATGGAGGAAGGGGGAGAGAGGAGAGGGGAAGGGGATGAAACAGGAAATTAAGATGTGCTATGTGCACACACCGACTCCCCACAAGGAATGCGAGCATCACGCACTGCAAACGTGGGCTACTGAAGAAGAAAAGGGTTTGCACTCTCTCAGGTATTGTGAGTGGTTAGGATGGGTTAAAGTGGACAGGAACTGCACACAGGTTACACGAAGGTCCCGTTCCATCTTATACAAGGACCTTGAGCCTCGGCTGTGGTGTCCTTGGGGCCCGGAGCCAAGGTGAATAGGAAGGGATGACGTCATTCTCCACCCACAGGCTCCACCCTTTTCCGCTAGCTCCTCCTCCGAAGTCTTTCTCTATCAGTGAGCTGCCCGCAAGACTACCTCACCACTCCTGGACACGATGCTGCGAACAGTGCCTCCGACATCCTGGCTCCCTTCATCTTCTCCTCCATCATCCAGCCACGTTCACGTCTCTGCCTCTTCCTGTGATTAACAGGAAGGGCTCTCCTGAGCTCAGTGCTGGTCACAGTGCCTTTCCTTCTGGGTGTCTTTGCCAGACCCCTCCTCCCTGGTCATCTGGGCTGCTCATGGCCTGGGTCACGTCCCTACTTCTTTCTGAAGTCAGTGTCTTCCTTGCAAACTTGCCCATTCTTGGGCCTTCTCTAGTTGGCCCCTACATCTAGTGACACAAATCTATGCCTCCAGGTCAGACCTCCCCAGGATCCAGAAGTACCTTCTCTACAGCTTTATTCACAGGTGTCTCAAAACCACCTCCAATCTCACCCCACATTTGTGTTTCTTCCTCTCCTGAGCTTTATCTTAACTGCTGGTCCACCATCCATCCTGCCATCCAAGCCAGAATTCTGGGAATCATCTCAGTCCCTTTGTCTTCTTTATTCTAACCCATAACCAAGTCCTGTTCTACCTTTTTGTTGCTGTTGTTTGATTGGTTTGGAGTTTTTTTGTTTGTTTGTTTGTTTGGGTGGAACTGGGGATTGAACCTAGGGCCTTTGCACTGAGCTAAATCCTTAACCTTTTTTTTTTTTTTAATTTTGAGACAGGGTCTCACAAAGTTTCCCAGGATCTACTCCAACACTTGATCCTCCTGCTTCAGCCTCCCAAAGCACTGGGATTACAGGTGTAGGTCACTGCACCCTGCTTCATTTCTACCTTTTCAAAATCACTTTTCCAATCTTCTCTTTCTTTTCAATCTTGTAGTTATTACCTTATCAACCCACACTGGGGGCTTTCTCTGCCCCCATCTAACATCCCTTTTATCCATCCACTGTGATATGGTCTGCTATGGTTCATACCCAGATGCTCCCCAAAGGCTCATGTGCTCAAAGGCAGAGGTTTGGGGACGTGCTTGGGTCATGGTGTGTGATACTCATCACTGGATGAATCCACTGGTGAGTTTATAGCTAAATGTGATGCTGGGAGGTGAAGCCTGGTGGAGGAGGTGGGTCACTGGGGGTGTGGTCTGGAAAGGTCCATCTTCCACCCGCTTCCCTTGAGCTCTCTCTGTTTTCTGCTATCCTGCTATGGACTGTTTCTCTTCTGCCAGGCCACCCTGCCTTGGAGCCAGCTGACTATGGACTGCAACCTCTACAAACTGTGAGCCAAAATAAATCTCTCTTCCTTTATCTTGTAGTCATTGGACATTTTGTCTCAACAACAAGAAAGTAACTATGACATGGTCAGAGTGTTTTTTCTCAAATTGCTGTTCTTCTTCTGTGTGCCCTCTTATACTGCTATGTCTCCTCACCCACACTCCTGGTCCTGGACCATCTTGGTCCACACAGCCTGTGTGCACAATTCAAGGTTAACCTTCTCTGTGGCAATTGCCTAAGCCTTGGATCCACACAATGGATGACTCAGCCTACACTGTGCCCTGACTTCTAACAAGCTGCCCCAAACATTTCATTGCACCTCAAAATAACTCTACTGTATTCCAAATTCTCTTTGCTCTATTTTAGGTTTCTTGAGATCAGGAACTACAACTTCCTCATCTTTCTACTCCCAACACAAACATGGAATGAAGCTCATTGTTGACAATCTCAGAAGACAGCCAAGCTGTAAAGAGGCCTCGCCACCTCTTCTATCAAAAGACCAAAGTGCCACCACAAAAGATAGTCCCTCTCATCTTACAAGGTAAAACAGCACATTAAAAATTCACTGTGTCAATATCCACCTCTCCCTCAAACCCTGGCTCTGCCTTTAAAATACAACCCTAATGACAGCAATAAGGAAGTATCATGTAGTGGTTGGACAAGGCTTTCCAAGCCCAACAGAGAGCTCAGGTTTGCGTGGAAATTTGCTGCACAATCTAGTAAGACATTGACCAGAGGTCCTCCGCGCTCCCCTGGTAGAGACCAGGTGCCCAGCTGACCTTTGAGTGTCCCCCTAGGTGACAGTCACATGCACGTGGGTCCTGATTTCATGGGCATCCTTTGTGCTTTCAGCACCATCCTCAGCCATTCTGGGATCCTGAAGATGACATCTGGTCTCCTGACCTGGCCTTGCTGCACTTCCCTTTCCTGGATTATCTGACTGCCTGGATCTGATGCATTTCTCACTCTGGTCTTCAGTTCTTTCTTAGTCTCTGGAGGACATGCCCTAGAAGCAAAGCGAAACAACACCTAGGCTCTGGGGCATTCATGGCAATTTGCCAAGATAAGAACAGAGCCAGCACTGGGGTCCTAGGCCCCAAGGTCAGAGATGAAGATCTGTGAGGAACTGCTGTAGAGTCAGAGTACGGATGGGAGGATCACAAACCTGTCCAAATCAGAGACAGAGCCTGTCAGCAGCTGCCTTGCTCCCCAAGAGCAGGTAATGGAGTCACACAGGAACCATCCTCAGACCCCAAGCTGGACCGATAGGCCGAGCACCTTGCATATTCAAGGGTACTCATGAGATCAGAGCTAAGGCACACGAAACGCCTGGCATGGCACCAGGCACATAGGTATGGTTACCATTAACACTGTCTTATACTTGACCCCATAAGGTCATCAGCCACCTATTTCACCCTGAGATTTTATTTTAACATTTTACCTCCGGAAGAAGCTGTGTATACTCTCCAAACTCAAATAACCCCATTGTGCTCACCTTCAGTATTGGCCAGCTTTCCCACCGATGGACACAACACCCAGCACCCACAACTAAAGGAGGGCAGGTAGAATGTTGCTCCTGTTTGAAGGGGATTCAGTCCATGGTCAGCTGGCTCTGAGGCAAAGAGATCATGGTGGAAGGGCATGGTGGAACAAAGCTGCTCAGTTCATGGTGGTTGGAAGCAGAGCAGGGAACAGTGCCAGAGAGGAAGGGCCAGGGGCCTGATCTAGTACCCAGGTCACACCTCTGTCATCCACCCACACACACCCAGAAGTGTGCTGCATCAATCCCCTGGACAGCTCGCAAGCTGGTCAAGTTGGACTAGTCAAGCATTAATGGTCATACCTTCCTTGAGAATTTTTATAAGATGTTGACAGTTACTATTGTAATTTTTCCCTAGGGAATTCCATTGTGAACCTTTCTCTGTAAGAGGAATATCTGGTATGCTCACCTTTTCTCCACCATATTTAGATGAGAATGCTGTGATTTAAAAATATGGTCCTTATTCTGTTGTGACTTGGTTTTGCTTATTTTGATGGTAAGCTCCTGCCCACTATCTAGACACACTCCTTACTCTGCTTAACAGGCTTCTCTTTCTCTACTCAACCTTTAACTCTTGGAATTTCAACCCTAGTCTCCTTTGCACTCTACAGAGTTGGGGTAGAACATCAGGGGTGAAGTAGTACTCCTTCAATTGCTAAATATACAGAATGGATCGATTCCAACAGCTTTCCCACTAACAAACTGGTGCAATCGTGGCTATGCTTTATTTCCTAAATGTGTGCTTAAAAAATGACATGTGAAATATATTTTATTAGTGTATGCAGTAAAACAAAGAAGCATATTTACAGGGTAAATATCCTTACTAAAAATTGATGTTTTATCATAAGAAGCACATAAAAAACATCCTTTAAATATTGTCGTACACAAACAACATGCATGCATTTTAAAGAAGGTTAGAAAATATCAATAGGAGGCACTTTGTTCGTTTTTGTCATGTTTGTATTTTGAATTTCAAATCATTGATTCCACGTAGAAACTGAAGGATCGGCCATTTTAAAATACACTCTGTGGCTTACAGTCATTCCATAATACTCAACATAAATTTAACAACACAGACTCCTTCAGATGGGTAACTGCAGGAATGTTTGACCAGATTAATAATCTCTTCCTCTATTTTTAGGAAATAATATTTGACAGAGTTTTAAAATTGAAATTTGACCTCCAGTCACAGTATGAATTTCTTTTTTATTATTCCTTTGTCTCAAATTTTGTTGTTGTCCCATCCATATGACACACGTACAAATAAGGACAGAGCTTCTGTCGGGTAAAATCATGGCCACTAGAGAGAGCAGCACATTACCAGTTAGTCAGGATCAAATGCTCTCTAAATGATAATGCTAAAATGTATTATTGATAGTAAATATTTATACTCACTCCTAAAAAGAAAAGAGCCAGGAAGAGTTTGAAGTTCAGAAATGGTCTTGTCTGGCTAAGTTTGTGATTATAAATTCATAACATTATAATAATAAAGTCATAATTACTTGCATTTCAAATGTTGAAAAAAGTGACCCAAGTGATTTGTATGTTACACATGGAGACAAAGGAGTAAGAAGAATATAGATATAAAAGGTTATTCTCATTGCATAGATTAAAAAGCATCTTCACAAATGCTAGTGACATTTGTTTCCAATGAGCAATCCAATTCCTGGCTCCTGCGTGCTTGGCTGGACTGCCTTTTGCTGCTGTTCTCAATGGTGCACAGCTGCCCTTCATGGTGCAAGGTGGTTATTTAGGGTTCTTAATGGCTTTCCTCTACATCTCTTGTCTTCACTTCACTTAAGTTTTAGACACAGGAAATGCTCAGAGTTCTTTTTCTAGAGTTCTTTCAAGAACCATTAACAACTCCACTTGTAAAAAAAAAAAAATTATACTACTGTTATTAAAGCCAGGAAATTTGAAATCAGAAGACTGGTGAAATCCAATTTTGCCACTTAGCTGCTTTGCAAATTGAAAGAAATCATTGATCTTTCTGAATATCAGTTTCTTCATCTATAAAATGAGGGTCCCGATTCCATCTTCTTGACTTATCCAACCTCCATTAGTAACTAGCTGTATGATTCTGGCTCATTACCTGACCCCTTTGTGCCTCCATCCTCCTTTTACAAAATAATAGTTACAAAGTACCTATTTTTGTAAGGCTATTTAAGGATCAAATGAGGTAGTACTTGTCAAATGTGTAAAACAAGTACAAATTAAGTGTCCCCAAAATGTCATCTCTTGTTGTTGCTGAAAGGATAAAATGAGCTAGTGTATGTAACATGAGATAGTAGAAAGACCCCAGAGTCCAACAAATATGGGTTCAAGTAATGCTCTGCCGTTCATTGGCTGTGGCATCTTACATAAGCTACTGTACCTGTCAGAACCTTAGTCACTTCAATTGTAAAGTCCAAATGATGAATATTCACCACGGTCAAGGCCAATCTGCATATATTAAGAGCAGAGTTGCTATTCGAGATAGGTGGTTATTATGAGCATCATACAAAAGTTACTTGGAAAAAAAATCACCTCTCAAAGAATATTTATAAAAGAGTGGTAATTGAAGAAGCTCCTATTTCAGGCCTTCCCAGGAAAAGCTAGAATAAAGTATACGCTATAGAAACAGGAAAAATAACAACAAAAATAATAGTGAAATAGAACAAGCATATGATCATAAAAGGATAGTAAGGAATACATCAGAAAACTCACAAAATGAAGAGCTCATTGGATTCACAGCTTCAACCTGCTTGGTAGCTTTGTCAAACAGCAACTATATAATAAGAAATACACAGATTTCCTTCTAAGAAAACCGGACTTAGTCAATGATGTGCCTTGAGCGTGATCATGACATATTCGCCAACCAGAGCTGAAAAAGAGAATGTCTACATAGGGTTATGCACATGTATAATGGCCACAATGTATAAGAGATAATGTATATGTGTGAAATAACCCTGAAGTATCAGGATAGTAACTGCATTGGCCTTGTTTGACATACTGGGCTAGGATGGAGAATCTGTGGGGAGTGATCCCGACCCATATGCTGTAGCAAGGTTGGTAGACGGAGGTCTCACTGTAGAAGTGGCATCGGTAAGTTCTGGGATGCTGTTCCCAGTGGCAGCAGGAGAGCTCACAATCAGTGCCACTGTTGCTATTATTAAAACCAAATATCCAGTATTCATGCCACATGACAATTGTATAAAGCCATTTGTTATAATTTAAAAACAGGAAGTAAGGGAAACACAAATATATATTTAATAAACACAACCATAGAGGATACACATGTGATATATATCATATTTAGTGTTCTATATGTGGTTTGAGGAGAGATGAGGCCAAGTGTTTGTAACTACTGAGTACATTCCTCCCCCCATAGCTACGGGGAATAGGTTCCAGGAACCCCCACAGCTACCAAAATCCACACATGCTGAAGTCCCTGGTATAAAATGACATAAGGTTTGCATATAACCTAGTACATCCTCCCATATAATTTACATCAACTATACACTACTTAGAATATCTAAAATAATGTAAAGGTTATGTGAAATCATTTAGGGATTGACAACAAAAAGGTCTGTACATCTTCAGCACATTTTTAAAATGTTCAATGTGTAGCTGGCTGAATACATGAATGTAGAACTCACAGGTTTGGACATGTGATTGAATATTAAACCTGCTTGGCTAGAGGGTCAAAAGTCTTAGCTATCATGCCTTAACTTGCTCTAGCAACTCAAGATCATGTTATGCCTACCTTGTTACTTTGGTTACTGATTCTAGAGCAAATCCCATTTTTACATAGTAGGAGAATAAAACTCTCTTCTTGTCTTAGTTACTATTCTTGGTGTTGGAACAAAATACTGGATACCCAAAATAAAAGGTTTATTTGGCTCACAGTTTGTAGAGGTTTCATTCATAGTCAGCTGGCTCCAAGGCAGGGCAGCATGGCAGTGGGGCCTGGCAGAGGAGAAACAGTCCATGGCAGGGCAAGTGGGAAGCAGCAAGCAGCAAGCAACAGAAGCGAGCTTCCTTTCCCTTTTATGCCATCCAGGCTATAAACATTTTGGGTGGTGCCACCTTCACCCAGGATGAGGGCATTTGTCTTCAATAAATTCATTCAACCACACCCAGAACTATGCTAATTCCAGTCAGTGAACTAATTTAGTACCACTTACTCTTAATCCTAAAATTACACACCCTATATCCAGCCAGCTCTGAAAAGCCCCCCTATAACCACATAAGCTGTAACATTGAGTAAGTAGCAAATTGCCCCAACATGAAGTCAGGTTGGCCACAGGTAGGAGTTTTTTTTGTTTCCCATTGCTGCTTCCATACCATTCTTCCTCTCTCCTCCATTCTGTTTTCTCCTAACTCAGATGCTCATTTCTTCAAACTTCACCACTCTTGTGGTGAATTTGATGTGTCAGTTGGTAGGCTGTGACACCCAGCCATTTGGTCAAATACCAATCTAGATGTTGTATTGAAGGTATTTTAAAAATGAGATTAACAGTTAAGTCAGCAGACTTTGGTTAAACAGATTGTCCTGCATCGTGTAGGTGGGCCTCATCCAATCTGTTAAAAGCCTTGAAAACAAAGACTGAAGCTCCCCGAAAAGAGAGAATTCTGCCTCCAGATCATCTCCAGGCTCTCCCGGCAGTATCAACTCTCCCCTGGTCTCCAGCCTGCCAGTCCCCCTGCAGATTTTAGTATCTTTCTCTCTTACATGAACATAAATACATGAGGAAGATAGCGGTAGGAACAAGGTTAACCAGGGGCACGGAAGGAAGGTGCAGATCAGCTCGTATAACTTGTGACTTTAGTTTTTCTCAAAATGAGTTAAGAGCCCCTTGGACATTTTTGAGTGGGTGTGAATGGTTTGACATGTTTTTTAAAATTCCCTCTGTCAGGTGGTTGAGAGCAAATCACTACTTAAAATCATTAATTTTTCTGTACTTTATTTATAAAACCAGGAAGCTAGATCTGACATCCTTTTAGCTCGGGTTCAACCTTATGAAATTATAAAAATGAGTGGAGAAAACTTTTCAAATCCCTAGTTTAATCAAATGTTTTGTGGTTGATGACAAACAATAAATCAATTGCTTGTTACCATCTTTAAAACATAAATGCTTGGCAATACTTAATGTGTGTTGATCAGAAAGAGTGACCTTCAAATTCTTGGACTCTTGTAGCAGCTGTGCTTCCCAGTATTTTCACATATTCCCCACTGGAACTTGGCTTGAAGAACTTTGAGAGGAAAAGTGGCAGTGATTCAGCAGATGCAAAATTTATTGTCTCAAATTTGGACAAAACTAATCAAGTGTTAGTTTGAGAAATAGTACAATGAATTGAGATGTGTTGTTTTCCTGGTAGTCCTTTAAAAGGAAATAAGAAACAGGAGATATATCTTTTGCAAATGGGAAGGGGGCCGAGAGATGTAGGAAAGGGGAGGGGAAGGGGACATAAAAAGAATTAAGATGTGTCGGGTATGTGTACTGACTCCCCACGAGGAATGTGAACATTATGTGTCACAAACAAGAACTAAGAAAAAAAAACAAAAACTGGGAAAAAGGATCTGGAGACAGAGGGAAGGGAGGAGAGGAGAAGCAGAATAAAAGATATTAAGATACGTTCAGTACAAGCACATATTCCCTGAGATGACTGTAAACATCGTACACTACAAACATGTACTAACAAAGGAATTAAACATTTAAAAGAAAAAGAAAAGAAATCCAAATGCTACCGGCTTAACCAGACCAAGTTACTTGAGATGTTGAATATTTTTCAGCATTTTATTGGCTCCTAGTGTGAAAATAGGTCGTGTGTATTCCTGAGGGTTCTCCAGAGAAACAGAACCAATAGGACAGGCAGGTAACAAATGACAGATGATAGATTTGTTTTAAGGAATTGTCCCTTGTGACTGTAGAGGCTGGCAAGTTTTAAATTTGCCCAGAGTTGAAACTTAGGCAATAGGTGTTTTTGCAGTCTTGAGTGCAAATTCCACCAGACAGCAGGATGGAAATTCAGGCAGGATTTCTGTGTTGCAGTCATCAGAATTCCTTCTTCGAGAAACCACAGGCTTTGTTCTTCTGGTCTTCAACTGATTGGACAAGGCTTACTCACACTATAGGGGATAATCTGCTTGGCTCAAAGTCTACTAATATAAATATTATTCATATTTTAAAAGCGCCCTCATGACAACACTTATATTTGTCTTCCATCCAACAACTGTGCACCATAACTTAGCAAGTTGACATATAACATTAGCCATTATGTCATGTTCATCATTCAGTTCTCAGTTTCTTCACATGGTAGGGTCTCAGTAAATGCTAAACTCAATAATACTAATTCCCAATCAACACAAATTATTCCACTCACCTGCATTCTTATGTGATATTTTACATTTTCATTGTTCTTCACTCATGTTGTTGGAAATAAAAGCAAGAGTAATATTTTAAAGTTCTATAAATAAATTCATGTGTTGCAATTAATCAGAATAATTAATATTAATAAAGAAAGGGCGATTTTTCTTTTACTTCTCTCTGCATCCTTATGTTACTAATCTAAGGTATATTTGAGAATCATTAGAGTAAAATTTCTAGATTAGGTTCATCTATTGCTATAGATAAAATATTTGGATGCTCTCAAAATTCATGTGTTAAATTCTAATGGACATATGATATTTAGAAGTGGGATCCTCTGGAATGCAGAGCACTCAAAAGGGGATTAGTGCCATTATAAAAAGGACCACAGAGTTCCTCCTTGCCCCTCCCACCAGGAGAGGTTACAGAAGAAGATGGCTGACCAAGGACCAGGAAGTGGGCCCTCACCAGACACTGAATCTGCTGGTGTCTTGACGTTGGGCTCCCCAGCCTCCAGAACTGTGAGAAATGAATTGTTTCATTTCACTCACTCTGGGGTATTTTGTAAGATGTCTTTTAAATGGGAACAGTAACCTGAAAATGCACAAAAATGTTTTAATAAGTTGGATCTGGGATGTGACCAAACGTATTTTCTTGAGACTTATTTTTTCATTTTCCACATACTAGTTTCTTAGAAAAATCCTTCCTTGAAGAGGAATATAGGGGCTCTGTCCTAGCATCTTAGAATATACCATTTTTTCACTTTGCTTATAGGTACTGGCCTGTGCCCCAGGTCTAGAAATTTCTCTTGTTCTAAAGCTGCAGTATCAGCCTGGACAATCTATGTTTAACCTAACTGGTAACCCAGTCTTTAGAGAATTGGAACTCCTTCTTTCTTTTGTTAGACGTCTCTCTATTTTAGGGACAGAACACTTGTCTCTGCATTGAAGATGAATGGCTGATGCCTCCATTACCTGCTCAGAGTTCACTACTTACCTGGATTTCCAAGTCCCACTTGACTGGCCTCCTACTAACTCCTCCTCCATGTGCCACCTAGATGTCGTCATCATGCTCCTGACATCCAGCCCTTCACCCAGCATGTTCTTCCCACGAGACTGGGCTTCTCTCCTTCCCTAAGTGCACCCAAGGGCATAGGTCTAGTTCTAGGTCCCCAAAACATACCATTTCTCCAAACATACCTGTCCCTCAACAGAAATCGCAGTGTGATTACCCTTGAGTAAGCAGGCCTGGGTTTCCTGCCCTGTAAAGTTAGGGTGTCAGACCAGAGGTGACCCTTGCAGCTCTGACAGTCTTATGCTTCTATAAATGCCTCTTCTCCTTAATGGTCCTTGACGGCACTTCAGAGAAAACAGTCACTGGGTCCTGAGTAGACCACTTCTGTTCCACCACCCCTGTGCCTAGCTCTCTTTTGATGATAAGTTTTTCATCATTCCATTGGAGCAATGTTTCTATTTCTTAGAAAGTACTTTTCGGTAAATACTACAGCTATTATCAGTACACCCAATTTATCCTAGTCAGATCATTAAGGAGTATACTAAAGATTTTTCTTCCGCATTTCTTACATAACCCAAATTGAACTTAAATTAAAAGCCTTGCTAACCAACTGCCCCTTGGCTCTCAGGAACTTGTCACGAGCTTGCTGGCCAGCCCCGTCGCAGGCCTCCGGTCATAGCCCCAGCAGTGAGGGTGTCACTGGGCTGCTCCATTTCCTCCTCGCTTCTGACAAAAGCACATTTTAGGAGCCTTGTTCCCTGAGGCTTAAATCTAAATAGAGGATTAAGAGTATAACCAATTTACACGAACTACAAAACATACTCATAAAGGCATAACACATTATAAATGATACACTGAACAAAAAGTAATATAGTTTTCCACTGCAGATCAGAGTAGGCAAGTCCTCTTGTCATCTACTTTTGCTTTAGAAAATAAAGTTCCTAACAAAATTGTTTTACTTACTGAGCTATTCTTTTTTTTTCTAATCAGAGTACTTCAACAAAGACTGTTTCAGGAAATGTGGTTTCTATACCATATCACTCATAAACTGAATCTTAAAAAATGATCAATGAGTTGCTTTCCTCTCCTAAACTGAATTAAATAAAAAGCATGATCAAACTACTTGGCTGTACAGAAGTCAGTCATTAATATTGTTTAAAATTTTCAACAGGAAACAGCTGATTCAGTAGAAGTGAATATCTGTGGCCTCCATAGAGTCAAACTTGTCTGTCTTGAACCACATTTGAAGCTATTCCAACAGCTGCAAGCAAATAGTGACAGGGTAATTGGCATTAAACAAGATAAAGGATGTGTGTTCTTTGGCTATTACGTTAGCAACTAAGTACATTGAAATACTATCAGCCAAAACTATAATTTCCAGAAGGAACATTGCGGATATAATAGATATTTGTGACCTTTAAGTCTTCTATAAGCTTAATATGGTGGTTGGAGGAAAAATCTGACATTCTTGGACCAACCTGTCTCCCGGTCCAGTGGCCCTGGTGTACAGAGAGGTCACCTCAGAGGGACCCGGGAAACCTCCCTGATCCCAAATCTCTCCCCAGGCACTGAAATGCCACCCTGAAACTTCCCGCTAACGACCTGACCTGCGGCAGTGTAAGCAGTGGAGGACGGAGACTGACGGGCAGCTGGGCAGCGCTGGGCACGGAGGCAGGGACCATGCAGTGGGGATGGCAAGGACGCAGGGCTGTCCAGGCCCACCCTGAACTTAGGAATGACTAAGTCTGAACTCGAAGTCAAGAATGCTGTAACACAGGCTGAGCAAACCGAAGGAGAATGTGCTTAGTGAGATGATAAAAGAACACGCGGCCTCTGGAATTTGGCTGTGGGCTCAGTAAGGTTTCTGCGGGCGCCTGCGGACGCGCACACTGGGCTTCTCCCGAGAGCGCCTGGGGTCCTCTCCGTGCTGACCTGCACCCCGAGCTCTGTCCTGACTCTCTTTCCCGGGCCTCCCTCCCCAAAGTCTCTTTGCGTGGGTTCTGCACTGCCAGCCCTGCCTCCTCTGCTCCCACACCTCCCGGAAGACTGACGCTTTCACCGTCTCTCCAGGGAAATCCTTCTGGCTGCTGCTGCTCCATCCTCCTGGCTGCTCTCTGCCCCTCCTCTTGCTCCCATCCCAGGTCCCTCACAGAGGCCTCTGCTGCACACTCTTCCAAGGCTCCCATCTCCTGGTGGTCAAAAGAACCCTGCACTCCTTTGCAGGCCCTTTGTGGCCTTTTATGATGTAATTTGATTACATGTCAATTTCCTCTTTTCGCCCTACCCCTACCGGCAAGCAGCTCTCTCCTTCCTCTCTCTCTCTCTCTCTCTCTCTCTCTCTCTCTCTCTCTCTCTCTCTCTCTCTCTCTCTCACACACACACACACACACACACACACCAGCCTTCTCATCATCCCTCACATATTCACATATCTCCTCTTTACTGACAATCTCCTACTCATTCCATATTTCTGAAATCAGTGTGTTTCTAGGTAAGGCCTCTTCTAATTCTCCCTTGAAGTTTTGGTGTAGCTTCCATGTATGTTCTCCTACATGACAGTTACCGTGACTGTCCTCTGAGTGTTCGCAGCATCTGGAACAATGACGTGCACGCAACAGATGCTCAATAAATGTTTGTTGCATGAGTGAGTTTTGGGCATATGCAAGGTATGACCAAAACATCTGATGAATGTTTAAATTTAAAAATTATTACAGGAAAAGACACATTGCCATGAAGTCCCCATTAAAATCCTACCCCTCACTTTGAACACACTTGTCCCATCATTCCTGCTGCTTTCTGGAGAAGTTCTAGAAGTCCTCTTTCATGGGGGTCTTTTTGTAGCTGCCTTGATGTCTTGAATTGATTTAAAGTATTTATGGCAATCTCTGTCAAATAAAAACATTATGGTGTCTCATCCAATTTATTCACCAGATCTTGCACTGGGTGACTTCCGGCTCTTCCCCAAAGTCAAAATGACCATGTAAGGTACACGTTTTTAATGGATTCAGAACACGGAGGCAGCCATGGTAGCACAGCTAAAGACACTAGGCCATCGCTTCTTCTGTATTTACAATAACTAGCCTGATGGCGTAGGCCACCCACTGCAAAGGGAATGCAACAGGTAGCATCTTCAACTACTGCAATTCTATAATCTTCAGCATATTTCAAGTATTCAAAAGTATAAAGCGTAAATCAGGATCAAAATATATAATAGATAATAGGAAGAAAAGGTGCAAAGGGGAAGGGGAAGTGGGAGGGGAAGGGGAAAGGAAAGAAGGGAATGGAATTAATATGAGAAAATGAAAAAATGGAAACAAAGGCTTTGTAAATAGGGAGGGATGGAGGGGTTGAAGGGAGGGCAGGGGAAGGGGAAAATAAGAACCAAGATACATCATGTAAAGGTACAAGTTCCCAATGATGAATGTCATTATATTGTATACCTTAAGTGTACCAATAAAATTAATTTTAAAAAAGATTTTTTAAAAAGTATAAAGTGAATTATTAGTAAGATTTCTAGTTAACTTTTAGAGAACTGAGTTTATTTTGCCAAACAATCAACTTCATACATTAATGGAGAAAAGGCAATATTGATAACAGCAAATTACAAATAGTAAAGATAAACTTTGGAGTTTTGAAGTGGGAAAGGGCTCTTAACATTTTAATATGATAGTGACTGGTGGGCCTGAGATCCATAACACAGTGAATACATCTTGAATGTGAACTGAAGAGGTCTAGCTGTTGGGGTTCCCTGTCTCCTGTCTGATGCTGACTGTGTTGAGGACATTAGTTTCATCACCTCAGACTGAGGCTAAGAATCAGCCTGCTTCATAGATGATGGAATCAGAATCTCTATTCACCTAAGCAAGATGTTAGTCAGGTCATAGCTTTCTGGAGGACAACGTACTGCAAAGCCTTCTTTTCTAAAGGTTTCTGAGGGTTCTGAGGCTTAGAGACCAAAGATCCTACTTATTTTAATAATTAATAAAATAGTGTCCAACTTACAAGTCATATAAAACTAATAGAGGGTATAAAAAGTCCATTTTAGCTAGTATATTAGAAATATTACCATCAATAATAGAATTGTACAAAGCTATGGTTTTAATAACAAAAGAGGTTTTTTAATCGTATTGAGTAGTATCTTGCATGTGAGCAGAAGAACATGAGAGCTTCAGGCCGGGGATTTAGCTCAGTGATTTCACCGCCTGCTCTGCAAGCACAAGGACCTGAGTTCAATCCCCAGTACCCACCCCCCCGCCCCAAAAAAGAACATGAGAGCTTCATCCTGCAGTGGATTATTGTCTTCCTAAGACCAAGCCATCAAAGATTCACTTGTGCCTGGGCTCCAAACCCAGCAGGGCCACTTGGGCATTAATGTTCAGACAAGCATCTGCCTTCTCGCTCTTTGTACTGACCCTGCCTAATTGGTTTGAGTCTCATTTACCCTAGGGAGTTGCTTCACTCCACACTTCCTTTATTCATTCACTCAACTCCTGAATGAATACTGAGCATACTTCGTGATAGCCCTCACCCTGGTCCTGAGTACTCAGGAGAGAACACACAAACACACAGACATCCCTGTCTAGAGGGAGTTTTCTCTCCCGTCACTCTCCTTCTGTCTCTTCCTCAGTGAAGATGGGAAAAATGTGAATGTTCGATTCTCTTCCCCAGCTTACAAATGCACCAGACTGCTGGCTGCACAGAGACATGCGGTGACCAACCCAGGCCCTCTTTGCTCTCACAGACGGACACCCACTGCCCACCGTGTGACTGGCCAGGACAGGTCTGAAGCGGCCTTAGAAGAGGCTCCTGGGGAAGTCACTGACCTCCTGACAAGGTGTACAGCAGTGTGAGGGGCACTTACGGAGGGACACCCAGAATAATACGATAGGACAGGAGAGGGAAGGAGGGTCCGGAGCAGCCTCATCCCAGCAGCCCAGGTCCCTGGGCAGGGAAGTTAGATAGAAATTAATAGTCAGAGAGGGACTGAGCTATCAAGAAAGACAGCAGAAAAATAAAAACATCAGAATTGTGGCGAAGGCCAGGCCTCAAGATAGAGATGCAACGGCCAGGCCTCCATGCCTCCCCAAGGGATAAGCAGCAACATGGACTTATACTGTACCTGGTCCAGGAAGTCCAGACAGGCATCAGTCCCCCAGGGGGCTGACCACAGCATCCAGACCCATCTCTTCCCAAAAAGACTTTGTTCTTTCCATGCACCCTTGCTACGGGACCTGCTTCCCTGTTGGACCAATATTAGCTAAGCAGCTATACTTGTGACCCTACAGGTTGATGCAGCCTGACCACATTATACCCACATTGTGACTTTGCTGTATAAGTTACTCCTGATAAAAGACCTGGGTGGCCACCCACTCGGGACCCCTCCTGTCTCTCAGGAGCTATTCCTAGTCCCCAGTAAACCTTTCCTACTCTTAACCATCTCTGTCCTTTGAAATTCATTCTTTGATTTCGGAGGACACGACCTCAGCACATCTGACACCTAGCACATGTGACCCTAGGTTGGGAGCTGTATTTCTCCTGTGTCATAGGGAAGGCTGGAGCTGAGGGGAGCCTGAGCCGGGGGGACAGTTACCCCACTACCCTGGGACGGTGACCATTGCGGTCACCGGCCAGCTGCCACAGCTCCTAGTTCTCTGCCTGTGAATCACCAGTGACCACCGTAAGCCGTGTGTCTCAAGGCTAATGTATTCTATGAGATTTGTATATATGAGTATTTATAAATGGAGTTACCATCTCAGGAGTTATATAGACTTAAGCAGAGCTCATAATAACACAGGGATAAAAACTGTGGTGATGAGTTAAGTATAGTGCGCTTTTTTTGTGGCTTTTTAACTCATTTTCTGAGTATGAGAATAAAATTTTTACGTGGAAGTGCTTCTGATACAGTTTCTATCACACTGCCTGCTGTGCAAGCAAGGCCTCCAACCACAGGAATCCAAAGGCTTAGGCTGTTCCTTTCCAGCGCAGCTGGTGCATATTCAAAGTGCAAAGCCGCCTGGGAATTTCCTAGGAGAAGCTTCTTTTCATGATGAAGCTGGAGTAATCTATTCTTCAGCAGCAGTGACCTCGGTTTTCATGGCCCGGTAACCGAGCAGTTTCATATGATTTGATGTCTTCTTTTTGAGATCAGAAAATTCTCTCATAGATCTTTTCTGAATATCAGGGCAATAAGCAACCTAGGGTTCTCTGATCTTCAAAGGAAACTATAAATAATGACTCCAGGGTCACTGGAAAAAAATTAGTACAAGCAGCAAAAAGTCAGACTCATGCTTCATCTTTTCGATACTGTTTTCTAAAATTCAAGGAAATGAAACTTTAAAAAATGATGTTTGAAAAATAAATAAATAAAAATAAAAAGTGATGTTTGTATTTAAAAATAAATCTAAAAAATAGCATATATCAATCTAACAGAATAAAAGGTCGTACTGGTTACTTCTAGGAAATAAAAGGTAGAAAATACTAACTATAGATTTGATTTCAAATTATATGACATTACAGAAGAAGGGTTGCTTTGCTCTTATCACTTGCGGGTTTGACAGCAGTGGCTAACGTTTATTGAGTACGTACTGAGTGCCTGGGATTATGTCAAGTGTTCTGCATATGGCATGGCAGCATGATTGAGTGTGCGTGCCTGAGTTTAAATGCCAGACATTTCCAATCTGTGTGAGCTCAACAAAATCACTGACCTCTCTGTCTGCCTGTTTCTTTGAAAAATAAGGGCAATAATAGCACTGACATCATAGGATTATTTGAGGATTAAATACATAGCATAGCATAGGTGCTCAGCATATATCAGCAATAATTGCTACTTCACTAAATGTGTGTAACAAATGATGCCTCATTTTCCTCCATTTAACAAGACAGAATATAAAATATAAGAAGTTAGGTTCTTTACCAAGGTCAACTTCCCAGATCAAAACCAGCCCTGTTAAACTCCTCAGCTCTGTCTATGCCTTTATCCACTATAGTACACTGTATTTGCCAAATACAGTGGGGAATTTCAAATTCTTTTTGGATTTGGGAAAATTACAAATGAACAAGTCATATAACTTAAATTAGCACTATGTCACAATAAACAACCATCATAGTTGTCAAATTCAATGCTGATGGCACACAGGGCTCAAGATGAGAGTCCATGGTACAAGCATTTTTGGTTCATCTCTTCAGTCCTTCAGAGAAGGACTTAAGCATAAAGATACGCAGTTTGAAATTTGCATTAAAACAATAATAAAAAAACCTCAGAATACTTCCTTATAACTATTAATGTCTGTAGTTGATTCTCCACTCCTTTATCTTGGTGAGGGAGATTATTTCAGATTTCTGCAAGAGGTGCATGTTATTAAAGTTCATGCATGCTCTGTGATCTGGTTTTCCAATTAAGGAAACTAAATCTGTATTGTTTTGGACTGTTTAATCAAGAGCTAGGATTATGTCTTTGACTACCTGGTACATGGCTGGGCACACTGTCAGTGCACAGAACACAATAAATAATAATCACAATAAATGTGCTAGGGAACTGGCATAGAAGTTGCTTGGATTGATGGATCTCATTTGTTATCCGATATTATTCAACTCCAGTGGAAATTACCATTTGTTTGTAAAGAGATCTCACTTATTTAACTGCAATCCTTAAATATTTTTCTTTCCTTTTGTGATTTATAAGTGTTCTTCAAGTTTGTTTTTCTCTTTTAAAAAATAATATGCTTTTGAGAGGTAGTTAAAAAGATTTAGCTCTGCTTGGAAGCATGCCAAGTAGAAAATCCAGTATCACCAATTTTCTTTCCAATAAAAGATGATGCTTGGAGTGGACTTAAATTCCCAGTCTAACCTCACAGTGTTGGTGAGAGTCTCCAATGCTACTAAATGGAGCGAGGTCAACACTGGGCTGGGATGAATATTTATTGGTGGCAAGAGTAAAAACCAAACCACTGTATGTGACTATAAACAAAGGAGAAAGAGAAGTTTAAAATCAAACAAAAGGATTTTGATTATTTAGGGCCATGTCTTGGTAAAGTGGATGGTTGTGGTCCTTTTCAAAATCTGTCAAGCAATCAGTCTGTATACTTCTCTAACCCCAATTACATGTTCTCGAGAAGTTTGAGAGAAGCCTGGAAAAGAACTAAGAAAAAATTCAAAGAGTTGTCTTAGTAAATTTGTCTTTAAAATTTCTAAACTGTCAACACAGTTCTCTACAGATCAGTTGAAAATTATCTTCGCCCTTTTACTGGTACATGAACACAAAATTTACATACAATCTCAGAAGGTATGAGATTCTTCGAAGGCCAAATATAGATCGAGGGGAGCAGATTAAGAACCAGGTGGGTCCCAGGAGCAGGATTTATACTTTATAGGCTGCAGGTCAGAACACTGTTCAAACAAAATTAGCAGTGCACCTGCAGCAGAACTGTTAGGAGTACAAACTATTGTATAGCTACAGTTTCAGTAGGCTGCAAAGTTCTTCCTTATATGAATTATTTGTTACAACCACCTAGACAGCCAGGTACATAGATTAGGTAACAAAGGGGTAACTATTCTGTGTCTTGTTGCTTACCAGTGTCTGATGTCAATTAGAATTCTATGGCATAAACATGTTCCATCATGAAACATACCCTTGAACCTATTTATTTAGTAGCTCTTTTCCAATGATATAACAAATTTGTGCGTTTGGAAGGTGTCAAGATAGACACCTAGAACAATAGTTCTCAAAGTTTTACAGACTGAGTATCCCTTCTCTGACATACTTGGACCTGGAAGTGTTCGTGTTTCAGAGTTTTCTGGACTTAGAAAAGGTACGTCAATGTTACATCCTTAATCTAAAATCTGAAACTTTTAAGCTTCAGTTTTCAATGTTTTGGAACATTTGGAGTTCAGCTGAGGAAGGCTCGGCCTGTCTGGCCGTGTTGTGCCTGAGGCTATTTCAGGAAGGTTCATGAGGTCCGCCCTTTGCCAATTTATATATTTGTGCGACTCTGAATTTTCTTCATATACTTCAACCAAAACAACATATTGCAACAGATCGCATCCACAAGCAGGTAAGAGGATCTAACCGTCTTCCATTAAGCCAGACATTGAGGAGACTTACAAAGATGGAAAACAATGTCCATCTTCTCACTAAACTTGTTTTAGAAAACAGTAGTGTAAATTTGCAATGCTTTTTTATTTTAAAAGAATTTACAAATATTGAAGAGTTTTGTTTTAACTCCTAAATAATGAATAGCAACAGATATGACTGACCTAAATGGAATCTCTTTGGAGGCCTCACTCAATTTTAATAGAGTTAAAGGGGCCTGGAGACACTTCAGGGGTAGGTGTAGGAGCATGAGGAGCTGAGGAGGACTGTTTCCTCTTGGGGACAGAGCTCCTTGAATAGTACAAAAGTGGACAAGGTGTATGTGGGGATGCTGCAGTCCAACCTACTTGTTTGATCTGCTTGTGTTTGCCCAAAACACAGCTGTCCGGGCAGCACAATTTAGGGAAAGACATCTGAAGAGTCAAGTGGAGCTTTGAATCCTGAAACCAGAAAAGACACCTGCAGGTTGTTGAGTGAAGAACAGAACATTGAAGCTGCTGCTTTTTCTCCGAAAAGAAAGGAAAGCATTTTTGAAGTTCTGCTTTTTTTCTCCTTTTGCCAGATGATACAAGATTTAATTGTTGGATGTTGTAATATTTGTTAATAAAGTTTTTCTTTTATATTTTGGAATACCATTTCAGACCCCCCTCCCCCCCAAATCTTAAAGGGGACAAGTCAGCAGGAGATGGAGAGGAAGCGCCACGCTAGAAGTCTGACTTAGGACTGAACATTTTCTTACTCTGTGCTGAACACCGGCCCCGGTTTCCTGGGGGTAGAGGCGAAACAGCCTGGGTTTTGCAATGAGAAAAAAATCGATTCGGAAGACCTAGTTGTTCTATCTTCTGGGTGATTTAACGTCTCCGGTCTCCTTATCTGTAAAGTGTGGTATTAGCAAGTATCGCACAGGGTGGAGAGGCGTCCTGCGGTCCTCAGGGAGCAGCCAGAAAGCGGCTGCAGGCCCAGGGCGAGCGCAGCCCAACTGAGGAGACAATCCCAGCGCTCAGGGAGGCTGCGGCAGGAGGACTGCGAGTTCGAGCCCGGCCTGGGCAAACTAGAGAGACCCTGTCTCAAAATTTAAGAAAAGCTGAGGACGTAGCTCAGTGCAAAGGCCCTAGGTTCAATGCCCAGTACCGAAAAAATAATAACTGTCAGTAGGGACGCATTAGGGGTCGGTGGCCTCGGGGACCCGAGGGCTAGGCTTGCAGGGAGCCGGGATGCGGAGACCCGTCCCTACCCGCCTTAGTCCGCGCCGGCTCATCGCGCGCTCGCGCATCGATTGGCGCTGCCTGGCGCGGCCGTCGGGCAGGCGGGCGCGGGATCGCCGAGCGCGCGATGAGCGAGCGGTGCGTCCGTCTGACGGCCGGCGGAGGTTCGCGCGGCGCAGCCGGAGCCCAGCCGAGCCCCGTTCGCCCTCGCCGCACCCCGCGCTCCCGCCCTCGATCCCGGAGGCGGCCGTGTGGGCTTCGCGCTCGGGTGGGCGCGGGCGCGCTCTGAGGCGGCGGCGGCGGGAGCGCGCGGGGAACCGGGCCGGCGGCGCGTCTGCCTCCCGCTCCGCCGCCCACGCCATGGCCCGGAGCCCCGCGTGGCCGTGGCTGTGGCTGTGGCTGCTGCTAGCCGGGCTGAGCGGTGAGTGTCCCCGTCCCATCCCCGACCCCGCGCGGGGACGAAGCGCCGGCCGGGGACAAAGGCCCGGAGGGCTCCCGTGCGGGCGCTCCCCTCCGCCCGGGCCCTCGCGTCAAGCGGCCCGCGGCGGCGCCGTCCCGGGGGGCGCTCGGGACGCCCCTTCCGGCTCCGAGCCCCGGGCCCCGGCCACCGCCAGCCGCCTCCCCTCCGCGGGCTCCGGCTTCGCTTCCGGGCTGCGGGAAGCAGAAGTTGCCGCCGCGTACGCTCGCTGCCGAAGTCAGCCCTGTGCACGGACGTGAGGTCCGCGGGCCGTGGGGTGGCGCGGGCGGCGGCGGTCGAGCACCCGGGAGCCGCGTCTCCTGAAAGCCGGCCCCTGTGCTGCTGGTGTGACGGCCACTTAGCCTGAGAAACGATTAGCTCCAGCCGGCGTCCGCTGACAGCCGGAAACGCCCGGGCCCCAGTGAGGCATTAATTTTATTTTGGGGAGGAGGGTGGTTTGGCCCACTTCGGGTGAAGTAAAGTAATCGCCAGTGCCGTCCTTGTGTGGGACCAGAAAACCCAGCGCGTGACTTTTGATTGTTAGTTGCATCAAGTGGCAGCGATTCCTGCTTTCCTGATGACTTGTGGGTTAGGGTCGACACCAGAGATCGATAAGCTATTGTGTCGCCTCTCCCTGCCTGAAGGTGGGTATGGTTCTGCCCTGGGCTGGTGTAATGGATTCGGACAGAAGAGAAAATTCCAGGGTGGTCAGGAATGTCCTGGGCTATGATGAGAATTGAATTTCTGAGATCTGATCTAAATAGATAAGTAAGTGGGCTGCTATTTTAGTAAAACCGGTGTCTTTAGTGTTTGAACTAAAAGTCTTTTGCCTCTAGGGATAAGAGGCTCTGATCCCCATAATTTGTCTTGGTGCTTTTTGTTTTGTTTCGTTTTGTTTCTACTTGTACACAAAGTGATGTCTGTTACGTGCTTCTCAAAGGTTTCTCTCTTTGAGAATTTGTGTTCAGTGAGTAATTGTTAGTAGTCAAAGACGGAAACTCCTGTTTCCAACCGAATGGGACCAGATGATAAAACTAGCAGGTGATCATGCTAAAGGTTGAAGTCTCAAGCCACAGCGAGTTTCAGAGCAATATAACAAAAAAGTAGAAGTGACCCAGGCTGAACACTAAGCTGTCAGCAAAGATGAAAGGAACCCTAGCACCGCAACTAGGAGAGCTCTATAGAGCATGTGCTAGTATGTGTGTTAGAGTATGTATTAGTGAAAACGATAATAATAGGGGATGTGCTAGTGGGATTTAGGCTACTGGAATAGGAAGTAGTTGTTAGGTATTGAGGATGGACCCTGAGAAAGCCATCAGGTAGGCCTCTAGGGCAGACACTAGTTGTAATTTGTGGAACAGTCAGAGTGTTTGTTTTCAGAATGACTTCAGATAAGCTTCATTAAAGCTTCAGAAAGCTCCATTGAAACAACTGAATACTCAGAATAACTTTTTTTTCCCATACCAGGGGTGGAACTCAGGACCTTGCACTTGAGAGGCAGGCAGAACGCCACTGAGCTAAATCCCAGGCTGTACAAGATAACTCTTACAACTCAGTGGCCAGTATTAGGGAATTCCAATACTGTTTTTTACGCAGCGATTCTTGCCTGTTAGGTGCAACATTCAGTTTTTCCAAGTTGTGCCTTGAATCTTTGAAACGTTTCATATACTTTTTAAAAAAAATCCTTTAGTGTTTATACTCAAGTGACCATTTTTTACAAGACTACATTGTAATTCCAAGTTACCTTTCTGGATATCAGAGTCTTATTTGACGCTCTAAGTTGTGTGAAATTACACAATTTAAAATTTATAATGGCCTGCGGTTAATGTCTTCTGGAAGTAATTGTTCAGGAACCAGTGATTCTCTTCCAGGCGCTGCTGTATCTTAACCTAAAAGCAGGGGAGAGGAAGGGCTGACACCCACCTTTCTCTCGGAAGCGAGAAGGGATGAGAGACGTAGGGTGGGCCTGTGAGCTATGTCCTGGGCCTGCTGTGGTGGGGAAAGTGCCTCAGTTTCCCAAGTAGAGATGTTTCTGCTTTACAAATGTATGGACATTGCCAAATTTTCTGTCTCCCCTCAGCTTGCTTACCTCTCAAAGGCCAGTTTTAATTCTGACATCTCCATTGCTTTATCCTTCAGCTTTCTTTTTGTCTCCCAAGTGAGTGTTCACTGACTTTCACTCAAGCTTGCCTGTAACATACATTTTATGTTGCTGTGGCAGTTCATAGAGAACAAAATAAAGTTTGTGAAATAATACCCTTCCTACCAGTGGTACACTCTGTCTGTTATTCTCTAGTCTGCTTGTTCTCCTTCCCGCTCACCCTTTCTTCTCCACTGGTGTGGACTCACTAATTTTGGACCCATTAGCAGATTATAACACGTAGTCTGATAAACACTGCCCCAGACGAAACCTTAAAGTGTAATTCAGACCAATAGTCTTGAAGAGTTGCCGATGGTTAGTTTGTGGTTGCTTGCTGCCAGAGCATTCCGTAGCAGTGAGAACTCTTCCTGACATGTACAGACGGACCTGTGGTAGGATTCATTTCCAAACTGGTTTTCAGCCTTTTACAGCCATGAGTCTTTATGGTGCATGTACTGTTCTAAATGTTGTGCTAGCGTATAATATGTTTGCATTTTAGAGCTAATGGATGAAACTTTTTCCATGCATTTTTATGGAACATTCAACAGCACTTAAAAAAAGTTTCCACCTTCAGAATAGACTAGAAGCTCTAATCTTAGAAAAGTTGTAGAAATGGAACGTAAGAAAAAAAAACTAAGCTGGATACCAGTTACTTCTAAAGAAGTCAAGGTTGATTACATAAAATACGTTGAATAAAACTAAATGAATTGCTTAACATAAGCCCTTCCTTGAGTTCAGAATCTAAATTCTGTCCATATTTTAGGGGAGAAATGAAGGTAGGCAGATGCATTCCACAGAGTTCTAGGTGGTTATTGGGTAGAGGTATTGAGATGACCACTTTTAGAGGGGCAGCTGTGTTCCAGCAGGAGTACAGAGATTTGAATGATGTAGATAGTAAGTGATTTTCAAAGTAAAATTTAGCAAGTCTTTAAAGAAAGTGTAAGAGGGATGTTAGACTGAAAAGGGAGCAGCAGTTCAAATGTTAAAATAGTTTTTGTGAGTAGAAAATTTAAAGCTTATCAAGAAATAAAGGGAACGGGAAGTTTTTGTTTCTGATCTGAGTTGTTTTGCTGTTGCTTTGTTGTGTGTTTTGTTTTTCTTCAATTAGTGATATTAACAATTTAAATAATGCAAGTAAAGTAAAAAAGAAGCAAATGTATGAAATACAGGTGAGATTATACAGATTTAAGCAATAGAAAATGTTTTGACTTTAGAATTTTAGAATGAATGTTCATCCTTGCTGCAAATCTGTATAGGTTAAAAGTTGTTTTAAATTCAGGAATTGAAGTTGGATTGATGATCTGTAATTTCTAAGGTTACCTTTCCCTTCTGTTTCTCCTCAGTCTCTACCCCTTTTTACAGGAGAGATTAGTGAGAGACACACACTACTGACTCATGTTTTCCAAGACTTAGAATTTGATTCTTTAAGTTAGCACTCCACCTGTTCAGGTGCATGTCATCTTTCTAAGTAGGTTTAAATGTGTATAATTTCAATACTGATTATTAGCTTTGGGAATTCTCACCATCTAAGCTATAAAAGGGAGAGAAGGGAACTAATGCTTATTCAGCTTGTAGCATTTATTCAGGTACAGGGACTGTGCTCACTGACAGTTTCCAGTAGTTCTCATCTAGCAACCCTACAAGGTGTTGACTCCTTTCTAATGGAAGAGAAAATTGAAGCTCTGAGAAGCTGTGGCTTAGCTGAGACCAAAGAGAGTCAGTAATAGAGTCAGGATTGCAACCTAGTCCTGTTTCTTCACTTATTAATCCATTTAATAAATATTTGTTGAGCAATTGCTCATGTCTATTACTGTTGGATACAGAAACCTGATAGACATAGTTTTTGCCGTCCTGGAGCTTAATCAGTCTAGTTAATGAGTTGTAATAATTTCTGCAGCAGAAACAAAGGGCAGAGACAAAAAATAACAGTGGTTGGGGGATGGTTTCTTTGACGGGACATTTGTAAGACCTAAAGGCTAGCTACCCATGATAGGGTTGTAGTAAGAGAAATTTGCATATGGCAGCAACATATGAAAGGCCAGGAACAGCAGGGAGCAGTGGTTAAAGAGTCAGTGTGTTGCAGTGAGTTAAAATCACAGTAGCTGGAGCATGGTGGTCCATAGGGAGAGGGACTGGATGAGGTGAGAATGATATGCAGGACCTGAGGCTTTGGAAGCTATGGCAGCTTGGGTCTTAAGTATTAATTGTGAAGAGGTTTAAGGGGCATAATGTGATTTATATCGTGAAACAGTCACTTTTGTTAGTATGTGAAGTATCGTGAAGTAGGCAGGAATAGAAATGGGATGGTTAGTTAGGAGACTGGCTGTAATCCACGTGAGAGACACAGGAGCTTGACCAAGGTAGTAGTAGTGGAGATCCCCCCCATTAAGTTTATTGGTACATTTTAGGTATAAAATACAGTTACATACATCATTGGGATCTTGTACCATTACATGAGTATCTTGGTTCTCATTTTTTTCCCCCTTCCCCTGCCCTCCCTTCACCCCCTCCACC